>CM034355.1:3635908-3980992 GCA_019925275.1 Mytilus edulis
AACATGCGTATGTCGGGTATGGGGGGAAAAAAATGGACGTAGCAGGCGGGGGAAAAGTAAGAAAAATAAATGCGACGGGGACATGGAGCAACTATTATGCAAATGGACATTTTTAGAAAACCCAAGAGGAGGCAACAGACATAACAATAATTATAGAAATAACAAATACGGGTAATTTATTTTCACTGTCGGCATTTTTTATTGTTTCATAAAAAATAAATTTTCGGGCCTGGGTTAAAAAAAAAAATTTTCCTTATTTGGGTCTAAAGTGACCAAAGAACATTAACATTTTAACCATATGTTTAAAAAAATATAAAAAAGAACACTTTGATTTAAAAACGTAAAAAACCAATTCTCAAAAAAACATAAAACCCAATATTTGAAAAAAATTTAAAAAAAAGTTGATGAATATTTGACTTAAAAATGTTTACAATTTAGATTTTTTTTTAACAATTTTATGATTAAATCTTTGTTTTTGAGATATTTCAAATTTCTGATTTCCCCAAATTTTTAAAAAAGTCTATGTTTAAAAAATGTTTCAAACCCATAATTTGAATAATAAAAAGTGAAGCAAACAAGTTAAATCTTTAAAAAACAATATACTAAAAAAGTACAAAATTTGGATCAGAATTTTGTTAACTCCGTCTGAAATAGCTGTCATTATTTTTTTTTATTAAAAATGATTTAATACACATGTGCACACCCCCAATATCGATTTATATGAAAAAAAAAGGGAAAAGGGTTGCAAAAAAAATATACACTTTAATAAAACCCTCCCTGGTTAAAAAAAAAAATCATCCCTTTTGGGCGAACTAAATCAAAAAAATTCGTACTTGCTTCGAGCCCCGCCTTTTCCTTCTGTTTTTTTTTTTAAACCCTTTTTTTAATTTTACATTGCTTAGACCACAAACAGTGATACAACATAAGGAAGGACTTTTAAAATTTTAATACTCATAAATTATGTTTAAAATATTTCTGTTTGTAGAAGCATCAATAAAGAGGAATAGCCTGATTTCCTGACTGCGAGATTTAAATGTAACATTTGAAGCAACAAGACTCAAAGAGACAGCTTTATTATAATGTAAAGTGAAACGTTCGTTGACCTTATATTTTTCATCAAAATAAATGTTCTAAACAATAAGTTTTGGTGGTTTTCACTTTTTTGTTTACTCAATTTATTACAATGTTAAAGGTTACTTTGTAGCTAGAAAAATGTAATATAACTAATGAACAAACTGCAATAAAACTTTCCACGTTAAAAAAAAATGCATCGCCTCTTTTAATGAAAGCTTTTAATTATTGAAGCAAATCAAACAGAAAAAAAAAGTATTATGCTTTCGGTTTTAATTTCAAAAACTAAAATTTTATAATGTTTGCGAATTCTTAGATATTCGTGTATTTGCAATTTAACGAATACTTTAAGATTTTACTTTGCATAATAAAGCGCATTTGTTATTTATCTAATAAGAACTGCTATCAAGACTGAAATCTAAAATATCGTTAAACAAAAAGGTATAACAAAATACCCAAAAGAAAAAACCAAACTCCAAGGCAAATTCAAAAAGGAAAAGTACATGAAATCTGACAAAATAAAACAATATTCACAATAAACTCATCTTAGATACCAGGATTGAAATTTTGTATTTGTACCAGACGTGCATTTCGTCTATAAAAGAGGGATGAAAGATACCAGCGAAACAGTCGTACGCATAAAAGACCCATCAGTGACGCTCGAATCAAAACAAGTTATAAGGACCAAATAAAGTACGAAGTTGAAGAGCATTGAGCAAACGAGTGAAAAAAACTTTTATATTCCTGATTTAGTACATGCATTTTGCAGAGAAAATCATTGAATTAAACTAGTTTAAAAGTTAGATAAATTTCCCATTAGTATAAAAATTGTGTATAATTTGTTATACTGCTTGTGGACGTTTCGTCCCAGAGGGTATCACCAGCCCAGTAGTCAACGCTTCGGTGTTGACATGAATATCAATACTGTGGTCATTTTTATTTCCGGTGTACAAAACTTATGATTTTTATGAAAAACTAAGGATTTTTTTTTATCCCAGTCATAGATTACCTTAGCCGTATTTGGCAAAACTTTTTGGAATTTTGGATCCTCAATGCTCTTCAACTTTGTACTTGTTTGGTTTTATAAATATTTTGATACGAGCGTCACTGATGAGTCTTATGTAAACGAAACGCGCGTCTGGCGTACTAAATTATAATCTTGGTACCTTTGATAACTGTTATATTGACAAATATTATGAGCAACCCAATTAGATATAATAGTTAAATGTTACAATAATTTGGATTTAGCAGCCAAAACTGTCTAAACACACATCAAAGGAATACAACACAACTAGCTAGACAATTCAATCAAACATACAAATAAATTCAACAAAAAAGCAAACAAGAAATTTGACTGAAATGCACTTATTCAAAAATTATTGGAATAAAAATTGCGTTACAGTTTTGTCGCTAGATCTTACTATGATATACGTCAATTCTCGAAATATTATATACCGGAGGGCCAATATCTATGTTACAGACGAAAGCAAAACATTAATTTAAAATTTGTGTCACAAAGCAGACGCAACAATGTCATGAATTAGAAGTTCCGTTATAATCTAAGTTCCGAATATAATTCCGCTGGAAGAAGTATAAAATAAAGTGTAAATTTTTGTAGACAATTTATCTGTATAACATAAAGAAAGGAATGTTTATGTAGCCATTAGTATTCAGTAAATAGTAAATTGACTTATTTTTCAATGAACTCGATCTCCATTTGATTGTTTCTTCACAAAACTTCTACGGAAAATATCCCTTCCTATATTCAAAACTGCCTCATTGTAAAACATCGTTTTAACCAGATGTGGATTCTCAAAAATTCGAAAGATCTACTGCTTAAAAAAAGAGGGATAAAAGATACCAAAGGGACAGTCAAACTCATAAATCTAAAACAAACTGATAACGCCATGGCTAAAAATAAAAAGACAAACAGAAAAACAATATTACACATGACACAACATAGAAAACTAAAGAATAAACAACACGAACCCCACCAAAAACTAGAGGTGATCTCAGGTGCTCCGGAAGGGTAAGCAGATCCTGATCCACATGTGGCACCCGTCGTGTTGCTTATGTGATTACAAATCCGGTAAAAAGTCTAATTCGGTAGGTCACATTCATGAAAGGGAAGGGGATTGTAGTTACGACAACCTTCGATCAAAATCTTTGCAATTTTGCAGCAACATAAAAACTTTTGATTTTTCTACGCTATATACTACTATTCCCCATGCTCAGTTGAAAGATCGACTTCACCATCTCATAAAACAGAGCTTTTTCTATAAAAATGGGAATCGTAGATACAAATTTCTTGTTTTGGGTTACAATAATTCATATTTTGTGAAGAATCACACTGAATCTTCCAGAAAATATACTGAAGATGATATTATCAAAATGCTGGACTTTTTGATCGACAATATATTTGTTGAGTTTGGAGGATTTATATTTCAACAGACAGTCGGTATTCCAAGGGGTACTAATTGTGCACCCCTGCTGGCTGATTTGTTTTTGTACTCGTATGAAGAAGAATTCATTCAGAACCTTCTAAAAGACAAAAAGAAAAAGCACCTTGCGAAATTCTTTAATTTTACTTTCCGATATATTGATGATGTTCTATCATTGAATAACCCATATTTCAGCCAATACCTACATCTCATATATCCCAGTGAACTTGAAATTAAGAATACTACTGATACTAGAAGGACTGCTTCATACCTTGATCTTTTTCTCAATATTGACGTAGATGGACGACTTCACACGAAAATCTATGATAAACGGGACGATTTCAACTTCCCAATTATCAATTTCCCATTTCTCAGCAGTAACATACCCTCTGCCCCTTCGTATGGTGTTTACATATCACAATTGATACGTTATTCTCGTGCTTGTTCACACTATACGGACTTCATATACAGGAGTATGCTCCTTACGCAGAAACTGCTCCAACAAAGTTATGAGGAGGACAGATTAAAATTGACACTCCGTAAATTTTATGGACACCATCACAAATTGGTGGATCCATACGATGTATCTTTGACCAAACTAGCTAAGGACATTTTTACCACATGGTAGATTGTTGTTTGTCATTATGTCGTCTAATCTTTTAATTACCAAACGTGACTTATTCCCAATTGTGACTGTTTTGCTGAGTGTGAATTAGCATTACTATAAGACGTGTTACGGTACTTGTATATCCCAAAATCATGTATTTAGTTTAAATGTTTAATATTATATTTGTAATTCTCGTCGGATTTTGTCAAATGTGTTGACGTCTTTTCTATTATATTTATGTGTTATGGTAAATAATATTAATCACCGCATTCATTTATTAGATTTCATTTTGTTCAACGTAATCAGTACGATATTTTACGTTTGAAGTAAGATTCAAAACAAACCGGCAATATCAGTATTTAGTTCAAATATAATCTTAAATCAATCCTAATTCTATCTTATTTAAATGACGTCATTTTTCATTTTTTGATGATCTGTTTTACAAATTCAAATGACGTCATCATTTTTTTGTCATTTTTTACTATTTCAAATATGACGTCACTTGGCGTTGAGGTTTAAACTTATTCGGATGTGTCTACATTTTGTGTTGCAAATGTCTGGTTATGTAATGTATTTCAGTTGTTTCCTGTAATTAGTTAATATTTCAGTTCTATCATGTCCAGCTTTTGTTTAGTAATTTTATAAATTTACTGTTTGCAAAAGTATAAATTATTCTAAATAATAAGGATGTTCTGGTAACTAACAGAAAACCCTGGCCGTTTTTGATCTTTTGGTCCTCGATGCTGTTCGACTTTGTGCTTGTTTCGGCTTTCAAACTTTTGTATCTGGGCATCACTAGTAGATCTTGTGTGGATAAAATGCACTTCTGGCGTATTAAAATTTTCAACTTGTTGCCTTTTGTTGGCTGTTGTTCGTGTGTTTCTTTGTCAATTGTATTTAATGCGTTTCCCTCAGTTTTAGTTTGTTACCCCGATTTTGTTTTTTGTCCATGGATTTATGAGTTTGAACAGCGGTATACTACTGTTGCCTTTATTTAATAATTCAGCTAACAATCCAAATTTAGCTTCAGTCATACACATTATATCATATCATTGAAAACTTGGAATTACAACTATCAGTACACAGTAGTTTGAACACGAATCTGCATGGCTCATATAATGCGTTCAGTTTTTGAAAATCAAACTTTTATTGAGTCTAGTGTTTGGACATAGATTTATATGTAGGTTTCTTCAACACAATACACTTTGATCGAATTAATCTTATTGTCGACATATGCCATTTATTATGTAACAAACTCCTGGATTTGATTTGAGAATTATTCACCAAAAGTTTTGATTTCAAGTGTTTAAGTTACGTGAATTTGTAAAAGCCATTTGATGCGCTAGAGGGTATCATAAATAAAGGCGACAGTAGTATATCGCTGATCGAAAGACATAAATCGATTGAGAGAAAAAAATCCGGGTTACAAACTTCAACCGAGGAAAACACATCAACTATAAAAGAAAAACCACGAAACAATAGAAACACTGAAGTGCCCCAAAAACAAAAGACAATGCATCACACACAGAAACGAATTAAGACAAGGGATATTTACAATAGAAATACTAAATAGTCAGTTCATAATGTGTGTCGTAAGTTCTTGTTTAAAGTCGGTCATCATTATCAATAACTGAAATTGAAAGAAGATTGAAAGAGAGAGGGACGACAGATACCAGAGGGACAGTCAAACTCATGAATCGAAAATAAACTGACAACGCCATGGCTAAAACTAAAAAGACAAAAAATAGTACACATGACACAATATAGAAAACTAAAGAATAAACAACACGAACCCCACCAAAAACTAGGTGTGATATCAGGTGCTCCGGAAGAGTAAGTATATCCTGTTCCACATGTGGCACCCGTCGTGTTGCTAATGTGATAACAAATCTGGTAAATAGTCTAACTCGGTAGGTCACATTCATGAAAAGGAAGGGGATTGTAGTTACGACGTAAAGAACATATCCGATATCATTTGTGAAACGGTTATTCCATAACGGTCAACCAACTCGTGATGGCGTCCGTAAAATTAACGAAGTGATGATTTCAACTTCACCATTTGGAACTCTTGGTTTAATAGCTTCCTTGTGAGCAGCAACCCTCTATCACGAAAATCATGATAGGAAATGCAAGCACGGGTACTTTTTCTTTTGTCTCTAGAAGGTCCGGTTTGAAATTTACTTTAAATGAGTACAAAATAATTCGATCAAACAGTAGGCATATACAGACTTATTCAGAAAGGATATTGTTATGATTATTTTGTCAGATCATTAAAGATTGCACATTTTGGTATTAATATTGATTTGAACATAAGGTTTTTGGTATCGAAAATAAATACATTTATACTAAAACTAATTATTGGGCTTGATACGGTTGATGGGGTTCGTGTTGTTTATTCTTTAGTTTTCTATGTTGTGTCATGTGTACTATTGTTTTTCTGTTTGTCTTTTTCATTTTTAGCCATGGCGTTGTCAGTTTGTTTTAGATTTATGAGTTTGACTGTCCCTTTGGTATCTTTCGTCCCTCTTTGATGTTCTTCACATATATCTTATGATACTAGTAGTATAATCACAAAATCCTAACGGGAGGGATTGTGCTTGATTTTCATATGATGAAGACATAATCTTTCAATAAGTTTAATTGAATCCTTGAGCTGGTATGCCTGTCTCTGATAAACATTTTGCCTTATTTCTTTGTGTTGGTCTACTCACTCACCAGTTGTACAGGTCCATCTGTATGTTTATAAACTTTATATTAAGAAGCTTTATAACTAATAATTCCAATAAAATGTACTTCCAAAATACAATACTTTATGAACACTTATAAAACAATTTTCACTGTGAACGAATTTAATTCTAATCACGTCATGACACTGCTTGATATACAAATAAGGTATTTGTAACTATTATGAAATGTGTTCATTTATATTTTTTTGTTTTAGAGCGCCACATTAGTATGACCAGGATTTAAGCATTTCATTGTTTTCGGATATATGGAGTTACTTACATGGTTTTGGATATGGGTTATTTTCAAAAAATGTCGAATTTTGAAATTGAAAAATTTATTAAAAGTTACTTATTCAAACAACCCTCTACATAAGCAAATCAAAACAAACAGTACTTTAAGAACAACATATTAAAAGATGCAATCTTAATGATACTATACAAGAATATCTTGAAACATTTTTTGATCGGTGGTACAATATTTTGTCTATCCTGTTACCATTTTTAAAGAAATTTTGGGTTATTAAGAAAAGGTTTAGATAAAATGTTAAGCTTGTTTTACGTTACCAATTAGATGGTTTTGAAGAGAATAAACTTCTAGATATATTCATTCTGTAAAATAATAGATTATTTGCCAATTTTCTAGGTTGTACTGAAAAATGGCTCTAAAAATTGGTTTTCAAAGGTTGTAAAAATTACCACCAGTAATGCAAGTCTAAGATAGCAATTTATATTGTTCGGCCTTTTTTCACCCTTTCAAATAAACTCAACATCAAGTAAATCCCTCATAAGTTAATTTACTTTTCTCTTTATTTCGTTGGTAACAGGAACGTACGTTTCTGATATATCACTATATAAAAGTCTATCCTGTTACCTTTTTGTCTATCCTGTTACCGATATCAGTATTGCACCTGCAAATGCTTAATTGGGAAGATTAAGACGTTATAACCTTAAGATGAGTTCAAACAATGAAATATTTCATTCGTTTTCCACCTACATGTTAAGGTAAAAAATTTAACGACGTTTTTGTCTATAATTGTCTATCCTGTTACTGTAACCATAGCAACCATAGTAACAGGATAGACATAACAGGATAGACAAATTTCTTCGTTTTTGATTGCTGTTGTGAAATAACTACTCCCTTTGGTGAAGTGATTATGGTTTTCTATTGTAAATTTGGTTTCCAACACGTTATTGCACTTTTTACAACCATACTGTTAGTGTAATTTATCAAAATGGTTGGTAAAAGCATAGACATGAAAAAAAGTACGCTCTATTTTTTTCACTAAATGTCTTGAAATTTCTTTTCTCTACACTGTCGTTCAAGAAACGAGGCGTTTTAAATGTAAAGATTACTTTGCATTTTTGAAATCAACACTGACTGATTCAATATTCATAGTGAGAATAATTTAACGACTGATTTAAGTAGCGGTAACGGGATAGACACGAATCTCCTGTACGCTGATTGAATTTAGTTTGTAGATAATCTGTTACATACAATGATAAAGAAACTAGGATTTTTCGTTAGAATTATAATTAACGTTCTTAAAAAGTCCCTTTTGCAGATATCAAGGCGATCAGAAAATCCGAAAAAAATCATTTGAAATGTGTTTTTCTGACAATGTACGCACACAAATACCCCCAAAATCGGACTTACATGCAGTTTAATCTTATCAAAATAGATGTAAGGTGTGTTTATTATTAATGTTCTGAATCACAAATCCGACAAGCTTTCATTTAAACCATTACAACTGAAATTTCCATTAGAAATAAAAAATTTAGCATGGGTGTACTGAAAATTCGACATTTTTTTAAAATGACCCATATCTGTAGGCCAAAGACACACTTTATCGAGTGAGTTTCTCTTATATGAAATCGATAAGTTTTGATATCTTGTTAGTTTGTATCTAAAATAAATAAAACTTTCAGTTGATACACATTAGATTAATCGACTAGAGTTATCCTTCTTTGTATTCGGTCTTTTCTTTCGACATCATAATGAATGTTTGATTGCATGTAAGTATGTTTATATATTGTATGATTGTGCATTTATGATAAGCATTGAATAAGTTGTTCGAAACGGACCTTGTCATAGAAAAGCAGACTTTGAATTTGATTTGATTCGATTTCATGTAGTAAGAGAAATTTGAAGTGGATAACAAAGAAAAATAACCAAAAAACCGAATTCTAAGGAAAATTCAAAACGGAACGTCCCTTAACAAATAACAAATTAAAAAGCTCAAACACTTCAAACGAATGGAAAACAACTAAATATTTCTAAACTTGTACACACATTTCCTCATGGTGAAAACGATGAATTAAACATGGTTTAATAGCCAGCCAAACCTCTCACTTGTATGACAAACGAGCAAAATTCAATCATATTGACAACAATCTGCGAATTAAACAAACCGTGAGACATAATAGGTAAAAATTTCAAAAATCTGGGTGGGTATATATATATACTAGTATATGGGGTGGTTTTTTGTATAGGCTTTACTAGTTAAGTTATAACAAAGAAATATTGAAAGCGACAAAAATAGTTAAACCTACGTAAATTAATCAAAAATTTAAAAGATTTTTTTTATTAACGTTGATAGGATTATTTAGTAGTGTAAAAAATCGATTAGAGACATCAAAATCGTCAATGCTAAAAAAGACCATCAAAGGAACGTAATGATGTTCAAGTTTTTAGAGAAATCATATAAGTCAATACTGACACAATGGCCCCTAAAGGAATGTAGATAATATTCAAGCTTTTTAGAGTGCTCTTCACTGGCAAAACGGACACCTTGACCCCTTAAGGAACGTAGGTAATATTCAAGCTTTTTAGAGTGCTCTTCACTGGCAAAACGGACACATTGACCCCTTAAGGAACGTAGGTAATATTCAAGCTTTTTAGAGTGCTCTTCACTGGCAAAACGGACACCTTGACCCCTTAAGGAACGTAGGTAATATTCAAGCTTTTTAGAGTGCTCTTCACTGGCAAAACGGACACCTTGACCCCTTAAGGAACGTAGGTAATATTCAAGCTTTTTAGAGTGCTCTTCACTGGCAAAACGGACACCTTGACCCCTTAAGGAACGTAGGTAATATTCAAGCTTTTTAGAGTGCTCTTCACTGGCAAAACGGACACCTTGACCCCTTAAGGAACGTAGGTAATATTCAAGCTTTTTAGAGTGCTCTTCACTGGCAAAACGGACACCTTGACCCCTTAAGGAACGTAGGTAATATTCAAGCTTTTTAGAGTGCTCTTCACTGGCAAAACGGACACATTGACCCCTTAAGGAACGTAGGTAATATTCAAGCTTTTTAGAGTGCTCTTCACTGGCAAAACGGACACATTGACCCCTTAAGGAACGTAGATGATATCTAAGCTTTTTAGAGAACTCTTAGCTGGCAAAGCGGACACATTGACCCCTAAAGGAACGTAGATGATATGCAAGATTTTTTTTATATGCTTTAAAGTGATCTAAAGGAGATAATATGCTACTTCCAGATAAGGAAATGTTACTTCCGATCTCATATGATAGCTCATTTCACTCTGATTCCAAAATATATATAGTTTATATATACTTGTATGTGTACAACGGAAGATAATTTGCCAATTCCGGTTTATCGAAAAAATTTTGTAGTCTTGAGTGATAAGTTTAATGTATCTATATTACAAACTATATGGATCTTAAAACTTGTGTTATAATCTAACCTCTACGGTGACCAGCACTTGCAAATTTCTGTTTGATCTCTTAAATGTGAAGAGCTGCCTCATTGGCAATCATACAACTATTCTTTTCTATAGATATACCAACAAAGAAAAACAAAATGCCACATAGACAAAGCACATACGCAAAATGAAAGACAATACTACAAAAAAAAAAATGACCACAGAACAATAACACAATGAGGTGACATATAAGGAACGAGCCACGCCAAGAGATATTACCAAAAGTGGACTAATAGTATTCGGTAGATAATAATTTACAAAGAGAAATAAGGGAATTATTAAACACGTAACTAAGGTGATAAAACCACATCAGTACCTATAGAACAACAGATTATTTTCGACTTATGAGTATGAATGTCCCTTTGGTATTTGTCGACTCTCCTTTATCATGTTCCCTTTATGCACAGTCATTTGTAGATTACTTAAGATGATGATTTTCTTTTTATCTTTTCTGTCAGAATGTTATAGAAGTCATGTTAAAAAACACTGTGATCTTCAGTACACTAAGTTGAACAAAGTACGGAAAGATATTCATCTATTGTTAGCCATTGTAAGAAGGTCATTGCACATGAGTGTAAATTAATGTTTAAATAAAAATAAGCAGCAAAAGGAATATAAGATCAAATAAAAATCTGGGTCTCAAGTCACTTAACAAAACAGTTATTGATATTCTTTCTGGTGATCTTGAAATTCAATAATTCCATAGGTGAGACTGAGCGAATTTATTAGTTGTCTTAAAATCTAACAACAAACACTACCTTTTCAATTTTTATTTTGTTTGATCATAGAAATTATAGCAAAAATTGACAATATCAAAAAAATATTAATTCACTTTATTAGCTATGCGTAAAAAAACAAAAGAATAGTGAAATTTGTTTGATTCATGATGTGAAGCGATGTCGAAAAAGAGATAATTCAGATAAATAACAGTCAATCAGAAACATATGAAGTTTGTAGAGTTCTTCATTCTTCATTTTCTCAACATCTGGTTTCCCTCTTTGTCTAGATTGTGCAGTCTTCAACCGTTTTCTCCTAATTTTTCTTCAGTCCAACTTATCTGGTCGAACTAATCGGGTTCTTTGTCATTCTACCTGAAATTGATGGTTAAAAAGAAATATATTTATCTTGTTGATAGCTCAGCTAGTAAGATATAGATAAACGTATTCTAGGTTAGGAGGTACAATTAGCTTCTAGATAGACATAGAACATATATATAGAAATCTTATTAACGATACCTTATATAGAAGATTCGCAGTATGTATGATCACTATTTGAAATCCTGTACAAGGACACTAGTTTCAACTCGACTTTATGTAGATATAAGAAGATGAGGTATGAGTGTAAATGAGACAACTCTCCTTTCAAGTCACAATTTGTAAAAGTATACTATTCTAAGTCAAAGTATGATGTATGTTTCATTTACAGCTTTAAATTACTAGTAGTTAGTTGTGAGTAAAACACTTTATTACAACGTAACTTTCCTCCATCGGAATGCAAACACATTTGTTATTTGGATGGAGAGTTGTCTCATTGGCACTCACACCACATCTTCCTATATATATACACATTATATTTGCCAATCAAGACAAACATCTGTTCTGAATTTTCGTTAGCCTTGATGAAATTCAATTTATAATCTCAACCAGGCATTTCGTCACTGTCTCACTTGCATGCACATTTGTTTACACCTGTACTAAGTAAGGAATCTGATGTTCAGTACTTGTCGTTTGTTGATGTGGTTAATAAGTGTTTTAACCATTGTTTTTCCCGTTTGAATAGTTTAACACTGGTCATTTTTGGAGCCCTTCATAGCTTACTGTTTGGTGTGTGCCAAGACTCCGTGTTAAAGACCTATAATGGTTTACTTTTAAAAATTGGGACTTGGATGGAGAGTTGTCTCATTGACACTCATATCACATCTTCTTATATCCATATTTACTTTCCACTCGTACAAAAACATCATATTTTGAAATGTTACTTGCAAGACTACTCATATTGTGTATCTTCTACAGTATAAAAATGATAGACAGTATGTTGTTGAGTCAAAATAGTATGAGCGACTATCCAAGTGACAATGAATGTAAGCCACACCACCAATAATATGAGCGACTATCTAAGTGACAGTGAATGTAAGCCAGACCTTTCTCTCGTAGCCCCTGGCTATACTAAAGCAATTCCCAATCGACTGCATATTAGTAACTTTGATCACAATACCGCTTGGTCAATGTAGAAGAGAATCACTTGGGAAAGAATTGGATAAGAAAATTAAAAACGTTTGGCACTAAATGCGAGCAATGAAAGATTTTAAGCACCGTTGCTGAATGTTCTTGGTGGATTTGTGATATAAATCAAAGTACTGAAGTACTGAACATCGGATGACCGCAAGTTCTTGTGGATGGTGTGACAAGCACTTGTCTCAGACAAAAATATCCATACCTGAAAGTGAGGTTAATGTACAGATATATCATATTTTTTCTGGAACTAGATCGTGCGTGGATGATAAATTAATGACAGGGAATTCAACCTCACCGTAATTACTATTATATTGTAGTGATACAAATCAGTATACTCTGGTTTATTGTTATATATCATATTAATACTTGTAAATTACAGTTACATGTATATGTTACAGTAAATAGGTGAAATTAGGAATTACATGTAATTACTAAACATTTCAATAAATACCTGTAATTACTAGCCAATTTAGTAATTACATGTATTTACTAGTTGTTTCAGTGATTACTGGTAATCACTGATTTTTAATGTCATTTTTACAGCTATTTACTAACTTGATGTTTTTGTTTTAAAATTCAAAACATAATTCAAGATACCAAATAAAAAAGTAAAGGGTAGGGTATTTTAAGTGAGCTTACTTAGGGATGTTGGAATATAAGACACATCAAAAGTGCATACTCTTTAGTGTTTTATGAATTGAAACTGGAAAAAAAAGATAGTATCTAGAGGAAAATTTTAATATTTTTTCCTCATTTTTGTTGAGCCTGCGATTAACAGCAAAAGAAGGCTATTTGTTCTGCAAAACTCTTACAATTTTAATAGCTTAATACATCAATAACCCATCTCCAGCTAGGGGTTGAATTGAAGGTATTCAATGAGGTCCAAATATTCACTCGCAAGTGCACAACTCATCAACCTTGTTTCTCAGCTAATTTAACAAAATAGAACCAGATTGGCTGCTAACAGTGAATTATAATTTCACTATATCATTTTTATTAATGATTTAACAACAAAAAAAAAGATATTTATTTTTTTTATATCTAGAAGCTAATGACATAACTTTATCTTATCTTTATAAGGTAATAAGTCTAAATATTCTTCAAATTCAAAGTTTTCTTTAAAAAGTTAAAACATAATGCTTTGGGAGAATTTTCCATTTCTGATTTCCATGTCTGCTGAAATTGGTAAAAAAATATCTGTATAATGGTCAACTTTAACCATTTTGGATTAAAACTAAACTTTTACTCTGATTTAACCAAATATTTGAAAGTCCATATTTATTCAATAGATTTTTTTATACAAATCAACCATTCAAAATTTTAAGAGTACTAACTGATCTTCTAGTTAGTATTACCATAACTTTTGATCATCTAACCATAATACAACATTGTTTTAGCAGTCAGTAAATAGGTGTAAAAATTCATTTTAAAATTAGTAATTACTGGTAATAACTGGGCCGTTTAAGGAATTACTTGTATTAACTAAGTGCATCGGGAATTACCTGTAATTCCTAAATTTTAGTAATTACATGTAATTCCTAAATTTTAGTAATTACATGTAATTCCTAATTTCACATATTTACTGTAATATATATATAATTTTCATCCATTTGTATATCATTCTATTCTTCTTTATTGATAATAGTGTAGTGCAATTGCATGGTATGCATCCTTCTGTAATAAATCATTTTTTCTAATAGAATGGATTTGAGTAGGCATTCGTATTTTCCCACAAAAAATGTTTGATCATCCAGGAAGAGTTATCGTTCCTTCAGATTGCAAACGTTCTTGAGATATTCGTCCGCATGCGTGTGCATATATATCAATAAGTGTTTACTTATATGTGTATATGTGTCTCTGATTATATGCATATACATACAACAAAACATTTTAATATTATTTATTTATCTTCTTTAAAAAGTATTTGATGAGTAATCATTGAAGAAATGAATTTATAACAAGTGATAAGGAATGTTAGTTTGCACTTGATGATGTCTACGTATTCATCAAGTTTATAGATCGGTTAAAAACCCAAAACGAAAGTTACGTAATGGAAATTTAGGCGATAGCAATACACCGGAATGCCCTCACGATCATCCGCTGTAACCATGAGCTGCGTCGGATAGAAATTGACATTGCTTAATTAATTATGCAAATGAATTTCAACTATGATACGGATGGGAAAATTATTACAGAAAGTCTGCAACTGTTTTAACATTTATTTGTTATGAGTAACCTACACAACAGACGAAAGTTTATCTTTTATTACGTATATGAATTTTCCAAAATCAATAAACGTTTTATACATGAACATGAATATGCGAACTTGCATAGGACCTATTTCTATCAGATGCAGCTCAAAATGTTGATACAGAGATACAATTTAATACCAAGACTTTTCATTTAAACGGAGATATTTATATGTTTTTTAAAATCGTCACAGTATGTTTTCTATTTTACTGAAATACAGGAAACTTATATAACTTTTAATATTGATTCAGAAATTTGAAAACATTCGGTTATATAATGGGAGATAACTAAGATAATTCAGTTTTAGTAAAGAATGAATGGTACCGGAGGAGATATAATAAGAGCCATTATTTGGTCCCTAAAATTGCAAGAATAGTAAACTTATTTAACCCTTTTCAAGTTATGTAAATTTTATTGATAAATGACCGGGTCAATATAATCTGGTTTGGACACATGAATAATCTAAGGTCACTTTGATGTCGGAAACATGACCAAATTTATGTTTTTGACCTTAAGTTGCCATTTCACGCATCATGATCAAAATATACATAAGAGACAGCTTTGTAAATTAAGGAGATATTTTACATACATCTTATAATATTCATTTGTAGCTAAAAACCGTTCATATGATGCGTATATTAATGACAAGATGACCAGTTGAAATTTTCAACTTGTAATTGAACAAATTGACGTTGTAAGTTTGGAATAGCTTTGCAGAAAATGATCGGACCTTTTTTGCAGAGCGTAAAAATAAGTGCCAAATGATACATATGCATAAACAAGAAAAACAAGTTTACGCGTATATTTTTTTATTCATATTTTGGATAAGTCTTTTTCGTACTGTAAATTTTTTGATCTAATGCATATCAACAAGTTATAAATGCATAAAATTTTAAAAAGAATAAAATTATTGTCATAATACTAACACTTCACATAAAATTATTACACTTTACAAATTTAAAAACTTTTTTTTTTATTTAATTTTTAATTAATACAATTATTTATTGACTTGTATGCAAGGTACTCACATTTAGGAATAGGAACAACGACTTGGCGGTTCATAGTAAGAATAATGTATCCGGATAGGGGGATATGTCTTCCTTTAGACTGTTACCACGTTAAAATCTGACTCGGTCGCTTGGTGGCTTTTACAAAGCAGAGCTCATTTTCATATTTTATTATCGTCATATGGTTATGTTATATTGATATTCCTGATCTTATTTCTAATTTTCCCATGCTTAAGCTTAAGAGTCTACAAGAAGACATATTACGCTGCATAGACACCTACTGCTATCAATTCAAACCTGAAGAAAGAATATATAGTCAAGAATGCTACAGTTATAAACTGTTGTCTTATAAGAACTGTCTTCTTTGACTATAATTATTTACAATGTTAATAAATATCAGCTCCCAGTAATGCTAGGCATATATAAATAGACTCTATCAAAATAATTTCCTTGCAATTTTTTAATCTTTACGGAGGACCCAACGTGTCACTTTGATATATTCGATATCGACAAAATACAAGGACAAAGGGTCCAGAGGGTTAGACGGACTTCGCTGCCTTCTCTGAACTTCAAAATATTTTAGCCTTGAGAATGGTAACATATAGATTCATTTAAACGGAGTTTCTTAAACCTCAATTATCTCCGTTATGAAAATAGCACCGAAGAAGCCTTGAGATCCCCTTAAGATTGATAAATTAAAAAAAAAAAGCCATCGATTTTGCTGTCCATTACATTTTTAATGACATATAAACCTTACCTGGGGATTCTGTTTCTTTTTTTTGGTTACGAATTACAAACAGTCATTCCTGGTCATAGTTATTCTCAACATTTGATAAGAAAATAGATCGGAAACATACTCAAGTGTTATGCATGCTAAGCGAAAATCTGGGACGTCTCTTTAATTAAGCTATATCACGAGAGCGTTCTAATAGTAGCGGCAACTCTGAAGAAAATTATTAGATCTAGAATGCAAAAAAAAAAAAAAAAAAAAACCACTCACCAATTGTTTTTTCCGTTACCGACAAAAGCAATGTTTCTGAGATGACACCAGCTCGTGTTTCTATGTTGTGATGTTTTTTCTTTATTTTTTCCCTGGTATTGTCAGTTTGTTATCGACTTATGAGTTTGAATTTCGGGTGTATTGCATTTCCGCTAATTTTTCAAAGTCCCAATGCTACGTTTCCGCAAATTTTAAGTATACGTTTCCGCAATTTGTATTTATTACTTTTCCGGAAATTTACCTGGTAAATTGTAAATAATTGAATATATATTGACTTGAACAATGTTGCTATGTCCTTATACAGAGACAGGCGAAAGCAGTTTCCAAAATTACCTAAATGTAGATTAGAAATTCACGAGATATTAAGACAAATAGATTTGAACACTAACAAAATTGAAACTTATTTTAACTTTTAATTAGTCAATGATTTTGATTCGGGAATCGTTATACTTTCATGTTTCCCCAACTTGGTATGTCTATGTAATGAAATGACTGATATTTTCATAGATGGCACATTTAAATCCTGTCTGAAATTCTTCTACCAACTCAGTTTATTCGATACATGGATGTAAAAATGGTAACTACATTCGTCTTTTATTTGCGTTACTTCCACTTAAATCCGAGGAATATTACACGAAACTGTTGGATCGGCTTATTGATGTGTGCACTACCCGAAGAATAACTTCCCGAGGTAGTTCATAATGACTTTGAATGTGTAATGCATACTGCTGTTACGAAAACACGAATAGTAGCCATCCTAACATTTTTTGTTTGTTTTTATCGATGTGTTATTGAAACTGCAAACAACATCTTACATAAAGATGAGAACTCTAACTGTAAAAGCACCTGTTTGGAAATGTGAAAAGGTGAAGATGGACTTCCTTAAGTTCTTGAACATACGTTTTCATAGATTTAAATGATGAAGTTTACTTGCATGTTATGAGACCTTTGACTTAATATTTATTTATATTATGGCTTAAGTTTGCTTTCGATCAACAGGTATTCTTCAATTATTTGCGGAAAAGCAATAATTTATTTTTTCCGGAATAGTTACTTTTTTTTCCGGAAAAGTAAGATATTTATTTGCGGAAACGCGAACTTTTTTTCCGGAAACGTCATCTTTTTTTTCCCGGAAAAGTAATGCCAATTTGCGGAAACGTAAAACGCCGTGAATTTCCTGCTGTACTGATTTTCTTGAGTTTTTTTTAGCGAGAACTGGTGGTAGTGTTGTCATATTTCAGAAACAAAAATACATTGACCAGTTGCTTTTCTTTATATGATCTAAAGTTGTTTAGTGTGGTCGTTAATCCCGCTGAAAAATAACAGTAAAATATATGAAATCAGAAACAGGAAAAATTAAAATCTTTTTCATTCAAAACTCTGATTCCTGGCCGGGCTTTGGCTATACTTGGGGTCCTTTTTTTGTTTATGAGCTCTTCTTTTTATTTTAATTAATTTTGGATTTTCTAGTATTTTGGTCTCAATCATCACGGAAGAGACTTATATTGTCAAAATGTGCATCTGGCGCATAACAATTGGTACAATGAATGGTATTATTATATTTAAATTTTTTCATCAATAAAGGTACGAAATTTCCAAAAAAGGGTAGAGCAACTGTTACAATTTAATAACTGTTCACGATGTTCGCACTTATTTTTTAATTCTAATGTTCCATCATTGTTGCAAAGATGTTTATTTCAGTTGTAGGTCGACAGTTCACTTTCACAATCACAACCTACACATGCATGATATGAATTTAAAATCTAGGCTTAACAGTAGAAAAATAAACAACAGTATTTGAAATCAATCTAGATTGAGGGAATTTACAAGATTCCGGAAGAGGCTGTTTCATTTTTCCTCTGCCTCTAGATTTCCAATGGAACTAATTGTGTAAATATGTATAAATATCTTTTAAAGTTTTACCATGAATATGAAATAGTTATATATCATTCCAACTTGATGTGTCAGCAGTAGAAAAATTATTCTAGATTGGCCATCAATTTGCATGGGTTATAAAACATATGACAGGACACATACTAAATCAAATAACACGTACTAAAACAACCAATTATGTCCGAAGGTATGTGTCCATAAATCATCAGATTTCTCCGACCACTACGGACACCATACATTGATTATTATTTATTTCATTCAATAAAAATGTCGTCAAACAAACGTACTATTACCATAGGGTAAATCTGTCGTAAAGGTGATTCCGAACGTTCAGCTGCGTATCGAATCGAGAGGTTGACAAATAATTCTATGAGCCTACGTTCCTTCAAAGACGGATTTCCGTAAAAGCACCATATAATAATAATGTTTATATAAGAAAATAATGACACGATGTCTTGGCATGTTCCAGTTCACACGATGCATTAAACCACTTGAGGTTGGTAGTTTTACATCCGATTTCAAAAAACATCGGCGAGTCTCGATTATGTATTCATGTGAACGCAAATACATCATATTCAAATACAGAATAAAACAGTGCACAGACTATTTTATTATTTTTTTGCGCCTGAAAATCACGTGCGTGTATTAATATTCACCCTGCAATTGGGTGTCCTACTATACAGATACAGCCCTACAGATATCGCTATGCTGTATATGTATACTATACAGATATCGCTTTAAAGCTCCGCCCACTGCCGGACTGAGTAGTGTTTGAACCTGTGTGACCTCAGAATGTGTATTCCAGTTGCATTCCAATGACGATGACAATTGTCGATTTCAAAACTTGAATGTGTATGATTGTGTTACAAAATCAACCATGTCAATTTCAGCATGCATGTTTAGTGCATGTCAAGTCTGAAGCGTAGGACAACTCGTACACTTCTGTTTCAAATTTGACAATGTTTTGTTATTTGTTTTTACTGTTGAAATTAGTTGTTATGTTAAAATATATAATTATTCACCTTGAGCGATGTATAATTGTTGACCATTTGAGATTCTTTTTTGTGAACCCGTTTTCAGCGTAATGTGTGATTTTGATATTACTACGCGGGCCACAAAGGGATTACAAATCGAAAATAAATGCTAAATATGTTAGTTTTTGTGTCTTTCAAAACACAAACAATATACAGAACTAATTGCAGGATAAAGACAATAACTGTTTAGTGTCTTTAAATATCAGCTGTATTTGTACTCGGCTCGAAACAGGTGTAGTAGCTCGCTAAAAGCTCGCATACACCTTGTTTCCTAGCCTCGTACAAATACAGCTGATATTTAAAGACACTAAACAGTTATTGTCTATTTATTTCACTCGCATGCGGAAAATGACAATTTCACATTACAAAATCACGCGTGACCATGGTGACTACAAATGTGATTCTATTCCGGTCTGATAAATCCAGATATAATATAAATCAGATTTAACAATATTCGATTCGAATTTAGCGTGAGCCTGAACAGCTTACTTTATTTTTAGAGTGGTACATTATTATTTTGTCGCTGACATTCTGATTTTGATTTTCGCCATATCGCACTAGTGTAAAAATCATCCAAGTTAAAATTGCACGTACACTTTTATACTTTCTAATCAACAAACATTAAAGCAAACAAATTACAAATTACAAAGATGATTGTTTTAGAAAAATCGCAAAAAAAACATTATAGGTTTCTTAGTATGATAAGATGTGGATGTAATGAAGTAAAGGTTACCACAGTACTTCTGTAGAGCACCAGAAGGTAATGAAGTAAAGGTTCCCACAGAACTTTTGTAGAGCACCAGAAGGTAATGAAGTAAAGGTTACCACAGAACTTCTGTAGAGCACCAGAAGGTAATTAGGTAAAGGTTACCACAGTACTTCTGTAGAGCACCAGAAGGTAATGAAGTAAAGGTTACCACAGTGCTTCTGTAGAGCACTAGAAGGTAATGAAGTAAAGGTTCCCACAGTACTTCTGTAGAGCACCAGAAGGTAATGAAGTAAAGGTTCCCACAGTACTTCTGTAGAGCACTAGACGGTAATGAAGTAAAGGTTACGTATTGAATTTTAAACCTGATGCTTTTTGTTATCTATTAATCATGTTTTTCTTTGTCTAATATGTTCTCCTATTTATTTGTATTGTAGTCCTGTAATATTATGTTGTCATTTCAATGTTATATTTAACTTTGCCATTAAAGTGCGAGGTTTGGCATGCCACAAAACCAGGTTCAACCCACCACTTTTATTCCCCTTTAAAAGTGTCCTGTACCAAGTCAGGAAGATGGCCATTGTTATATTATTGTTCGTTTCTGTGTGTGTTGCATTTTAACGTTGAGTCGTTTGTGTTTTCTCTTATTTTTGAGATATTGAGATCAGACGTGGCACGGTACTTGTCTATCCCAAATTCATGTATTTGGTTTTCATGTTATATTTGTTATTCTCTTGGTGTTTTGTCTGATGCTTGGTCCGTTTCTGTGTGTGTTACGTTTCGGTGTTATGTCGTTGTTCTCCTCTTATATTTAATGCGTTTCCCTCGGTTTTAGTTTGTTACCCCGATTTTGTTTTTTGTCCCTGGATTTATGAGTTTTGAACAGCGGTATACTACTGTTGCCTTTATTTACCACAGTACTTCTGTAGAGCACTAGAAGGTAATGAACTAAAGGTTCCCACAGAACTTCTGTAGAGCACCAGAAGGTAATGAAGTAAAGGTTACCACAGTACTTCTGTAGAGCACCAGAAGGTAATGAAGTAAAGGTTCCCACAGTACTTCTGTAGAGCACCAGAAGGTAATGAAGTAAAGGTTCCCACAGAACTTCTGTAGAGCAGCAGAAGGTAATGAAGTAAAGGTTACCACAGTACTTCTGTAGAGCACCAGAAGGTAATGAAGTAAAGGTTCCCACAGAACTTCTGTAGAGCAGCAGAAGGTAATGAAGTAGAGGTTACCACAGTGCTTCTGTAGAGCACCAGAAGGTAATGAAGTAAAGGTTACCACAGTACTTCTGTAGAGCACCAGAAGGTAATGAAGTAAAGGTTACCACAGTACTTCTGTAGAGCAGCAGAAGGTAATGAAGTAAAGGTTACCACAGTACTTCTGTAGAACACCAGAAGGTAAT
Organism: Mytilus edulis; assembly: GCA_019925275.1. Taxonomy (NCBI): domain Eukaryota; kingdom Metazoa; phylum Mollusca; class Bivalvia; order Mytilida; family Mytilidae; genus Mytilus; species Mytilus edulis. Next base: position 3,658,004 of record CM034355.1, read on the forward strand.
GAAGTAAAGGTTCCCACAGTACTTCTGTAGAGCACTAGACGGTAATGAAGTAAAGGTTCCCACAGTACTTCTGTAGAGCACTAGAAGGTAATGAAGTAAAGGTTCCCACAGAACTTCTGTAGAGCACCAGAAGGTAATGAAGTAAAGGTTACCACAGTACTTCTGTAGAGCACCAGTAGGTAATGAAGTAAAGGTTCCCACAGAACTTCTGTAGAGCAGCAGAAGGTAATGAAGTAAAGGTTACCACAGTGCTTCTGTAGAGCACCAGAAGGTAATGAAGTAAAGGTTACCACAGTACTTCTGTAGAGCACCAGAAGGTAATGAAGTAAAGGTTACCACAGTACTTCTGTAGAGCAGCAGAAGGTAATGAAGTAAAGGTTATCACAGTGCTTCTGTAGAGCACCAGAAGGTAATGAAGTAAAGGTTACCACAGTACTTCTGTAGAGCACCAGAAGGTAATGAAGTAAAGGTTACCACAGTACTTCTGTATAGCACCAGAAGGTAATGAAGTAAAGGTTACCACAGTGCATTTGTAGAGCACCAGAAGGTAATGAAGTAAAGGTACCCACAGTACTTTTGTAGAGCACCAGAATTTTATTGAATTATAATTATAAACACAATGGCTATACATCTTGTCGATACTTATATTTTGGTATTGAACAACGCAATTAATGACGTTTACTCAATCCGTTGGATGTGTACTAATTGATATTTTAGTGTTGGGAAAACAGGATGACTTATGTCCCTTAGTTGAACTTGCCTGCGAACTGTGAGTACTCTTAGATCGATACATGTACCCCTCGTTTTGATGTTTGGTGTAATTTTGTATATTTTGTTTATGCTTCGTGTCGATATTGGCTAGGCAACCCGTTTCCAACTTATCAACAAATTGTTACAGTTGTGATCCACATTCTGTTTGTGTCTGTCATAATCGACGGGCCTGCAATTCAGTGGTTGCCTTTAGCTAATATCTGCCATTTTATTTTATACGTTTGCTGTTTTGGCAAGACAAGAACTATTGCTTTTATCTCTTGAATTGTTTCTCATTAGGTAATGCTTTAGCTTTTTAAAACTGATGATTATCTTTTAGTCATTGTTGAAGCCTTATGGTAACATACAGTTGTTTAAATCCTCGTCTTTTATGTCTCTGTTGGATAGTTGTTTCGTAATTTCCTTATTGTAATATTTGCACCAAACATGAATGTAAAAATGTTGCTTTAAGGTGGAAAGTTAGTTTTTTACTTATTTTTTTTTTACCCAAATCACACCAATTCTTCTTTAAACTTAACCAATATAAAAATATCCAATCATACGTCAAATACATTTATCCTTTTATCATTTGTCATGTGCAACAGAAAAAATGTCATAACATTGTAATACTATATATAATACATGTCAAAACATCATGGGAAGTGATTAGAATGACATACATGTTTAAGAACACATATATTAAATGTGGGGGGTCGCTATGCACTTTAAATAACACGAGTTTGATAGTCGTCTTATGATAAGTGTTTGAAATTGAATATTGATATATGAAATAGTTTCCTTGACACGATTTTTAAATGTCAATTCTTTTAAATGTTACTTGATTGAAAGGTACAGCCCTTAAGGGACGACATCAAAAGATCAATGTAAGATAAAAAAACTTAATTCGAATAGTTTGGGGGTGGGGGGGTTGAACTGCTGCAAGATTTGGTTATCCGACATTGATTTTTACATATATCCATATGGGTCAATCAATTTTTCCCAAATTAAGTTAATAGGGGGGTAGGGGGGTCAGTGAAAAAACTATTTGAATTAAGTTTTGTATCCTTCATTGAACTTTTGATGTCGTCCCTAACAGAGAAGTGATCGAATTCGCGTTTCTTTACCGTCAAAATAAGTTACGTTATCGACAAACTTATTTCAGAAGTGACATAATTTAATTTTCTTCATCGACAAAATATTTCATGTCCACGTGTAAGTTTTCATTGTTTAAGTCGAAGTTTTTTTAACACAGTAAAACATTTTTCATAATCAACCTCTGTCATTGGCATTTTCATTTTAACGGTAAGGGATCAAATACGGAATCTCCGAAATTTCTATCATTTGTTACGCGGAAATCTTTATACAATCGAACATATGTCTTTGTCCATGCATCACTGTATCCAGGTTCATTTAATTTTAGAAATCACCGATTATTGCCAGTGCGAATCGATTTTATGTTTGCTACCACAGAAACAATGACTGCGACTCAGATAAATTCATCATGAATAGCATAGATACTCATTGATTGAATGACATTGATCATGACTTTATCGGGGTCGCATCCATCGTTTCTACAATAAACATGACCTCATCGATTTGATCAATGTAGATATTATATACTGCTTGCACTGTGAATATTTATGGGATTCAACACTGTAATAGTTTTTCTTTCGTCTGATACAGAATACCCCATATCTTTTCTTTTTCATACCTATCTGTTTATTATGTCCCCGGGATTATGTCAATCATACATTGTTGCAATACGGACATGCTTGTACTTTGTCACAGAAAAAACTGAAACAAATTTCCTTCAAATCGAAGTAAAAAATACAAATGTACCCTTTAACATTTGAAATGTTGAAGACAAAATTGCTCTATATCTTAAGTTATTGACGAATATTTGAAATTTAAACCTCTATAAGATGTGATGTACGGCATTTCATTTTATCATTGGTAATGATCCATATCTGACAGAGAAGAAATATTCATAATTCTCAGAAAGTTTTCATAAATATTGTTAGATACCACTAATCGTTCCAACAATCAAGACAACAGAGACAAACAGGGAAAAAAATATGAAAATGAAAAGATATGACTTAAGTGTTAGCATGTTCAGGGAGACGGCACTCAATTTACAAAAAAATAATAGATGTTTTAGGAACTGTAGAGGTCTCCACAGGTTTTCAACAAGGGTAGAATTCAAAACCTTGAATATGAAAGCCTCGAAATCCATGATACTTTTTTCTGTGCGGTAGTTATATCTACAAAATCCAATCATGTACACGACATATAATACATGTATATTCATCCATGTATATTTATATATTGGGAATTTATTTTTGTTTCCAAACAGAATTATAAGGTTGTGTATAAGTGCCTCCGTTCACTGCACAATTGTAAATTATCTTCCTAAAGACCAGCAAAATAAATGGCACAAGTTCACGTAGTCATAAAAAAAAAGTCGTGTAATTTACGTTATCGAACAAAAAATCAGAAATACGGAATATTATATGTGAATGGTTAGGAAATCCGTTTCCCCTACATGTTTTAAAAATCAAAGAAAAATGTTTTCCCTGATACAAACGTTTTAAGAACCAGCTTTGTGTAACCTATAGACAAATTCAACTGGATATAAGGAAGTTAATATGTTTACTCTGATTTGAAATTATCTTTTAGAACTTTTTTTAGTTATTGAGAACCTATGTTGTTTATGGGTAATAAGTGAAATGTTGCATGATCCCTCAAAATGACAGCAAGCGCAGTTTTCCGGACGATTTTCATTTGTACACTGCTAAAAACTGTCAGGTCCTGGCCATGGTATATTTTGGAGAATTTTTGTTTTAATGATTTTTACTAAAAAAAAATATTCTCTGTGTGTGCCATTGCAAGAAATAGTTTTGCTCGTTATTTTGTCATATTAAAAAAAATTCTCAACAAAATTTTCCCGTTTAAACTGTACTAGAAAAAAGTTTGGCATGTGAAACGGACGAAGACATATTCTAACAGAAGTACAAATACCAGTTCTCCCTTTTGTGTATACATATGAGAAAACATTTCAAAGTTATTGATTGAATTCTAATCCATCACACATACGGTACACATTGTAGTCCGAAAAAATAAAGGACTTCATTCCTATCAAACACCTTTTTAATTGTTTACCAGTATATTTCTTTTAGTTTTGGGTAAAATTGTAAAGGAAATAAATTACTATCAATACGTCCTTCCATAAATCTTTTTTTCCTGTTCTGACTTTGAAGAAATGACTACTTTTCGCCCAATCGAAATGGTGCATGGATATATTTTGTTTCATATTATTAGAATTATTTTCAATATTATCGGTATTAAACTTGATTATCGACACATGAAAGTTTGTCAGCATTGTCAATCTTTTTAACGTTAAAGTACCAATAGTTCGGTCACTACTCAATTAAGTTTGTCGATAACGTAGCTAATTTTGACGATAAAGAAACATCAATTCGATCACTTCTCTGTTACGGGCTGTACCAGGCTGAAGCTAGCGAACAATAAGCCAGCGAGCAATAAGGTTCAGGACATGGATTATTTCGAATCATTTGCACCTTCAACGGCGAACCTGTAGAATTAGGAATACTTGTATATCACAGCCATATACCATTCGAAAGGAGCATTTACTACATATTTAGAATTAATTGTATAACAGTGTGGTCGACAGTAAAACGTTTGTAGGTTGTAACTTGTTTGTCAACGGCTATGATTTTATGCTCACCCAGTCTGTTAGAGGCCTTCCAGTGGGGATTGAAATATTCACTTGTTACACATTCCGATACATAAAATGAAACTTTTGAAAAATGAATAATAATGTTCAGAGATGATATTATTTAATAATAATAAAAAAATCGGTTTATCCATTGTAAAAAAAACTATTAAGTTGATGGGGTTAATTCACAAAATATCTCATTGATTAAGAGCACAACTACTTCTACGGTGTGATCATTTAAGAATGGCCTACTATTTATTCAATGCGTATACATGTGGGTTTTGTTTGTGAAGAGTTCTGGATAATTAAAAAATCATTTGATTTCTTTGTTTAATACCATAAAACGATTCATTCTTTCAGATATTTGTCACTTTGCCTTATCTTCAAGTCCAACACAATTTCGCACATTTCTTACAAAACTTATATTCCTGTGATGTATTCTTTTGTTGATATAGATAGATATAGGAAGATGTGGTATGAGTGCCAATGAGACAACTCTCCTCCCAAGTAATAATTCATAAAAGTAAACCATTATAGGTCAAGGTACGACCTGCAACACGGAGCCTTGACTCACACCGAACAGCAAGTTATAGAGGGCCCCCAAAACTACTAGTGTAAAACCATTCAAACGGGAAAACCAACGAGAAACGAAAAACACATATGAACTACATAAACAGACGACATCATGTATTGTAACTTTTAAAGCCAATTAAGTAAAAAAAATAATCTGAAAGAACGTGCGATATCATATTAGGAAAATTGATGGTCAAACCATAACAAAAAATCAAGTAAAGAATTTTAAGTATTCAACCTTTATAGCTTGCTGTTCGGTGTGAGCCAAGACTCCGTGTTGAAGGCCATTTTTATTTATTTTCAAATTACAAAGGTTATTCCTGATTAGTGTTTTTAATTATTTTATTTAGGCGTTTAGAACCTTTGGTGACCTCACAGTTTAAATTTCTATGATAAGTACGTCCTGAGCAGTGGGCATTACAGACGAACGTTCACCTAATTTTCCCCAGTCAATGAATGGCCATAGCTACACTGTTATGAATTTCATTCTAAGTACATGTAGAACATACTGTGACATTAATTGCACAGAATACGGCTTGATAGTTATTTAACATTAATTGCACAGAATACGGCTTGATATTTATTTAACAAATAATTAACAAAGGTTGATATGGCAGTTTCTTGACCGAGCGGTCATTTCCATAAGTAGAATATTATAGTAATTTTGGGAAGAACGGTCTATATTACAGTGAACTGTTAAAGTTCACATCTAGAATATTTTCGTTGAGTCATATTTATGAGACAAATTGAATTCTTTATGGAAAAAAAGGTAAAGCAGGTATTAATGATGCCTACGAGTTATAAAAATCAGAAGTCGTCATGAAACAGACAAATAGATGGCTTAAGAAAAACGACGAACACATTCAAGAAAAACAGACCAAAAATAACCAAAGAAATCTACAGATTGACGAAACCCTTAACAAAAAATAATAAATTATGACGCAAACATAGGAAGATCAAAAAGTTTATATGGACCTATAGTAAAGCTCTATGATATATTGCAAATCTTGTTAAAATAGTAATGAGATATTTTATTTTGACCATCATCTTTCTATCTTCTATCAACAGAATGTATTGCTTTCCATAAGAGTCATTCGTTTACATGTTTCCTATTATACTTATATGTTAGAGGAAAATTCTCATGGTATTGATTGGTTCAAATGTTACAATAGCTATCGAAAAAGAAAAAAAGTTTTCCAATATATCGGTATTAAAAGGAAGAACGATTGCAAGTATATGTGCATACAATGCGTATATCCTTTTTAAAAAGCATTCCTGAGAGTATATTCATGAACATCTGCAACAATGAAAATAAATTGCTGGAAAACTAGTTACCTTCATGGTATGTTAGGGTCATAGCCTTGTCTGTTTATGTCATCATAATTATTGATAGTCTGTTAAGGTCATCATTATCATTTATTTTCTATTAAGGCCGTATTAACCTTTATGTCTGTTAAGGTCATAACCTTTATTTCCTGTTAAGGTCACAACATTTGTTCTGTTAAGCTCATAACAGTTAGTCTTTTGATGGCATAACCTTTATTGTCTGTTTAGATCAGCCGGAGATTATTGGGACCTTGTGCACCATTTTGAAAACTTCAAACATAAGGATCTAAATTCATTTAGTTAAATGAAGAAGTATGCAACAAGAAGTTAGTAAACCAATAATACAATTAAACTTCAAAAGTAGTTTTTAATGTCCACAATTTCCGTGATTGGAGACAATCGTGGTCATTCAAGTTTAATGATGCTTTCGCAGAAATAACAAAATCAAAAGGAGAAGGCAAATGATTTTGCTACAAATATTATGTTTATGTCAAAAATCGTCTGTTTCTATTTCCAATCCCATCTTTCTTTTTTGTGTTCTTGTTGCTAGTCTTACATGCTCGACGAATGAATGAAACACTGACTACGTTTTCTGTTTACCTTATACACCATTCGTTTCCAGGTAAATAGAATTTTATTTTAGAAAATATTTTGTGAATAAATTGAATAAAATGAAACCCCAAAGACCTGAACAGGAAATTATCAGAAAACCTGTTTGCAGAGGTTGGGTTAAGATGATCGATTGAGTCATTGATTTCCCGCGAGGTGTTCAGATTTATTTTGCAATTTTGATTTCCTTGAACTGAGAAATCTTATTTATTTTTGTAATACTAAAAAAGAACAAAAAAGCAAGTACAAACAAATAGATATATAGAACTAAGATACAGTATCATTTTCAATCATTCAACGTTCCACCAGAGACCAGATGACGTAAAAGATATCAAATATAGGTCATATTCGGTCTCGGTAATCAATGAACAAGCCCAATACGGGCTGAGTGATTAATAAAAGGTATCAAAATGAAAAATGTAAAACAGTTCAAACGAGAAAAACTAACAACCTGATATATGTACAAAACAATTAAACAACCATTAATCTATCTATATAAAACACACGAATTACAGGATCCTGGTTTGGGAAAGGTATATATAGAATGTGGTGGGGTTAAACATGTTAGCTTGTGCTCCCTAGTCTTATAGTGCAATAACACAGCAACATAAGAACAAACAGTTACTGTAAAATAAACGACAACGAACACAATTAGCACCAACAAAAGACTACCACACAATTACAGACACCTGGATTGAGACGGTTTCATATATTATGTGGTGGGATTAAAAATGTTTATGGACGCTCAACCTTCAAGCCTTACCTAGAACAGTGGTTTAACAACACAACATAAAAACAAACTACATATATCAGTTGAACAGGGTCCATCAGAACGATACAATGCAAAAAACTACAAAAAACAAAGTAAAGATACGAGAATACTCGCAGTTAGTGAAAGCTAAGACCAAGATACCAATCAGTATACATCCAACATTCGATTGATTTAGTAAAGACATCAATAGTTAATTCTAATGCAATTATTTTGTAACAATTGTTCTGATTGGATAACAGCAAGCGTTAAATTCTCTATCTCCTTGTCTGTAACTAAGGAAGCCGACATTTTGAATTTCGGAATGTATTTAAATGTTATTTCTACAATAATAAACAAAAAACTCACTTGTTGCGCCTAAAAATCTTCTTTTTATCAAATTTTATTACATTCTGAAGCGGCACAGAAGCCAGAAAACGGCCGGTGTTTATGTTTGACGCCGGAAGCATACCTATGACGTCACCTAGTGTAGGGACCATAGAACATAACATCTTTTCGCGGAATTTTCTTTAATGAACATTTTACACTGAAATAATGATTGAAATTTAATTATAAACTTGTTTTGCATTAGAATAGAGATAACTGTATTGTATTTGAAGCTTTGCGGACGTCCATCGGTAGTTTTACTGTCGCAAATACCCGTTTACCTGTCTCCGCTCCGCGTCGCCAGGTAAACTAAATTTGCGACAGTAAAACTACCGATGGACGTCCTTAAAGCTTCAAATACAATACAGTTATCTCTTAATTAAGGTGACAGTTTTTATGTTTTTCTTTTAGTTTCTTCATCCTTTACCTATAAAGTATATTCAAAATGTATTCAAAGTAATGTAATGCTATCAGAACCAACACCTATTTTCAGGAAACCATTATAAGACAAAATACATTAAAATACAATATGACAATGCGACAATTTCCTTATGCAATACATCATGTTTGATGATCAAGGCCAATCAATCAAAACCTCCTACAATCCAAGCGATCTTTATATATACTTCATTGTCGTGGGGATTTCCCTCCAACTTTTATAAATTTTTCGACAACACAGACTTGTCCGAGCCTTTTAACCGAGACCTATCAATCAACTATCGTATAGCGTAGAGTAATAGTATTTCAGGCTTTTTAAAGGTATAAAAAGATCCATCTCACTTCATTCTTTCATGCACTTCTGAAATAAATAAATTACGACAACCGTATTTAGATATAAACACGAATACCTTCCGACTAAGTAAAATATTACTTTATACAGGAATTTCGAAATAGGTTAAATAGGGTTTCTATCTGATTATTAATCTAGTGATATGTGTTTTCTCTCTGTAGTAAACTGTTTGAAATATGTTTTAGTGCCAAAATTATAAAACTGACACTTGAATGAATTATAGTTAATGGTTGATTTTGCGAAGAAATCCGGAAAAAGAATATCTGCCAAATATCTGTCTGATATTTTGTTTGTGTAACATGATTACAATATAAGACTGATTTTGTCTTATTCGCCACTTTCATGCCTAGTGTGCTATTCAGTCAATCTACAAAAAGATTATTCACACAACAGGCACATAATGTTAATCTCACAGTGGTATACTACTGTTGCCTTTATTTATTCAACCCTTATTTTATTGATTATGTATTACATTGTATCTAATATCAAAGCTAATCGTTCAGTGTATGTTCACTAATGTTGATATGTCTTTTGGTTGAGTTAAGCCATTTTAATTGATATTTTATAGTTTCTTTCTAAGTTGTGAGGATACACTATTGTTTCAGATAAGGGAGAAGGTTGGTATCTATTAAAACGTTTAAAACCGCTGCATATGTTTGCACCTGTCCTGCATCAGGAATCTGATGTTTAGTAGTTGTCGTTTTTTGATGTGGTTCATAAATGTTTCTTGCTTTTATATAGACTATACCGTTGGGTTTCCCGTCTGAATGATTATTTTAGGGTCCTTATTAGCTTGCTGTTTGGTCTGAGCCAAGGTCCCGTGTTAAAAACCGTACTTTGACCTATAATGGTTTATTTTTACAAATTGTGACTTGGATTGAGAGTTGTCTCATTGACACTCATATCACATCTTCTTAAATTTATTATTAACAAGTAAAACTGTTCTATTGGACTGTGCAACACTTTAGTTTACAAGACATATCCACCAGCAAATTTTACATTATAATTTATCATGCATACTAGGTAAAATATATGCAATTTTCACAGTAACAGTAATTTGAGTGTGTGTTACTAATAGGACCAGTTTTACAGCTATATTTCCTATAATTCAAATATTTTTTGACCAATTACACGTCAAGAGCGTAGGAAATAAAAGAAAATAGAGATAAAAGAGGACAGTGACTTGTTTATAGGTTATTATACTATGATATGTGTTTTTTGTTCTTGTTTGATATTGCTTGTCACTCAAGTCTGTCAGACGTCTGTCCTCACCCATTTCGCTTTACCTTAGCTCGAAAGTAATGATTATTACAAGTTTCGTAAACTCCAATCGACATTTTTAGAATAAAATATTGGAAAGTATAAATTTTTCAGGTTTTAAATGAAAATATTTTTCTTTTCGCTATTTTAAGTCAATAGTCCAAATTTTAGGTTTTTCAACTCAGATAACGGCAGTTTCCTTTTACTTTAACATAAGAATTTAAAGTATTTTGTTTTATTATGTTGATGATATTAATTCCATTGATTTAGTAAGACAGGTAAAAGATATAAGGTTTTTTTTTTTTTTTTTTTTTGTCTGTGTCTTATTTAACTTACAACATTTTTACCACTTCTAAGATTGTGGTTAACCATCTACATCGCCTGTCTGCTAAGTACCAAACATTTCCTATTTCCGAATATGACTTTTTTGCCGAGAGAGAATTTGCATTGCTTTACGGAGTGTATCTGTATTTTTTTCACCCAACATTAATGTATTTAGTAATGATGTTTCTGTTGTTGTACGGTTTTATATTGTCTTATTTCGTTTCATCTGTTTTTTAGGTACTTTTGAAAAAGGCCTTGTTTGTCAGTTTAGTTGATAAAATTTTCGACCCATGGATCAAGTATTTTGTTAGTCCAAATGTTTAAGAAGTCGTCCCATCATTAATTCAAAAAAGCCTTTCAAGGCCATTATAATCATAATATTTATTTCGACTAGCATTGTGAAAATAATTGTGATTTTGGATCTCGTTTCATATAGTTGTATAAATTTATACATAAGTCAAATAAATACTTAACGTTTTGTTGCGTTGATCAATTCATTTGACGTGTTTTTTTGTGGTGTCCTGTGCTGTCGTTAATGGGAGCTGTCGGTTGTAAATTTGCAGTTTACATGTATGTACTATTATATTATTTGTTTATGTATTTCTCTTGCTGGAGTTCTTGTTTTTGTTTGTACTATATTCTTGTTACGCAGTGTTGTAATTTTATCAACATTTGTTCTATATTCCCATGTAAGTGCGAGGAATGTCGGCTAGCCATTAAACCACCATATTTTCTTAAAAATCCCCGTACCCAGTTTGGAACATGGCAGGTGATCAAATACTCCGTTTCAATGTATGTTGACGTTTGTTTTTGTAGCAGTTTAGTGTTTCTGTTGTTTCATTGTTTCCACTTATATTTGATTTGTTTCCCTCACTCTTTTGATTTATAACCTGCATCTGTTTTCTCTTTATCGATTTATGACTTATGAATAGTGGTATACTGCTGTAGCATTTATTTACTGTATAACTTGACTTTCTCCCATAATCAACTGAGAGAAAAAAAATCTCTGATAGTATATTTGATATCAAAAGGTAGTTATTAAACATTTGACACTTAATGATTTAGTTGATGACATTCTGTAGTACATTCTGTAGTGGAAGAGGAGATACAAACAAAGTCCCTCCATTTTCAGGTAAAATAAATATAAATCACGAAAACAAACTAAACAAGTTCCCTCCTATTGTCGGCGAATTTGTATAATCTTTACTATTAATGTTGATGATTCTGAATAATGTTTTTGTGAACTATTGTATTTAGAAGAAATCTTGCACATCAGACAACAATCTAGTATTACCAGAGAATTAAAAAAACAGCGAATACATGTATCTCAATAGCTCTCCTGGATTTCCTGCATTATGAACACGATGTTAGTTCTTACTCGAACATTTGCATATATTCTATTCTATTCTACCATATAGTGACCACCTTCAACAAATTGAAGATTATGTCACAGGAGGAAACTTACAACAAGACATAGATTGAAAAATGTACAATTTAAAAAAAATACGAAGAATTAAAAAAAAAAAAATGTTTTTTATAATAAAGTAAGATGTTGTAATTGAGTTAATATAGATACGCCGATTCAGCAGACCTTACACCTTAAATTTGTTTTTTTATCGATTTGGGAATTATACGCGCTTATGTTCAGAGGCAAACATGACCTAAACGATAGGCCAACAAATCCATTTATTCATAACGTATTAGTATAATTTTATTCTGACTTCGGTTTTTACAACTAATCTCAGTCAGTTAGGCCGATTTATTGAAACCAATTTACTCAAACTCTAAGTGGTATGCTTCCGATAGAAAAACACTTACGTTACCTATACTTGTTCCAACAATATTTTTGCAACTTGCAAGTATTTCCCTGTGGACAAATCACACAATGATATATCAGAAACTGCTGTCTCAAATTATTATACATTTTATAAGATCCAACGAAATTTGCACTTGAACGATATTATTTATAGATAAACTCATCATAGTCAACAGGATTAAAATTTTATTTTTACGCCAGACGCGCGTTTCGTCTACAAAATGTTTAAAAGGCCAAATAAAGTACGAAGTTGAAGAGGAATGATGACCAAAAATTCCTAAACGTTTTGCCAAATACAGCTAAGGTAGTCTCTTCCTGAATTAGAAAAGCTAGTTGTATTTCAAAAATTCAAAGTTTTGTTAATAGTTAGTTTATTATTAGGAACATATCAATGATAATTTTATATCACATTTTCATTCTAAATTGGTCATGCATTCCAATCATACAAATATCTTTCATCCATATGACGTACTTCTAAAATTAATTCGGAACTGTTAGACAAGAAACTTTATTCATTTAATCTATCGGCACCAGTTTGCTTAATCGAATCTTGATATATGAATTCACTCAACAAATCTATATACCAAACTTTATAACGTACATTTCTACTTTCCCTTCACTTTGAGTAGTTTTTTCCTAAAATCTGACATATGGAGTTAATATAAATTTTATTTCCTTTGAAGAACAATTTTTACATTTTAATAAAAACTATATTTTTATTCGTGTAAATTCTTAAATACTGCATAGATTTCGATACAAAAAATGGTCGAAAGATACCAGAGGGACATTGAAACTCTTAAATCAATCGACAACACCAAAAAAGAAAAAGACAAACAGACAAACAATAGTACACAAAACACAACATAGAAAAATAAAGACTATGAAACACGAACCCCACCTACAAGTTCTTGAACTATTTTACAAACTTTTACCCATTTATAGGAAGTATGAATCTATTGATACCAATTTAAATACAAATATCGATACTTTCCTGACAATAATCTGCTTAAAGGGCATACGAAAAAAAATTGTTGGGGTACAGTTATACCAATACTAACAGAAAGTCTGAAATCAAATAACAAAATCTCAAACACATCAAGCGAATGGATAAGAATTGCTATATTCCTGACTTGATCTTAAAAAAAAGATACATTTAGTGCGTGTTTTGTTTTCTGTCTAAAAGACATATCCTTTTATTCTGTTGTTTCATTCATATATAACCTATAAATTTACAAAGGTTATAAAGGAAGTGTTTTACATATGTTAACAAGACAATTAACTGTCACTTTATAGTGAATATGTACACAAACTATATTTGATCTTTCACCTTTATATTATCTCTTGCTCTAGGCCATTAAACTTTTTTCTTTACAACACACTACAAAATCTTTAAAATGGTATTAACATATATATTCTAATGAATAATAGTTTTTTTTCTGTAACACGATTCCTGTTTAAATTATTTTGATGTGTGTGGTGTATCCTTTTGTGTAGGTAAAGTATATCTATAATATTAAGTTTATGTATTATTTGACCTTTTTTGTCATTTATGTCAGTTATAACTTGTTTGTATTGTAAAAGTGACATTGCACATTTCATTTCTTCAATAAAAGTACAGAATAGAATCTTACTTGCTATATATTGTTTGAAAAAAAGTTGTAGTGGATTTGGTTTTTTTTTTCTCATAAAAACAGACAGAATGTTTCAATCAGGAGGCAATTTAAACCTTAAGCCGAAGAAAACAAACAAAATATCATTCAAAAGAATTAACGATGAGGTAACAAAAAAGTTCAGCAAATACTACACAGAAAAAACTCATTATTGACCAGCATGAATCTAACCATGCATGCCTACGGGTAAATTCGGGTACTCCGGATGGGTAAGCAGTTTCTGCCACCCCACCCCCCTAGTGTCATTTGTCAAATTGCTCAAAGCCGTCCGTCTGTCCCTGGAAGATTTCCAGGACCTTGTTGTTTCTATAGGTCTTCAAAGGTTCTTATACATCATTGCCTTTCAAATATTCGGCTTAGAGAGTTCCTGATGTAGATATAGCCAGAAAAGAGTCGCATGCATGAAATTTATAACGTGTTATTTTTACTTTTTCTTTTAACTTATTACCTTTAATTCAATATCTTACAAGTACGCAGCGACATTTCATGAAGGAAATCTTGAAAGAAAATGATTGATCAAGAATATTGTTTTAACTGGTATATATTTATATATATATACTCATACGCAAGCGCTCCTGAAATGTTGCCTATCAGAAAAGAAAAGGTTACAATTGGCAAATTGAATTCCTTCATTTTTGTCGAAACAGCAAAAATAAAGAAAGGCAAATTGTAGATTCATTTGGTATAATGCACTGTAGGTAAACAAAAAACTGAACTCGCATTTAGCATCATTATCTATTAATCAAATAAAAAAAACACAATGGCCTTGAAAAACTATTATAGATTTGAAAAAAAACCAGTCAGCGTATTGGTTTTTAGAAATGATTACATAGTTTGAATGGCTAAGCATAATCATATAGTATAATTGAGATGGATAAAAACGAAAAACAAAACCAATTAATTTCTTCTTTTATTTTATATGAAATAATCGGTAGTAATTATGACAATGTCTAATAACGCCCAGTAGGATAGTACAAATTCGTCAAGTAATTACACTATAAATATGACAAACAGTTCATCGATAAAAAAAAGTAATATCACAATAATACTGAACTCAATTCAAAACGAAAAGTCCCTAATCAAATGACAAAATCAAAAGTTCAAACACATCAAACGAATGGATAACCACTTTATTATGAAGAAAACGTTGTACTGAACCTGGTTTTATAGCTAGCTAAACCTTTCCTTTGTATGACAGTTGCATCAAATTTCATTATAGACATAATCTTTCAATCAGTTTAATTGAGGTCTGGAGCTGGCATGTCAGTAACTGCTAGTAATCATTGTTATTTATGTATTATTGTGATTTTGTTTATTTCTTTTGTTTCATATTCTGACATGGGACTCTGACTTTTCTTAAACTGAGTTTTACTGTGCGTATTGTTGTGCGTTTATTTTTTTCTACATTGGCAAGAGGTATAGGGAGTTGAGATCTAAAAAAAATATGTTTAACCCCGCCTCAATTTTGCACCTGTCCCAAGTCAGGAGCCTCTGGTCTTTGTAATCCTTGTATGCTATTTAATTCCTGTTTCTTGTGTACAATTCAGAGTTTAGTATGACGTTCATTATCACTGAACTTGTATACATACTTGTTTAGAGGACAGCTGAAGTACGCCTCCGGGTGCGGGAGTTTCTCGCTCCATTAAAGACCCATTGGTGGCCTTTGGCTGTTGTCTGTTTTTATGGTCAGGTTGTTGTCGCTTTGACACATTCCCAATTTCCATTCTCAATTTTATAATAGATTAACATGTCAAAAATAGCAGTCAACATTGTGTTATAATCTTAATCACTAAAACAAAACATTAAAAATGTAACAAAGAAGCACAAAATGACATATAGACAAAGCAACATTATCTACTTTTAAATATCTTTACAATATGTCAATCTACATAAGAGAAACACTTAGCATTTGACTCAATTTCATAAAGCGTCTCTTTTGGGCTTAAAAAAAATACTCATTTCATGCGTCCGTAGCGCTTTTATTGATGAACGTTCATCAGAAATGCTCCCACCCAAATATATGAAAGCAAAGGATCACAAATTAAAATACACGAAGAGGTACTTGACAAAAAGTTACACAAAATAGTTATATTCATCATAGGTTTACCTTGTCTAAGAGCGTTTAAAGGGGAACTAGCTGTCACTTCATGTTAATCGATTTGACTCAACTTTAAATTCTCATATTTGATTTATAACAATGTAAAAGGTAAAATAAACGGAAAGTCCCTAATCAAATGGCAAAATCAAAAGCTCAAACACATCAAACGAATGGATAACAACTGTCATATTCCTGACTTGGAATAAGCATTTTCTTACGTAGAAAATGGTGGGTTGAACCTTGTTTTATAGCTAGCTAAACCTCTCACTTGTATGACAGTCGCACCAAATTCCATTATATTGACAACGATGCGTGAACAAGACAAACAGACATAATAGGTAAATAGGTCAAAAATAGGAGAAAAGCATTCAACATTGTAATTATAATCTTAATCAACAAACAACTCATATTAATCGAACAGCATAAAATGTCACTTTGTTTTGTTTAAGTTTTAAATATTGAGAAAAGCAAAAAACTTTTTTCATATTAACAACTTTTGACTCCGGATTATATAATTTTTCGACAGGTTGCCTCACCTGTTGTTGGACATCCTAGTACTCGGTCAAGTAGGAGTGACCCCAAAAAAGCAAAATTAAACATATAATCTGTGCAATTTTGTGGGAAATTTTACTGTCTTACGATATAATTGTCATGGAATAAAAACATTAAACAATTAATATTCCCCCAAATTGTATTAATTGAAAGCTTGATTTTACTTCATTATGTGATTCTTTCTTTACTGAGTACCGTGATGTCCTACCAAACTGAAGGTAAACTGTCGAAAAAATATAAACTCCGGAATCAAAAGTCGGTAATATAAAAAATATTTTATAATTGCTGTAAATTAATAAAGGATCTCTTTTATTCGAAATATTTATAAGATATTTATTTTTTGTTTCCATTTTAGTTATGATGTTATTTTGTACACTTTTTATAAACGTTTTTCTTCCTTTTTCTAGCAGATAATTACATACGAACTTCGACTTGTTTGATCAATACAGAATTTTGTACTATATTTATTGTGAACCCATTAATACTTTTGCTTCGATGAAGTCTCCGATCTGTTAATTTATATTTATTGTTATATATATAGCAGCTGTAAATTATTGCTCCTGGTATCTTCTTCATTGAAGAGGATATACTATCGATGATGACGAAAGCATCAATCTATTTTCTTCCTTTCTCTCGATTTGATCCAGTTTTCAATTTAGTTATTTTCAAATGCTTAATTTTAACAAGCTAGATATTTACATCAAAATCAGAAACCAGGTCGAAAAGAATACATTTGACAGTAAAAACAAATAATCTCTAACTGCCTATAAGTTCATTTATTTGTGTCATGGCGTCGCATCAATGACATCAATCAATATGAATTATAAAATGATGACCTTCGAATTGGCCTTGAAATATCTAATATATACATTGTAGTAACTAATTCATGGAAAGTTACAATGGAAATATCTCTCCTGAATTCGTTCCCTTACTAAATTCATAAATCATTTATGATTTATAATGAAAAATTAATGAGATGTAATTTATCAGTTAGTAGTACAAACAGATTTATTTAATCAAGATGACCGATGTCAAGTCTCAGTTGCAACGACAAAGTTCACAGTTTGAGTGATTTCACGAGAAGATAAAGAGTCAATTTGATATTCGAATGTCAAAATGTTTGAGTTATCATATAGATGTTTATATTTGAAAAAAAAAGAATTTAACATACAGAAATAAAATATTATGCTACCCTTGACTATAATTTCAACTGTTTTTCTGCATAAAAAATTCTGTTCAGCAGAATCATACACAGGAGAGAAATTCCATATCGTGACCACTGCCAATAAAGTACTTTGCGTAAAAATACCATTAGCAGTAAGAACATAAAAGCTTTAAGTGAACTGTCTCAATAAAAATTGTTATTGTTTTTCTGTTTTGCTAAAAACAAATATCATGCGGTCATTTTGTAATCAGTTTATTTTAAAAGTTAGGTTCTCCGGCTATAGTAACTCAAAGAGAGAATATCATCAAAACATTGTGTCCAAGGATAAATGATATTAATTTCACCATTTGCATATGCATATTTTGATAAAGAAAGACGAAAGTTACCACGGGATATTCATAAGTCGAAAAAGTCCAAGATATGTGACGTCATAGAAAACAGAAGACAGAAAAAATACAATCTCTTGAATATAGATCGAACTGGGAGATACATATTCCATATGAAGACGTCGCTGCATAGAAATATAAAATTCACAGTTTAAAAGCGGCAAACATCATTTTCAAATATAGAGTTTTATTCTCAACCGACCCTCATTGTCAATTTCTAGATATATAGGTCAAGACAGACTCGCCTGTATATTTCGTATCCTTTATTTCAAGTTCTATTGTTATTATGAATGATAAGTGAGTATATTTGTTTTGTTTGACCCCTGTAGTTATACTATTTTCATCTTCTGCTATTTCAATAAGTGCATGATAGAATATATGCCGCAAGTAATAGCGGCGGGGACCGTTTCTTACTGAAATAACGATTTGTACGAGAGCATCTGTCTAATCTTTTTTGAAATAATTTCGTGTTCAATTCTAGTTTCAAAAATAAATACTAATTAAATTTTGTGCGAACCAGATATTTACAATCGAAACATAGGAATAATGAAACAACCTACTTAAGGCTATCAGAGTTACGATTTGGTAGACATGAAAACACATACAAATGCCAGGTTTATACACCAGGAACACGTTTTGCTACACAAGACGCATAAGAGGCGCTCGAAACAAAACAATATGAATGACAAACAAAAGCTAACAATTTGATTCGTAAGTGACGATAGTCCTCCCTTTAAGACTCATCATTGAGTTCAAATAAAAACAGGCCGTCAAAATAAATAAAATGAAAATAATAAACAGTAAATGTACGATATAAAGATGTATAGGTAAAGAAAAACAAAATATTTAATAAATTTTTATTGCATTGATATGTCACAAATCTTTATCAATCAATTTGAATATAAAAAAAAATTCCATGAGCTTGAATGATCAAATGTATGTAGTTACGCTGACTCGCTGAAAATTGCAATACAAGAATATTTTCGAAATTAGTTCACATACAAAATACATTTATCATTTTTGGTTTATTATGAGCGATAACCTCTTCAAGTTCAAGTTGGTGAAATATTACAATACCTTTCTCCTAGTTACAATATAAACTCGGTGACTATATTGAATACATCTACTGTGGTTTTATTATTAGTAGTTGGATACCAATTTGCGATGATTTCGTTTTTTTTTCAGGGGACCAATGAATTTTAAAGTTCAACAAATTGCAGATTTTGTCAAAACAACGACAACAATTCCAATGAAAATGCAAACTTTCCTCAATCCACGAAAATAAATGAATCCACAGAATCACACGCACTTCAAGATGCAACAGCTATTAGGCTTAGTTTGTCACATCAATTATTGAGATACAGTCATAACAAACAGACGCATAATACCAAGGCGATATTCAAAAGTCACAACCCGAAAAAAAAAAATGAAACAACCATGAAAACGACATGAAAATAACCGAAAAACAACAAAAAGACAAACGAATTCCCTTACCTAAAGACTGAGAAGCTCAAACTTCATTAAAAAAAGGAGGAAAAGGGGTGCACTCAGTTGCTAAGAAGGGTAAGTAGTTTTGGCTCCTCATATGGCGCTCGTCGTTTTGGTCATGTAAGTGAAATTCCTGTGACTAGTATATATAATTTGATGTCAATCAACTTTCGAAAACTATCCAAAATAAATTTCAACTGCTCAGTTCCTTGACGGAATAAACGCCTTGTAAGCAGCAGACCTTCATTCAAGTCAGGAATATGACAGTTTTTGTCCATTCGTTTTTGATGCGTTTTGTTATTTGATTTTGCCATGTGATTATGGACTTTCCCAATTGATCTTCCTCTAAGTTCAGTATTTTTGTGATTTTCCTTTTTCATTAAGGAAATCATAATAGAAAACACAAACTCTGGATTGTCTTATGAACTTAGAGAAATAATATGAAATAACACTTTTTCGAATTTGTCGGATCTTAAGAGCTTAACATTTTCTGGCGACACCTTAATATGGAAATCGCAAACCCAAACATTCAAAAGCCAGGATTATACTTAGTTCAATGCTATAAACATAGCATATTGTTACTGCAAATTTCAATAAATAATCATGCCTGAAATAAAATAAAATGAGATAATAAACGTAAATTGAACTTTCATTCTTGTTACTTCACTGAAAAAACAGATGATATTTCAAAAGTCTAGATTAAACATAAAGATGCAACTGATAATTAAGGTTTCAATTATGTTCTATAATGGCTCCCAAATTATGCATATAGTCTGACAATTTTGTATTTAAGTATGCTCGTCTACACATAATTATGTTAAATTGTCTCGTTGTTTTATAATTGATAAGTAATATGCTTTATCGTATTGAGATATAGTCTATGATATAAGCAGTATTTACAAGTTCAGATGGTTCAACAATCTTAGATAACTGTCATGGTGCCTGCAATTTTTATAAATTTTTAAAATGCTATCGAATTCCTCGTTAAAGAGGATGTGTCTCATGTATGCTTTCAGGTACATCTTTATTCTGAAACTGGAAAAGATTACAGAAACAATAGGTGTACAGAGGTAGAATAGCTACGGATGTAGTTCAATACATCCTTATCAATAACGTTTTACTAACGTGTAGTACCTCATCCGTCAAACGGATATTCCTTATTATGAAGGTCAATACCAGTAAATGTGAAATATTTAAATTTGAGCGATACCTATTAATCGCATGATCTTTGTAGTGTGTATTTAAATCTTGTAACTATTGTTAACTCAAGAAATGAATTTGTAAAATGTGCCTAAATCCGGATATATATGATTATTAAAAGTAAATTATAAGGCATGTTTTTACATACACATGATCCCTGCATTGTGAAAAGCAGGATACAAAGACGACTTATAATACCTAAACAAACAACATATATAATGGTCAAAATGCAGTCTTCAAAAATAGATAGGTGTCTATTATATTCAATATGTCAAGCTCCGAATTGTAACAAGTCTTCAAAATTTAAATGGATTAAACAGGGTTGTCAACAGAAATGCTTCAAATAAAAAATAAAGAATATTTGATTTTAATACAGTACATGTCAAACAACCTCTGACTAGGATTTTGGCCTATGACCATAACGACAGGGACATGAATATGTGGTAGGGTTAGCTAACCTCGTTAATTTATACAAGAGAATAAAATACAGAAATTATGTTGTTTTGTTGCATATATCACACAAAAACTAATTAAAATGAGAAATGAGAATATGATCACATTGGTGATGAAGTAAGATCTTGTTGGTAGACTTTTTGTATCAAAACTTGCTAAGTATATTTTATAGTTTATTCCAAGTCTAAAAAAAATTTTTTTTGGTATAAAATACGATGTTTTTAAATTTTTAATACATAAACCACTTTTCCTTTAGAAAAAAAAGTATCATTCAATTGTACTGCATAATTAGTTCTTGTCGATATTTGGATTTTTTTTTTTTATTCAGAAACTTTGCAAAAATGAGTATATTTGTAAAATTTGATATTATGGATCGTGAAAGATCGTGAAAAGGATCTCGACAGATTTGTTGCCACTTATTCATTATTTCAAAAAGTCCAAGGAAACAATCAAAGATTTCTTTAAACAAGTGATGATTTATATTTGTAATTAGTAAATCAAAAGATTGGAGTTACATGACTTATTCCACTTAAATTTTGTTTGTGAAAAGATAAATGGTTCAATGCCATTGGGTCTGATGATTTTATAATACTTCACCAACTAGTTTTCTTATAAAAATAAAAGTCCGTCTGTCTGTTCTGCATAAGTTGTATTTTGTTTTTAAAGTTTGTATTGCCTCAACTGATTTCCGTTAGGTTTTTTGCACAATCATAGATATTTATAAAACAAAGATCCTTGTTAAAAAAACATTGATTAAAAATGACAGAAAAACAACTGACATATTCCTGATTTTAGCAAAGTCATATTCCTAACCAAATCGTGGGTTTAATCTCCCTTTCTTTCTGGGATATTTATTTGTCTAAACGCCTAACCGTGACAGTGAAATACACATTTTTATTCAGAGCAACGGTTCATGAGCTTCAACGCTTGCTATGTGAAGCAGTTCAAATTTGCCTGTAAAACAGGTCGTCATCGATTTGAGAGTCAAAAAATGTTGTGCAATACACGATTCCATAAATCACTACATCACCTGCTTAAACGAATGATAAAGAACTACTTTTGAATTTTGTAACTTAGATGTACTGTGAGGTCATTTAATAGCAATTCAATAATGTGTATCAATGCTCCTAACGGGAAGGATTGTGCCTGATGTTCATATGATGAAATCATAATCTTTCAGTCAGTTTAGTTGAAGTCTGGAGCTGGCATGTCAGTTAACTGCAAGTAGTCTGTTGTTATTTATGTATTATTGTCATTTTGTTTATTTTCTTTGGTTACATCTTCTGACATCAGACTCGGATTTCTCTTGAACTGAATTTTAATGTGCGTATTGTTATGCGTTTACTTTACTACATTGGTTAGAGGTATAGGGGGAGGGTTGAGATCTCACAAACATGTTTAACCCCGCCGCATTTTTGCGCCTGTCCCAAGTCAGGAGCCTCTGGCCTTTGTTAGTCTTGTATTATTTTAATTTTAGTTTCTTGTGTACAATTTGGAAATTAGATTATTATCACTGGACTAGTATATATTTGTTTAGGGGCCAGCTGAAGGACGCCTCCGGGTGCGGGAATTTCTCGCTACATTGAAGACCTGTTGGTGACCCTCTGCTGTTGTTTTTTATTCGGGCGGGTTGTTGTCTCTTTGACACATTCCCCATTTCCATTCTCAATTTTATTTTTTCACAAAACTCCATATGATAAATTATTGTACAAGTTATATGTGATTTTTTGCCCGTTTTTGTACAAATTGAAATTTGTACAAGCACTTTTTGTACAAATTACAATTTGTACAAAGTCAAAATACAAATTATAATTTGTTTAATATTTTTGTACAAATTATAATTTGCACAAAATGATAACTTGTACACAACATATATATATATATATCTAAACTGAATAATAGCCAACGATCTTCCACATGTCAAGATAAGATTCATTTTACATCTAACTTGAGAAGGATATCTAACATTTGTTAAAAGTCCGTAAAGCCTCGGTCACACCTTACCGAATAGCAAGAACGGACGCCTAACGGATGAAAATAAAAGTCGTCCGTTGACAAAATTGTTATCCGTTGGGAGTCCGTTGATGTACTGACCGAATAAAACGGACGTGTAACGGATTCATAACGGACACACACCGGATATGTAACGTACGAGAAACGGACACGTACCGGACAGAACGGATGTCGAACGTACATCCAACGGACGAGTACCGCATAAAACGGACACTTATTGTTTTGATGAGAGCGCCAACAATGAGGAGCAGGTTGACCAAATCCAATTCTGGTATACCGTAGAAAATCATAAGCCTAATATCTTTGACGAGTTATTCCACTGGTAATGATGATGTGATGTAGACATGTTTATATACCATTTAGTATATATTTATAGTGAATTTAAATTAAAATTACATACAAAGTTAAAATATTTCGTTAGTTTTTTTTTTGCGTTGAGGCCTGGACTAAGTCGGATGTGTCTATTTTTCTGTGTTGGTCTTTGCATTATGTATTCGGGTTTTGTTTTCTGTAATTATTTAATACTTCAGTTTCATTATGTATATCTTTTATATTCATTTGATAAAATTTACTGTTTGCATAGCATAAATTGTTCAAAATAATAAGGATGTTCTTATCCCAAGCATAAAAACATAGCCGTATTTGACACAACCTTTTTCAACTTTTGATCTTCAGTGATGTACAACTTTGTACTTTTTTTCACTTTCTATCTTTTATATCTGGGCGTCACTGGTGCGTCTTGTGTGGACGAGGCGCGTTTTTGCCGTATTGAATTTTAAACCTGATGCCTTTTGTTATCTATTAATCATGTGTTTCTTTGTCTAATACGTTCTCCTATTTATTTGTATTGTAGTCCTGTAATATTATGTTGTCATTTCAATGTTATATTTAACATTGCCATTAAAGTGCGAGGTTTGGCATGCCACAAGACTAGGTTCAACCCGCCATTTTTATCTTTAAAAATGTCCTGTACTAAGTCAGGAAAATGGCCATTGTTATATTATAGTTCGTTTCTGTGTGTGTAACATTTTAACGTTGTGTTTCCGTTGTGTCGTTTGTTTTCTCTTGTGTTTGGGTGTGAATTCACATTACTATAGTACGTGTCACGGTACTTTTCTGTCCCAGATTCATGTGTTTGGTTTTGATGTTATGTTTGTTGTTCTCATTGGATTTTGTCTGGTGCTTAGTCCGTGTATGTGTGTGTTACATTTTAATGTTGTGTCGTTGTTCTCCTCTTGTATTTGATGCGTTTCCCTCAGTTTTGGTTTGTTACCCCAAGTTTGTTTTTTGTCCATAGATTTACGAGTTTTGAACAGCGGTATACTACTGTTGCCTTTATTTACTGTCATTTAGTGACATTTTGATTGGCTATGTTTCCAATATTTTAAGTTAAATGTATGAAATATCAAAAGAAACTGTCACAACTAAATTGTTATTGTTAGAAGATTGATCAAAACAAACGTCTCACTATATCGTCGTGTATCATACTATGTCTTACTAAATCATCGTTTAGGACTTTTGTTATTCACAAATGTTGAATATACCAGATCTGTATCTGTTCATTTTTGTACATGGCGTTTAAAACAAAGGTGGAAAGCAATTTATTAGCATTTATTGAAACTTAAATGTATAATACTATTTATAATTTCCTAGGTTTTATAAATTGCAATCTTACATCTACACATGTATCTTAAGTAATAACATTTGTATTGTTTTAATTGACAGGTTTGTGGTCGCTTCTGCGCCTATTTCAATTAAGTCTCCGACATGCAAATATGTACATATATTGAAGCCGCATTCTATAGTTGCGGGTATCTTTCTTGTCGACGGAAATTATATCGAAGAATGCGATGGCTTCAGTCCAAAATATTTGGATAGACTCATATTTTTTTAAACAATTATAAAAGCTTAATCGTTCGTCAAACTTAATTTTTACAATCAAGATGGCATAATTTAAATAGTTTTCAGGAAAAAATCATAGAATCTTTTCTTTTAACAGATCTATTATCAATCAATATGAAGTTCTAAAATGATAACCTTTAAATTTCTAAATTAAACATTGTAGCAATAAATGTCTTTCCAATATTCATACACATACTACATTTATATATCCTAATCTTTATAATGAACAATAACCTTTACAAAATAATAAGGTGTCAATTATCAATACCAATCATAACCGCATGAATTTCATACAGAAGATCTCTTGAAGTCAATATACCAATGACGCATTAGAAAAATTATAGAATCAGAGCCTCCTCAGAAACAAAGAACAGTTAAAATTAAGCTAGTTAGACTTTCTCATTTTTAACAGTACGATTTCTTGACGGAATGTGTGTGCTTCCCTTTTCTATCAAGTCTTAGTTAATAATGATGAGTTTTGTCATTCTCTAGGTCAATGTGTCATTTTCTAGGTCAATGTGACTTAGGGACTTTCCGTTTTGAATTTTCTTCGGAGTTCAGAATTTTTGTGATTTTATTTTTATGGTGGACGTTTCGTTTTTAAGGATATAACAATCTCCGACGTATTCATCATGTTTTGCCATGGCGTTGTCAGTTTCTTTTGGTTTATGAATTTGAATATTCCTTTGATATCTTTTTTCTCTCGTTTTGTTTAGCGGATTTTGTTTCGCTTAATCGATTTATGACTATCGAACAGCGGTATACTACTGTTGTCTTTATTTAGCAATATCATTGCACAGATATATTCCAAAATAATTGCCAAAATATGTTTCTTTAGAAAATTAGCTATAACAATAACAACAAAAAAAACCGCATAAACAACAAGTTGAGAATCTGGAAAAAAAGTTGTGTAAAAGCCAAATGTTTGATACTTTTAGAAAGAAAATAGACTTTGATTGCATGTACTCTAACGAGTGTATGAAATATTTTAGTTACACCTCCCATCGAGTAGGTAGTTTCATTGTAAAATTACTATACAACTATGTTTACAACAAACATAATTCTAACTACAATATCTGCATGCGGAGTATCTTTGAAAGCATCAGAACTTCACCAAAAAAAAACCACCTATTAATATCAAGCTTTCCCTGTGACATGTATTTCTTACTTGTCAGGGTAACCCATAGTTATATACATTAATTTCCTTTATGGCTTAACTTATCCATAGTTTTGACACATTTATATACATATACGTAGTAGAGATGTCCTTGAACATAAACGTAACAATATTTAGGTCCAATTGATCACAGACTTGGATTGATGTTTGATGTGTTTAAAAGCTTTTGATTTTGCCATTTGATACAGGATTTTCCGGAGCAATTTGTTTTGCTCTTGAATGGGCATTCGTGTCTTATTTATATGTAATGTTATGTCCAAATTAACGAAACACATATCCTGACAAATCGACGATACATCTAATTAAAACTTGTAACAATTGTTTTTAATTTTATGTAACGGAACACATTAATCCAAAACAATATCGGACCTATTAGATCGTTGGCGAACAGTTATGTTAAATGGTCGAGGCATGGAAGATAATGTCCAGCTTTTGATAAGTTCTCTAGGGGCTTATAATTTTGAAAATAAGGTTGAGTGTTAACAACTGTTTTGAGCAGCGTAACCTTATACAAAAAGTCTTGAGTTTAGCTATGTTTATTGGTTGAGGGAACTCTTTGTTTATACAATTTGTATCCCTTCTATGATATTTAAAAAAAAAATGCGCATTTAAAAAGTCAGAATGCAAATATATATGTTCACTCTTTTAGGTCATATTTTAGTACTAACAAAAAAAGAACTATGTTAATTGAACCTGCTTTGATACTATTTCTGCCCTGGATTTTTTGCTAGATTATATATTTGTTCGTTTTGGAAATCTCGTATATCGTAAAGTTATCGGATTTTCAATGGGGAATTACTGTGCATTTTTTATTCCGGACCTGTTTTTGTATTGTTATGAGTTACAATTTATGACTAAAATCATCAAAGACCCATCAAATAAAACATATGATACAAAAATTTAAGAATACTTTTAGATATGTGGTGGATATATTGGCTCTCAATAATGACAACTATGTACACTAAAAAGTTGTTATCCTGTTGAACTACCTTTAAATCCAGCTATTAATTACAAAGAACACTGCCCTTTCCAGGTTTTTGTTATGTATATCATTAACGGGAAGCTAATTAATACCAAAATTTATGATAAAAGAGATGATTTTTCATTTCCAATTGGTAATTATCCATTTTAAATGGTGACGTTCCCTTGTCACCATGTTATGGTGTTTGTATATCTTAACTTTTTCGATTCGCTCGTGTATTTATCAACATATTAGATTTTAACGAAACAAATCTATGTATTACTGAAAACATATAACACCAGGGTTTTCGATATCACAAACAAGTCAAAACTGTTCCTAAATGTTATCATCGGTACATGCAGACATCTTATACGTTCATGTATTTCACATCCTATCTTTTATGGTTATATTCTTTACAAAGCACAAATATGTCGGCATTGACCTCAAAAGCTAACCAAACCTTCAAACAGACTTATTAAGGAGTGATATAGTAACGATACTGTTGTCAGGTCATTAAAGATTGCATATTTTGACTCTAATATTGATTGACTTATAGTGTCTTTGCATCGGAAATAAACACATTTATTTCAAAACCAGTTGTTGGCATGCTACGGGTTATGTTCTTTTCATGTATTTTATGATGGTATGATACTAAGTCCATTACGGGAGGGAATGTGCTTGATATTCATATGATGAAGACATAATCTTTCAATCAGTTTAATTGAGGATGGAACTGGCGTATTGGTATGTGTTTCTTCATTCTATATTGGCAAGCGGTACATGTATAGGGGAGGGTTGAGATATCACAAAACGTATGAAACCCTGCTGTATATATGTGCATGTCCCAAGTGAGGGGACTCCGGCCTTTGTTATTCTTGCATGATTTTTAATTTTATAAAAAAGAAGATGTGGTATGATTGGTTCATTTATAAATTTCTTTGTTTAGTATGGCGGCCATTATCACTTAACATTTTTGTTAAGGGGCCAGCTGAAGCACGCCTCCGGGTGCTGGATTTTCTTGCTGTGTTAAAGACCCATTGGTGGCCTTCGGCTATATTCTGCTCTATGGTCGGGTTGTTGTCTCTTTGACACATTCCTCATTTCCATTCTCAATTTTATTTAGTTATTTACCTAAATATCATAAGTACTAAAGCTTCTTGTAAATGAAATATTGTTATTGTACATGCTTTAATGAATATTTCATGACATCGATAACAATAAAAGATAATGCAAAGTGAAGTCAATGATCGGGAAAATTATAAACACACGAATTAATTTTTCTTGAGAAAAAAAACCCCCAGTTTTTACGGGAAACATTAATTATGATAAAATGTGAAGAGCTTATTATCAAAAGAAAGAAGGCCTATGTTAACGCAATAATTATTCGTACTTCTTTAGAAAAAAAACCCGATCGATTGATAAGTTTTGTTTGTGAAATCAAGCCAACGTGACAAAAACGGGGTCTTTTCTTATAAAAGAGATGGTATTTCAATTTTAAGTTTTAAACAATGTCAAACACATAATTTTCATGATAGCACTTATCATATTAATGAGGCACACACAATAGGGAATAAACTCATTTTGATGCTATTTTTTTCTACCAATGGGACAACCCTCAACCAGAGACTTAATGACATAAATCAGCAATTAAAGGTTGCCGTACGGCCTACAACACTGGGAAAACTGACGAGGATGGTTTTTAACGACCTTGAATACCCATGAGGGTCTTACATGGTCGGTAAAACCTATAACACAATGTAAGCTTTACGTTATAACAAGCCCCAAAATGATGTAAAACAGTTAAAATTATAAAAGAAGCTGCCTAATTGATGTTAAAAAAAAACCAATATGATATTAATTAAGAATAGCTGTGATTTAGTTAATTACAATGTAAGTTATTATATAACAATTTGAATGTACAGTGATCCACAAGTTTTATATAGAAATCGTCAAACAAATAGACACCGCAGACACCTCTATTCTAACATACCGTACCATTATAAAAGCCCTTACAACGGCATAATATAGATAACAAATCCTATCGTGATACAGCATGTTAGCAGTTACTGAAACCATGAAACCATGAAACCATGGATGTATTATATGGACATTGGTATAATACTTCCATGCTGAAACCAACGTACTTTTAAAACCGGCCGATAAGAAATCACGCTGTCCTATACTTGATATCGGATGTCGTCATTTTAGAAAAAATCATATCGGAAATTCATAAACAGTCAAAATCTGTTGCACCGATTGAAGTCGCTGTCAAAACTTTATAAAAGAGATCATCAATTTTATGCGACCTCGCTATATAAATTTTCTCTATATTTGATATGAGTTATTTTGTGATTCCCAAAAGATTTTTGTAAGAACCAAAGACATCAAAATTGATTTTTGCAACTTTTCCGACAATAGTAAAAGCACGATACAAGCGTCTCAAAATCTGAATAACATTAGTTCCTGAGCACTGTAATCTCGAGCGTTAGCACGCTAAAAACCTGTATCAGCGTGTTGGTATAGCACAAAGCAGGGCAAATTCATATTCAATTGATAATTTATGATAGGTTACCAAAGTTTTATTTGGATTCGATAATACATATAACACGTTACGATTTATTCCGACCACAAAGTCGTAAAAGAATATTTTTAGTTAATTTTTGTAGCGGTTTAAAAATTCATAAGGACAAAGATGGTCAATCTTTGAAGGATAACCCCAAAATTGATTGACACATTTAGTAGATGAAGAGCCATAAACTTACACATTAAATGTAAATAAACGTATAAGTAGTATAAGGTTAATTTTATTTCTTTGTCATGGTTCTAACTTCCTGACAGGGCAATCAGTCATGTTTTTATAGTTATGCAGATTATGGTTTAGGACGGCTGTATATAAACCCCAGACCGGCCCAACAGAACAGTACCTATTTTCCTCAACCACTAAGGTAAGTTGCTTAGAATAACCTAGTCTCCAGATTTCTCTCGAGATTTCATAAAGCATTTTAGGGCACTGAAACATTCTCTTGTTTCATGTTAAATTTATGCATGCATTCGATCGACTGCATTGTTAACTCTTAATTCTAAACATTATCAAATCGTTTCATGCTTTTGAAATTAAAACATTGTGAGTAAGAAAAAGTCACATTTAGTGAAGCGAGTTTGCGTAGCTCAAATAAAATATCTGTTTCTATAATACATACGGAGCTAATTCAATTTAAAAGTAAAATTGAGAATGGAAATGGGTATTCATAATTACTCACCTTTTTTTACAACAAAACTCAATTTTCACTTCTTTTGTTGATTTTCGCAACTGTTTCTATACGTTTGCTGAACATTTGTATATTTATGAAAGAATGCTTGTTCTATACATTGGTCTAGAAAGTAGTACCATACATAAAGCTGATTTAATAGAAATCATCATTATAACTTAACCAAAGAATGTTTTGGCTTAATTTACATAAGGGATCACCTTTCATTCAGTTTAGTCTTTGGCATTAAAGTTTAAAGAAGTTTGCATTGTTTTAAAATTCAAAGAACAGTCTAAATATGGATTACTGTCCCGTTCACATATCTTCTTTTATGCATATTCATCTAAAATGTTTATATTTCCTTGAGATAAATTTACTCCTTTCAAAAAGCATGAAAAATCCTCCGCACGCCGTATAAGAATATGTAACCCCAAGGTGATATACATAAACATACTTTTACAGCTAAATATTTATTTAAAATACGGTTGTTGTAATATTATCAGAACTTGTTTGTCTTTTCGACAATTTTCTTTTTGTTTTCCATGGCATTGTCCGTTTATGAGTATTTAATACCAGCTTGGTATCTTGCGCTTTTTTTTCTTTCATTTTAACTATTTCTTAATATTTCAATTTGTGTAAAAAGAGTTAGGACCTATGGTACAATCATAATAAATTTACAATTTAAAAGTCGTGAATGCATTTAGTCTTTGCTGTTCACCATGATATTTAAATAAGTGATAACAAACATTTTTTTTTGAAAATTGTTTTGACAATCCACTTCTTTTGAACTCTGGTGGATAGATATCTCATTGGCAATCATATCATATCTCCTTAATTCTATATTCAATACATATTACTACATTTTAACCTACTGATTGGTTGAGTGATTGATAGGTTGGTGTCTTCTAGTAGGAAACTGCTATTATTGCAATGTACTTGTTAATTTTAAAAGTAACACGATTGATTGTAATAGTCCCAAGATTCTAAGCCTGTTCGTATTTTTGCAAAACAGAAGATATATCCAATGTTTAATTCCTTTAACAGATGATATATCCAATGTTTAATTCCTTTAACAGATGATATATCCAATGTTTAATTCCTTTTGCATTTATACATTTGAAACATATGCAAAAATGATATTCTGATTTAAACTTATTATTTTGTTTCTTCAGACAACATGTTGAAGTTAGTAGTATTAGCCGTCTGTGTAGCAGCAGCCTGTGCCTTTGGCTATGGTGGTGGTTACGGCGGTGGATATGGTAAAGGAGGATGGGGAGGTGGACGAGGAGGCGGTGGATGGGGAGGTGGTGGATTCGGAGGCGGTGGCTACGGAGGTGGATACGGTAAAGGAGGTGGTGGATATGGAGGCCTAGGAGGATGGGGAGGAGGATACGGTGGTGGATATGGAGGATATGGAGGTGGATACGGAGGTGGATACGGAGGTGGATACGGAGGTGGATACGGTAAAGGTGGTGGATATGGAGGCCTAGGTGGATGGGGAGGAGGATACGGTGGTGGATACGGAGGTGGATATGGAGGTGGATACGGAAAAGGAGGTGGATACGGAGGATATGGTGGTGGAAAAGGCGGATACGGAGGCGGATATGGAGGTCTAGGTGGATGGGGAGGAGGATTCGGAGGTGGATACGGAGGCGGATACGGAGGTGGATACGGTAAAGGCGGATACGGAGGTGGATATGGTGGATACGGAGGTGGATTCGGAGGTGGATTCGGTGGCGGAAGAGGAGGTGGATACGGAAAAGGTTACAGCAAGGTAAGCTATGAAATCAAATTAAAAAGTAAAATCACAAAAATACTGAACTTAGAGGAAGATCAATTGGGAAAGTCCATAATCACATGGCAAAATCAAATAACAAAACGCATCAAAAACGAATGGACTTTTTTGCTCTGGTATGAATGTGAAAATGTCAGCTCAAGTTAATTCCTAAATTAAATAAGCCAAACTTTATCACTAAACAGTTTTATGGATACTACAAAAAAGAAAAAATGTCAAAACTATGATGTTCTTGTACATCATAATGATATCATTTCTTTTTCTATTTTGTAATCAAAGGTTTATTATTATCATATGTGAAGATAATCTCATTATATTGACCTTTCGTTTACTATCTTCTTCAGGTCTATGAATATTCATTATTCTTTTATTTTTATTTTGCAGGCCTATTAAACTGTCACGTGACAAAGAATGAACTGGCTATCCGGCTACAAAGTGATCTGTCCCACACAAACATTCGTCTGTTGAAAACCTATATGTTTTTTTATTGGTTGATTAAATTATGATTGAATTTCGTAATAACTGTTTACATTTATTTGCTATTCTAGCCTTATTTCTTTAGCTGGTCTTACCATTTTTGACCAAGGAGATATTTAGTTGATTGCCCTTTTTTCTAGGAACTTCATTCAAAAAGCGATTGAATACATAGATATAAGAATATGTGGTATGAGTGCCAATGAGATAACTCTCCAACAAGTCACAATTAGTAAAAGTAAACCATTATAGGTCTTCAACATACATTTAGTTCATAGGAAGTAGTTTTATTTACGTGCAGCGCAAATACAGAGTACGTTGACCTATAGAAGGTGTATCGTTATACGTGGTTGCTGTCTAATTGATATAATGCATATATTCCCATATGACGTTTTGCAAGGTTAAGAAACTAATGGAATGACATAAGATATACTTCAATTATGTAGAATAGTCAAGTTTAAAAAAAAACGTCCAAACCCTCTATCCTCCTGAATACATGTGAACTTCCAAATTAGCCGTGTGAACCTCTTTGAAAGATTGACAAAGTTTTATCACATAATATACGAAAGCATCATAACAGTCTTATGCAGGCTGTAATTCAGTGGTTGTCGTTTGTTGCTGTGTTAAAATATTGTTTTTCGTTCATTATTTTGTATATTAATTAGTTAGTGTTCTCGTTTGAATTGTAAATACACTTGTCATTTCGGGGTCTTTTATAGCTGACTATGCGGTATGTGCTTTGCTCATTGTTGAAGGCCGTAAGATGACCTATAGTTGTTAATGTCTGTGTCTTTCGGTCTGTTGTGAAGAGTTGTCTCATTCACAATCGTAACACATCTTCTTTTTTTTTTTTTTTATATTATATTGATATAGAAAAAAGCGAAATATACCAAAGACACATTCAAACTCAACTGACAATAGCACGACAGATACGAAAAACTATTTAAAGACAAACAATTATATACAAAACACTTTTATCATAATGTTGAAGAAGCAATATGGCTTCATAATTTAATGATCTTATAATTTTCTCAAGTTTAAATTAAGATATCGGACATAGATGGAATTTGTTATAACAAAGATATCTGTAATTTCATGTTTCAGACGGCTTCTAAACAAAAATGTGTGCTAGTTCATTGATAATGGACGTCATACTAAACTCCAAATACATATAATGAACGAAAATTATGCTTCTGACATAGGACAGGCGCAAAAATACGGCGGGGTTAAATATGTGCATTAAAAAGGGCATAGCTATGTTCATATAAATAAGAACTGAAAGTTTTAATTGTATTTAAATATAAAAACAAATTATGAATTTTCTTTTTAATAATTTGTCAAAATGATGTATATATTAAAAACTATAATAAAAGGCCACCGAGCTTACTTTCACGCTTCAGGTTGTGCAAATTGTCAGATTTCAGTGTATAAATTATGCATAAAAATCCGAAAAGGTACCTACAACATAGAATTTAAAGATAAAATATGAGAAGAAGCTAGCTGTAACAATATGCTATCATATAGGAAAAAGAGAATCTGGAATCACCGGACTCGTTTTCTTGCTAGCAATAAAATACGTAAATTCACTCCTTCTACTATTACAAAATTTACCTTTTTATCTGAGTTATCTCCCCGTATACCGTATCTAGGTTACCCCCCCTTACGTGGCAAAGTTGAAAAATGTGAATCAAACCAATATTTTTTAAAAAAATTTTGGGTAAAAATACAGACGTAAGTTTGACAAAATGCTTAACTTTCTATATTATAATACGGAAAATCTAACACATGAATTACATACATCTCTAGAAATTTGCACGAATTACATACATCTCTAGAAATTTGCACATTTCATTAAAGATCTAGACCAATTGTTATCTTCTTTTTATCAAATTAAAGACAGAGCAAGACATCCTTGTCAACTTGATACCGACCGTGCGAGGACTTTCTAGCCAGTCATTATCGTTTAAAACTTTCATCATCGTCACTTTCACTTCGGTGTCAAGTTGATCTAAAACAAAAACTATGAAAAGCTTTCCCCATAGCTGACCACAGGATAACGGAGGCAGTTCGATCATACATAAAATCGAAACTGGTATTTAAGTATATGAGTTTTCTTGTCGACAAATTTATCAATGTTTTCGTTTTCTCACATTGCTTTTTTAAGCGCTGTCTTATGTTATTGATTTAAAAAATATATAGATAAATGTGATTCATTAAACATTTACTTTTGTATGTTTTAATTTCTATATATCTCTAGAACAATAAAATATATTTCAGATACAAATGAAAAGAATGTAACCATTAAGGAATATTAATTGATTTTTCTGTTGAACATACATAGGATACACTTTTGTAGGTTTTAATTTTCTAAATAACGATGGCATAATACAATGTGTTTTAGGTATATTTGAAAAAAATATATAAACCGTGAAAGAAAATTCGTTATTTTTTTTAATTCATAGTTAACACCAACTAATTTCAATAATACGTATGAAAAGGTAAAATTCTTATGTACAGCTGAAAGTTTTATTTCTAG
Organism: Mytilus edulis; assembly: GCA_019925275.1. Classification (NCBI taxonomy): domain Eukaryota; kingdom Metazoa; phylum Mollusca; class Bivalvia; order Mytilida; family Mytilidae; genus Mytilus; species Mytilus edulis. The sequence continues at coordinate 3,693,441 of CM034355.1, forward strand.
AAAATAATACGTTTCACGGCGATTTTGATTTTAATTTTAACTCGTCATAATGAGTTTTCTTAGTATGAGAACCAGCTTCTTTACATTTACCCAGACAGTTTAATGTCCTATGTATTATTTGGAATTTAGTGTGAAATGTCAAGGTTTTCCACGTTGAAGATTTTGATTTGCACAATTTAGGACTTACAGTTTCGACATCCCTTGAATATTATATGCGCTTAATTTCAAATACGGGGAGGTCATATCTTGTGTTGTGAACAAACATTTGTCTAATTGGTTATCAAGGGTACCAGGATTATAATTTAATACGCCAGACGCGCGTTTCGTCTACATAAGACTCATCAGAGACGCTCAGATCAAAATAGTTATAAAGCCAAACAAGTACAAAGTTGAAGAGCATTGAGGACCCAAAATTCCAAAAAGTTGTGCCAAATACGACTAAGGTAATCTATTCCTGGGATAAGAAAATCTTTTTGAAATTATTAAGAAACTAAGGTTTCAACTCCCTCAGGCAAAGTTGACTTAAGATGAATTTGGCTATTTATTTTAGGTATTTTTGTGTTATAGCTCTTCAACGGTTTCGGTACTTATACATCTTCGGATATGAAATGTTGGGCTTTGAGTGTTCCTGATGAAGGTTAATCCAGAAAAGCGCTAAGGACGCATAGAATTTTAAACGTGTTGTTTTCAATTTTTCGCTGCATTAGAAATGTTTGGAACTGAAAATCCGAAAAAGTCTTCCCTTTTTTAACAGGAAATTAAAAAAAAAGGTGACCATATAATTGATATTCATGTTAACACCGAAGTGCTGACTACTGGGCTGGTGATACCCTCGGGAACGAAACGTCCACCAGTTGTGGCATTGACCCTGTGGTGTAAATAGTAAAATGACCTGTACCAAGTCAGGAATATGGCAGTTGAGTTGTTTTCAAATGGTTCGTTCCTATGCATGTTACATTGGCGTTTGTTTTAGTTGCACTTTAGTGTTTATGTTGTTCCGTTTTCCTTTTACAGTTAATGTGTTTCCCTCTGTTTCAGTTTGTAACCCGGATTTGTTTTCTCTCAATCGATTTATGACCTTTTTTGAACAGCGGTATACTACTGATGCCTTTATTTGTAAAGAAATTCAGCTAACAAGGTCAATGATTTAGAGGACATGATGAGCCTGACCTCGACTTGTCAAGGTTAAATAAATTTTTCAACGGATGGTTAGGTTTCCATGACTTACAATTTAATAGTTCTGGTATGTTTACAAAATAACTTGTTAATGAAACTAGCAAATAATTCCTTAACCTTTAAGTGTTATATGGGTAATGTTTTTGAGAGACAAGTTCCTGTGAGCTGAACAACCTGCTTTTCGTCCCCTTTTTTTTTTTTTTTTTTAAACTGACGCAATTGCAATCATGCACAACGTCTATATAAAACATATTTTATGGAGATTTTGTTGTCGACATTTTTCATATAATTTTCTTGTCTTTTCATATTGCTTCTGCCAGCGTTCATTGTTTATATCATTTATTTTTCTTTTGAAAATTAATATCAATTATTTCATGATTTATACATTATGTTCTTTTTATAACACATTTTATGTTGATTATCAGCCAATCTCGTGTAGCCTTCATGCATTATCCGTGTCATCTAGGGCGACATAACATTGACGGTTATCACTTATTGGAAACAATAAATTGATCGTTCAATTTCATTTTCTTATCTTTCTTTTCATTATGGAGGAAGACACCTTAGAATTCAATGAGAAAACCGATTAGATTGTACTTAGTACTGAAATACACTGGAAGAATGGTAACATTTTATTTTGTATAGCATGGATAATTAAACCATTAACAATAACAAAAATACCGAACTCCAAGGAATATTCAAAGATCTTCAAAAAGGAAAGTTCCTTAATACATGGCAAAATCAAAAGCTAAAACTCACATAACGAATGGAAAACTTGGTACAGTCTTTTCCTTATGTAGAAAATGGTAAATTAAACACGTTTTTATAGCTAGTTAAAAAATTTACGCTCTAACTAAACTTTACAAGAGAGTTGATTTCAATTTTCAAATCGTTACCAATTTCTATTTCAGTGTTGTAACATTCTAACAGCGACTGTATACAGATTATTCATGTCCCAGTTGATTGGATATTCAATAGCTTGTTTGTTCCAATAATGATCTTCTTCATAGAGAGTTGATGCTTACATGGAATCTATTAAACAACAGGTGTGAAAGGGTACAATAAAAGCCATCTCTTCGAAATTTCTACGGATGCAATACCAAGTTCCAATTGGCGCCTCGTTTCCTTGATTGTGATATCACTGAATGCAACTCATAGGTGAATCATTACACTTACAATATGTAACAAAACTGGTGCTACTAATAGAGCATGAATTGCTTACCCTTCTGGAGCACCGGAATTCACTCCCTTTTTCTTTTTTTAGTTTTTAGTCTTGTAATTTGTGTTTATTTCAAATTTTATTTTCCAATATCGGAGTTGTATTTATTGGTCACTTCTTACGTATGTTTATTAGATCGCTTAGCATGTCAAATAATAAACACTTGAAGGTTATCGTTAATTTCTTCGACTTGACCTTTACAAGATAGGTTTTCGCCTTTGCTCCGCGCTGATTACAAATTATTGTCTGTGTTGGAAAATTGAAATCAAACAGCGGGCATTGTAATTCATTGAATATCAAATTACTTTTATTGAATTAAATATTTTGAATTAAACATAAGTTTTTATTAAGGTAGTAATACATTAAATAACATTGTTATCTAACAAAGTATTTGATTTCACGCAGTTTATGAGAAATACTTGATTAAAATTGATTACACGCAGTTTATGAGAAATACTTGATTAAAATTAAAAATAAACCCTATGGAAGTACAAAACCATCTCCATTTGGATAAATGTTACGATTTTCTTTCATTCGAAGTCTTGTTGAATGTAACCATTTCTAGTGAGTTTGTCGAATCTTTTCTCCAAAAAAATAACGAGTTTGTGAAGGCATCTCTAAAATTCAGGTTAAACCATCCGTAAAGCACCGGGTTAGCACACGCAGATGACATGGCTATTAAAAGGCAGATTGCATAAATCAAAAGAAACTTTTTATGCAAGAAAATCTCAACGTTTATATCAGCTGTTATGTTTAAAACAGTCCATGGCAGCCAAGTTATTCCGAATGTAATCGCTATAGCAGTAAGCAGAAGCATATTACGCCGGTGACGTTTCACATCGCGAAGCGCACGCTGCATCTCGTTGTCTGTTGTTGGATCTTTTGTGACCCGCATGCGCAAAACGCAACAGATTTTTGAATGAATGATAGATACAATTAACAAAGGCATCAAGTATTGAACAACTGTGACAAACAGTGTATATACAATTTTCAAATAATCAGATGGCCATACTTCCATACATATTTGGAAATCCTCTTGATTTACGGTTTCGCTATACACGATGTGAACTTCGTGGAACAGAATCATCGGAATACAACAGAAGAGTGCCAACGCCCAAATAAATATCAGCATATATAATACGGTTCGCATTTGGATATTTCTCGACGCATGCACTATTGCCCAGTAACGGTCGAGTGCAATCGCAACAATAGTGAAAGTAGAGACGAAAATATCGATATTTTGAAGAGATGGTACAACCTTACACAAAAAAAATCCAAGATGCCAGTTTTTCATGGTCAATTTTACAAGAGAGAAAGGCATACAAAAGGTACACATAATAATATCGCATACTGCTATATTCACAATGAAGATGTTTCGAGGTTTACGCAAGCTGTTATTTTTCCAAACGATGAAGCAAATGACAACATTGCTAAAGGTTCCAATGAAAATAACTGCACAATAAAATAAAATAAGGTATGTTTCTGTGGTAGGATCGAACCAATGATCCTCGTTACGAAATTCCTGAAAAATCTTCTCCTTAACACTGTCGTTTATTCTGTTTTCTTTGTCCTGGAATGCATTCTTCAACATGTTTGTGCGTTGCAGCAGAGACATAAAGCTAACCTACAATAAAAAAGAAATCGTGATAAAAGTTATCTTACAATTATTTTTTTAATTAACGTGTGTCTACTTACATTTTATTTCAATGTCTTTATTCTCAAGATACTAAAATGTAAAAAGTCAGGCAATACCTCGTTTCGGGTTTTGTTAGTTCAAGCAAAAATGTATGTGGTGGTCTGAATTCTAAATTCTGATTTGCTGTTTTTTTGTAAAATAGCTGCACTCGTGCTACTAAATGGTTTATTTTAACCAAATTCTGTATGTTACGTTTATTACATATGTTGTATTTATCATCAAGGATACGAAAACAAATACCTCATGATGTCCGCAGTTGTCAGCTTTCAATTGTCTGCATACGTCATAAACACGCAGGTTCTCTGTATAGATAAGCGATATATGATAAGCGATATATATATATCTATGCCAAATGATAGGCATATATAGAAAGTAACTAGGCAAATTCAAACGAACCTTATTTTGATATGAACATTTATTGCAAATGCATCGTTAGTGCATGTACACAAAAAAAACCACTGTTCTTAAAATGGTTTTGGTAAAATATTTTCCTTATATTTTCTAAAATCAACAGAAATAATTTATCACCTCTATATCGGAGTCTTCATTAAACAGTCTTTAGAACTGAGGGAGTCAGACCCGTGTCAGGCAAGGTTATGGTGAAGGTTATGGTGAAGTTGAAATCATCCCTTCGTAAATTTTACGGACGCCATCACGAGTTGGTTGACCGTTATGGAATAACCGTTTCACAAATGATATCGGATATGTTCCTTACGTCGTAACTACAATCCCCTTCCCTTTCATGAATGTGACCTACCGAATTAGAATATTTACCGGATTTGTAATCACATAAGCAACACGACGGGTGCCACATGTGGAGCAGGATCTGCTTACCCTTCCGGAGCACCTGAGATCACCCCTAGTTTTTGGTGGGGTTCGTGTTGTTTATTCTTTAGTTTTCTATGTTGTGTCATGTTTACTATTGTTTTTCTGTTTGTCTTTTTCATTTTTAGCCATGGCGTTGTCAGTTTGTTTTAGATTTATGGGTTTGACTGTCCCTTTGGTATCTTTCGTCCCTCTTTTATGATGGTGTTTTTTACATACATTTATAATTGAACTCTAATGTTCTATTATTCTATATATTGTATTGTATTATTTTGTATTTCATTGTATTACATTGTATTTCATTGTATTGCATTGTATAGTATAAAATTATTGTTTGATTGTATTGCTTGACCCTCATGGGTGTAATTTTGCAATAAAGATTACTATATCGGTATGTTAACACAAAGGCATTCTTTTTATTGAAAGTTCCCGGGTCATGGGAGTGCCCGAAAACATTGATTTCGAAAATAGATTGTACCATGCTAAGACCCATTGCTGACCTTCGGCTGTTTTTTACTCTTTGATCGGGTTTTTGTCTCCCCATTTCCATTCTCAATTTTAAGAAATATGTAGAATACTTGAAAAATGATGCATCAAATGAGATGTAGTTTTTGTATGTACATAATTCGACAAATCTTTAGACAATAAAAATCAAACATTTTATGTGTATTTGAAATAACATAGTTTATGATGTTATATTTGTTATTTTCGTGGGATTTTGTCTGATGCTTGGTCCGTTTCTGTGTGTGTTACATTGAAGTGTTGTGTCGTTGTTCTCCTCTTATATTTATGCGTTTCCCTTAGTTTTAGTTTGTTACCCCGATTTTGTTTTTTGTCCATGGTATACTACTGTTGCCTTTATTTAACAGATAAAATTGTGGCCAAGTTTCGAAAAAAACCACCTTCAGGATGAGTACCGACGTTTAGAAACTTATTATTAAGATCAGACTATTCAGTTCATGAGAAACAACATCAAACAATATTATTTTTATAGTTCTTAGAGTGTTACTTTTGATGTCGATATTCTCAATTTTCATACTTTAAAAGCACGCAACGTTTTTTTTTAGTTTTTTTATTTTGAAAGAAAAAAGTTTAATCCTTCTGATCTTTACGAGAAAGCAAGACACAATATGATTTTAAGCCTGAGACAATAAGCCTTTTGACAATTAATCACACACCCGTTTAAATGTCTGTAGAAAGCTAACCATCACGATTCTTCATCTTTTCTATAGGTTATGTATAAGATTTAATGTGGCGAACAGTAGCTGTGTGCATGAAGGATGAAGGATGAAAGATTAACATTTATTGTATATAATTATCAGTCTCTGAATATATGACTTTATACCACTTATATAGGTATTAATGATGGTTGAACAGTCAAGATTGATAGACTGTAGGTAGTTCTAGATAGTCGATACTTTCTGTTTCAAAACAAAGGTGGAATGATCGCGAAGGAGACAAGGTGAAAAATTATAGGTCATCGTTCGGTCTTTAACAATCAGCAAAGGCCATGCATTTTTAAAAGCTATACCTTTACGATTTTTTGTCAAATTATTAAAAAATGAAAAACTGACGACAAATCAATATAATAATAGATAACGGTAGCAGGTGTTAAGTTAAAAGTAAAGATGTTTCCACAGTACATTTGTCATTGCATTTTGCCTGGTTTCGCGACCAAAAGAGGCTAAGGCTTAGTCTCCAACGAAATTATAACAACTTACCAAAGAACATAATGTCATCCGAGAAATCACAACGAGAAAAACTACAGGCAAAAATTATTTACCTTTCGAAGCAAATGATTCATTCTTAATTGATGATGGAGTTAACGATGTTGATAGGTTTTATTTCTTACGGCAACACGTCTGTCCTTTTTAAAATTGATGGTTTTGATTGCATTCTTGTTGGAATGGTACCATACTAATGCCACGTGTTTATGAATAACGTTCTTTGGGAACTCTTGGTGTCATATGTGTGGAAAGCAAAATATATTAAACACTTGTGATTATAAATTCAAATATCATGATGAAGTAGAAGTCAAAATGGCATAAATGGGAGTCTAAATGACACAGTATGTTCGTAAAATAAACAGATTTAGAGGCTCTCGCAACAGTGTGTCATATCTATATCGAGTTCAATTATTGTCTTACATTTTTACTAATGTTCTTTGTCTATATGCTGTGTTTCTTTTTTGACATATTTGTTTGTTTTATATAAATAGTGATTAAGGTTATAACACAATGTTGATTGCTGTTCACCTATTTTTGGCATTTCTACCTATTATGTCTGTTTAGTTTGTTCACACATCGCTGTCATCATAATGGAATTTGATGCGACTGTAATACAAGTGAGAGCTTTGGCTAGGTTTACAACTAGGTTTAATCCACGATTTTCTACATAAGAAAATGTCTGTACCAAGTCATGAATATGACAGTGGTTATTCTTTTCGTTTGACGTGTTTGAGCTTTTGATTTTGGTATTTGATTAGGGAATTTCCGTTAGTGATCGGTATTTTTGTTATTTTACGTTTTCAAGAAAGAAAGAAATCTATCTTTACATAAACATTGCAATTCCTGCAAGACTGGTTTAAGAATTGTCTATTGTAGAATATTAATACAAGGATAATTCATAACATAATTGCAATTTTAAGATAAAGAAATATATTTTAATCTAATAGTCCGAAATGTGCAAGAACCTGTCGTATATTACACATATGTTCATTTCATTGATGCTGTATTGTAATTTAAATTACAAATTACAATTCCGTTTCAATTTCTTATTCCAATGCATTAGTAATGTCTTGGGAGAAGTTAAAATTTAATTTATAGAAGTAAACTCATCGTTGTTGTACTAGATTGTTAATGACTTTAGTGGTGATACGGACAACCTCGTTAAGGGTCCTCTGTGTTTTAATATAGAAAAGTGAAATGGGAAAAGATCAAATATATGGTTTACTATACATTGTAAACTAGATACTAGCCATCATATTGCCCCTCGTTCCTAATGAAACATGAAATTTTGCAGGGTCTCTGAACATTCTTGCATGATGTTCTCCTTTGTTGTTGCACAACTGGAGAAAATTGAATGTTGTTCGATTAAAATCAAGAAATGCATTTTGCTATGTTTTTTTTTTTATTTAGATGATAGAATATTAATATTTTTCTTGCCAAAAGTTTTTAACTGCAATTTTTTGTTCAGATTGATTGCAAAGAATATAAAAGTGTGATTTCACATAGGATAGTATCGCGATCTTTTGACCAGCAATTTACTATATACTTTTTTCAGAAGTATATTTTTAAGAATTAACTCAGACAATGGCAGTCAAAGACAATTTAAAATTGTGTTCGTCTGAAATAGCAGCGGAAATATTATCAAAAAATTAAAATTATTTTGCCTACTGTCTTTCTATTAATGACAATTATTAAATATAGCTTTCCTTAAACGTTTTATGGAAATACATATAAATACATTATCTGTGTGTATCCCTACTTTGATAAAACAAGCGGATATATAGTGAATATTGATTTTAGCAGCGATAAAAAATTTCAAATCAAATTTTCATGGCTTCGTAATTCAGATCAGAATGTAATGAATATCCGTTAGATGAGATGGCTAATGGCAACATATTTCCTACTACCAAATGATTAGGATTATTTAAATTATTTATCCATTTCGCAGATAAAATTATCCACCGTCATATGACATCTGCATGGTGCATTAAGACAAAAAAAATCACAAAATTTATTATTTTGTTATTTATAAGGTTTTTTTTCTCTTGATATCTGTCTGCTTTTGACAGTCATCAATGTCGACAGTATGTTATAAAAAATCAGTAATAAGCAATCTGTTTACACAAGAGTACCCAAACCGAGTACTAAAAGCTAATCAGTTTCACATTTTGTTCCTAATTCAGCCAGATGAAATCTTTGGTATTCTCAATTTTAAAATATTTGAACAAATGATTAACTTGTATCTACTTTTTCTTTAAATTTGTAGTTTTTCAACTTGACAGCATTCAGAAACCATAAAGTGGAATGCTGTTCAAGAGCATCTGTGAAAAGAGGATCATAGCGATAATTAGAAAAAGTATATATTGTATCAATATAATACTTCTGATGAAATTGATATTGGCCATTCCAATACATAAGAACCACTTATCTAACTAGTTCAAATATAAAGTATAGCTTTTGTTGGTCAAGTGAGGATATACAAACAAGAAGATGCCTTATAATTTCAAATGAAACAAATATCCACTAATTATACAAAGAAGTAGACGTAAGCAACTATCAAGCAATTACCGTATAATGGGCTATAGAAGAATTCAGCATAACAAAACAGTTACACAATTCGTAAGAGAAAAATCAACAGCCTACAAAGCAGTAAACGAACAAACATTTGACAGACAATAACCAACGACAACTGCATTACTGACTTTATAAAAATAAGGCCGTTAGTTTTCTTGTTTGTATTGTTTTACATTGTCATTTCGGGCCTTTTTATAGCTGACTATGCGGTATGGGCTTTGCTAATTGTTGAAGGCCGTATGGTGACCAATAGTTGTGTCATTGTTGTCTCTTGTTGAGAGTTGTCTCATTGGCAATCATACCACATCTTCTTTTTTATATTTGAACATAAAGAATGAAGCTTGGTTCAACATGTTTGCGAGCGTTAATCCCCATGCCTAGTACAGGCTAGCTGGAGGGGATTTATCGATAGTACAGGCTAGCTTGAGGGGTTTTATCGATATTCCGTCGGTTATTTATAGGTTTCAAGTACTAAATGTAGGATAATAGGTGGTTGAAATTCCTTGCAGATCATAGATTTCTTCACTATAAAAGTTAATTGGTGTGGTATTTTTTATTGAGGTATTTTTCAAAACTACAGTACCAGATTTCTTCACTATAAAAGTTAATTGATGTGGTATTTTTGTATTGAGGTATTTTTCAAAACTGTTATTCCTTATTTTCCTAATAGTTTATAAAAAGCAACCGCCCAAATCGTTGTTTGATTCACATTGAATTAATGCCCTGCGTTTTCATTAGAATATCCCAAAACTAACAAATGCACACTTTAGAATGTTAGAATGAATACAACTTGATACAAATCTCACTTAAGAATGTTAAAATGAATACAACTTGATACAAATCTCATCGTCTTGGTAGAAGGGTTTCTTCTATTTTTTGTTTATTAAAATATCGACTAAACGATGCAGAAACTCTGAGATGAGATAAAGCCTTATTTGTTCTATTTAATTTAGATAATGGAAGCGGTCTTATATAGCAACGTTGATTTTGACAGAAGAATGCTAAACAAACTATTGAAATAAAAAAAAATTTTGTTAAACAAGTCTACCTATTTTGTTTCAATTGTCAACAGCGACGATGGTTACTCAAACACGCAGTTACTTGATTCGTTTCTTTTGATAAATAACCATATAAAGTATACCAGGCTTATAACATTGTACGCCAGACGAAAAAGTCTACAAAAGACTCAGTTACGCTAAAAATAGTTTAAAATACTAAATACATACAAAGTTGAAAAGCATTGAAAAGCATTGAAAACCAAATATTTGATACATACAACTAAGGTATTCAAAATCTGGTTAAAAATCCTCGGTATTTCGAAAAATTTAAAGTTTTGAAAACAGCAAGATTAGGAGGTAATTTTGAAAATAGTAAACCACGGAAAATTTAAAGCAGAAAGTCTTTAATCAAATAGCAAAACCGAAAGCTCTAACACATCAAACGAATGGACAACATCAACATATTCCTGACTTGGTACATGCAGGCATTTTCTTAGGTAGAAAATGGTGGATCTAACCTGGTTTTATAGCTAGCTTAACCCCTCACTTGTAAGACAGTCGTATAAAATTCCATTATATTGACAATCATGTGTGAACAAATAGGAAAGCCATGGGGTAGTGGTTAGCGCATCGGACAACTAACACAAAGTTTTCTGATTCGATCTCCGTTTTGGGGAGAACATTTCAGGGACTGAATGTTTTGCTGTCCCTTGACACCATTTACGAGTATGGTCTTGAGAAACGACAAAAGTCCGTCGGAAGGGGACGATAAATCATTGGCTGACCCGTGTTAAGAGAGAGAGAGAGAGAGAGAGAGAGAGAGAGAGAGCAATATATTTTGCACGTACAATACACCCTCGTAGATTTCGAAAAAGAGCAGGCTACATAAGTTGCAATAACTTGTTTCTAAATCTACTAAAAATAAATATGATTTAACAAAAACAGACATGAAAGGTAAAAGTGTCAAAAATAGGGGTGACTCATTGTATTTCTATCGGTTAAATATACTTTCGTTAGTTTAAAACACGCACGACTGAAAATCCCATTTTTGTTTTCGGCATTGAATTGTAACAAATATACTTTGGCGTTGTACAATATCGTGTTTTTCCTTACTGACGTTGCTGTCTGAAGTGCCATATCGCTGTGGATGTCGCAGAATATAGGGATTTATTTTTTTAAATCATATTGCATTGTATTGTAATGTAAGAAAAAAAATATATAATAGTATGAAAATGTTATTATGAACCTATAAATATAATAAACTACAACATTTAAAGTAATATAGCAGGCCAATATCAAATATTTTAGCGCACCATCTCAAGTTATATGATGTGTTTGCGACTTTTATAAAACATATTCAAAATAACAACGTTGCCATACACGAATATCTGCTATACAGTTTTAAAAAAAAGGTTTTAAATGTGAATTTTAAATTGTATTAAATGACTTATCACTTAACGTTACTTATAAATTAGCAGACTCATTTTATACATTTAGCTCTGTTTGATTAAAATTTCATAGGTACAATGTATTAAGATTACTTGTTTAATTTTCACCGGCTGCATTATGACATGTTATTTTGCTTTTTATTCCTTATGTTGATTTTTGAAATATTACAGAATCTTTTTTAAGCACAATTTGGAACAAATTATCAATGCATAATTATCGAGCACAAAAATTGTTTAATCGCTTATTTTTCAATAGAAAAAAACTAATAACATCAAAAAGGTACTACATAACGAATGTTTAATTTAAATGCTCTGCAAATTGCTGCCAATAAAATTGAAATAATAAAGAATAATTAAAAATTAAAAATGCATAAAGCCCTTACCTTAAAGGAAAAATCAAGTAACGACACTATTTAATAAAGATCATCTAAAAAGCTTGGTATTATCCAAGCGGTGAATATTTATAGTTGATGATTTTAAACTCCCACAGCCTTAGCACGGCTGAAGATATTTACTGCTGCACAAACGGACGTAGGAGGATTGGGAAAACATATCATTTAAGATTTCCTCTGTAAAGAACACTTTATCATTGAAGAACACGACCATTGATTGTTTAGTGTTGGCTTCTCAGAGCATTATACCTTTTAACTTATACAAATATGTTAAATCGATTAAAGATAATGATAAATAATGATAGATAAATGTAGCAATTTAAACACCATAATGACTGATTTCTTTACTCCACTTTAGGTGATGTCGTTATATATTTTGTTTGCACTACTTATTATAAACTATTTATGATATTTTGATATGTTTTGATTGCTTCAATAAATGTGCACCTTCCTTCTATAATCATGTTCATTGTCATTAAATGATTTCGTAATTGCTATCATTCAGCCTACTTGAAAATTATTTCAGCATCATAATTCACATGGTATTCAGCACTTAACCTGAAAGTTTACTGCATTCAACTGCAAGGTAAACAACACCTAGTATTAAGCATATATACAGCATTCATACATGCAAGAGTATATTGACAAATAGGAACGAATGCAAAACAGAGGCACACGATTCATCAAAAGGAATTACAAGAGTCGAAAATAGGATCAACAACAAACATGAGACACCAGCTAGAAGTGGCCCTGAGACGCTAGAGGAAAGAAGACACAGCCTCCGTCTGATCCTGATATACAAGGTAGTTGAGGGTCTGGTGCCGTCTCTGCAAGCCGACAGTTTTGTCACTCCAGTAAGACCAAGAAGAACAATCAAAAGCCAAATTTGAACCAGCTGCCAGATAAGGTAGTGTATGCTGATTCTATAGAGGCATTCAAAAGGCCGCTTTACAGGAACACAGCCTACAACAACTGCGTTCTTCTCCACCGTGTAAAAAGCCTATATAGGATTTTACACGTTCCAATACAGATACAGATTCAATTCTGAGATATACAATACTCAACCTAAAAGTATACAGCACACGACCTCAAACTAATGCTATATATTAATGAACCTAGAGATATAAAACACTCAACCTTAATATATACTGCACTGAATCTCAAGGTATATATCACACAGCCAAGAGGAACAGAGCTCTCTACTTCAGGATATAAAGCACTCAACATCAACGTATACAGCCCTCAACCTCAATGTAAATTGCACTGAACCTTAAGGTATACAACGCCCAACATCAAATACAGCACAAGTACTCCTAGTATACAGCACTCAACCTCAAAGTATAAAACACTCAACCTCAATGTAAACATTACTCAACCTCTAGGTATACAGCACTCAACCTCAAAGTTTACAGCTCTCAACCTCAAAGTATACAGCTCTCAACCTCAAAGTATACTGCACTCAACCTCAAGGTATACAGCACTCAACCGTAAGGTATATAAAGCAATCAAGCTCTAGGCATACAGCACTCAACCTCAAAGTATACTGCACTCAACCTCAAAGTATATGTAATATACCACATATACAGCACTCAACCTCAAAGTATACTGCACTCAACCTCAAGGTATACAGCATTCAACCTTTAGGTATACAGCACTCAACCTCAAGGTATGCAACTCTCAACCTCACGGTATACAGCACTCAATCTCAATGTATACTATGGAAAGCCGTTCTCGTCAAAACTATGTTTAAACCATTTTTCGAAAAATTACACACTGAGAATTAAAAATTACACACTGAGATTTCATAAAGACGCACTGAGATAACAAAAATGAAAAACACACACTGAGAATTGAAAATTACACACTGAGAATTGAAAATCACACTGAGATTCAAAAAGACACACTGAGAATAAATAAACTGAAAACACGTCACTGAGAATAAATAAACTGAAAACACACACTGAGAATTTGAAATTACACACTGAGAATTTAAAATTACACACCGAGATTTGTGCGCACTCTTTATGCGCACATATCTAATTAGCATACTTAATCTGAATCTATTACAAGCTTAAAACAACTAGGGGACAGAACTCGTTAGTCCTTCGATTTGGTTCCAAATTATTTATAAAAAACTTTAGAGAAAAATACCCACTTACTCTTATTACAAAATATAACCAAATGGTGAAAAACTTTATTAAAATTATAAGAAAACATTGGAACAATCTGCAAAAAAACAAAGAATGCAGCGAAAGTTTAACTCAAGTGTCTATTATAGCATATAAACGTAACAAAAATATAAAAGATTACCTTGCGAAATCAGGGTAACAGTTGGAAGACTTTTGAAAAATCTCGATACACTGGTAGTAATGATCTGAATTATAGTCATCAAAGTTAACTTATGAATATGAGCAATGTTAAGTCTTGAAATTTATTTCGAATGTTGGTTGAAGGAATCCCATTTCATTATAATGACAAGAGTTCTTGAGATCAAGATATTAATCTGTTGAATTATTCATCTCATGAATATTCATTAGTAAATTGCATATTAATCTCAGTGTGTATTTTTGAAATCTCAGTGTGTAATTAACAATTCTCAGTGTGTGTTTTTCAATTTATTTCATCTCAGTGTGTCTTTTTAAAATCTCAGTGTGTAATTTTGAATTCAGAGTGTGTTTTTTTATTTTTTTAAATCTAAGTGTGTTTTTTTTCGAAAAACGGTTTAAACATAGTTTTGACGAGAACGGCTTGCCATAGTATACAGCACTCAACCTCAAGGTAAACAGCACTCAACCCCAAGTTATACTGCACTCAACCTCAAAGTATACTGCACTCAACCTCAAGGTATACAACACTCAATCTCAAGGTATGCAGCACTCAACCCCAAGTTATACTGCACTCAATCTCAAAGTATACTGCACTCAACCTCAAGGTATACAGCACTCAACCTCAAGGTATGCAGCACTCAACCCCAAGGTATACAGCACTCAACCTCAAGGTATACAGCATACAACCCCAAGATATACAGAACTCAACTTCAAGGTATACTGCACACAACCTTAAGGTATACTGCACTGAACATGAAGGTATACAACACTCAACATTAAGGTATAAAGCACTCAACCTCAAGGTATATAACGCTCGACCTTAATGTATACAGAACTCAACCTAGAAGCATACCACACTCAACCTATACAATATGCGAAATATACAGCACTCAACCTACAAATACAAGAACTAAACAGCACGTACTCAACATAGACCGAGGGGATTCATTCATCAGTCCGAATTTTTTTGAGATACATAGAGTTTAGTCGGTTAAAACTCCGTGCTTCAAACAAGAGCTGCAGAAGGCATATTAGAAAGCATTGACCTCGAAGAATATATTTTTTATGTTTTATCTATATTATTTTTTTTTAATATAGTGTCTCGACCTCATATGAATAAAAAACGTAGAAAATAACTCAACTACTAAGTAAATGAAAACGGAAATTGGACCGGATCAGAATTGGAGTTGTACTATATACAGCCCGTAACAGAATAGTGATCGAATTCGCGTTTCTTTACCGTCAGAATAAGTTACTTTATCGACAAACTTATTTCAGAAGTGACATAATTTAATTTTCTTCATCGACAAAATATTTCATGTCCAACGTGTAAAAATTACAAATGTACCCTTTAACATTTGAAATGTTGAAGACAAAATTGCTCTATATCTTAAGTTATTGACGAATATTTGAAATTTAAACCTCTATAAGATGTGATGTACGGCATTTCATTTTATCATTGGTAATGATCCATATCTGACAGACTCTGATTTGAAATTATCTTTTAGAACTTTTTTTAGTAATTGAGAACCTAAGTTGTTTATGGGTAATAGGTGAAATGTTGCATGATCCCTCAAAATGACAGCAAGCGCAGTTTTCCGGACGATTTTCATTTGTACACTGCTAAAAACTGTCAGGTCCTGGCCATGGTATATTTTGGAGATTTTTTTTTTACTGATTTTTACTAAAAAAAAATATTCTGTGTGTGTGCCATTGCAAGAAATAGTTTTGCTCGTTATTTTGTCATATTAAAAAAAAATTCTCAACAAAATTTTCCCGTTTAAACTGTACTAGAAAAAAGTTTGGCATGTGAAACGGACGAAGACATATTCTAACAGAAGTACAAATACCAGTCCTCCCTTTTGTGTATACATATGAGAAAACATTTCAAAGTTATTGATTGAATTCAAATCCATCACACATACGGTACACATTTAGTCCGAAAAAATAAAGGACTTCATTCCTATCAAACACCTTTTTAATTGTTTACCAGTATATTTCTTTTAGTTTTGGGTAAAATTGTAAAGGAAATAATACTATAAAGACGTCCTTCCATAAATCTTTTTTTTCTGTTCTGACTTTGAAGAAATGACTACTTTTCGCCCAATCGAAATGGTGCATGGACATATTTTGTTTCATATTATTAGAATTATTTTCAATATTATCGGTATTAAACTTGATTATCGACACATGAAAGTTTGTCAGCATTGTCAATCTTTTTAACGTTAAAGTACCAATAGTTCGGTCACTACTCAATTAAGTTTGTCGATAAATTAGCTAATTTTGACGGTAAAGAAACATCAATTCGATCACTTCTCTGTTACGGGTTGTATTTGAACCTTCTGATTGGCCTAAGCGAGTTGAATTTATGAATATTTTGGCATAGAAAATAGTGTCACACCTTTAAGATTTGTTTTTTGTTTACATTTTCGTAATACAAAATCAAAACTGTCATTTCGTGCCTGCATGAATAGAGAATTGTTAACTCATTAATTTTCGATTGCTTGCTTTTGCTGAGAAGACGGCGGAAGTAGACGAAGCTTTACTTCACAAAAAATAAATCCTGGAATACTTAGAAGTAATGATGTATTACAAGTAACTTCGCTTTTATTGCAGTCCTTTGTCAAGAAAAGTGACGAAAGGTATGTGAAATTAGAACCCATACATAATCAACACGAATTCTATAGCTATTGTCATTATAAGCAATAAACCTCGTTCTGAAATATTACCATCAATAACAACTACGTTACATATTACCCTGAAGTAATCTAATAACACGCGAAGTAGCGGAATTAATTTGACACTTTAATAAAGGAAGATGTGAGCTATATGTCAATAAGACGACAACCCAACAAAACAATAAAACCATATATGACATATCAGTATAATTGAAATGTATCTGATTCGGATAAAAATGTCATGCCGGACAGATCCGGATGCGGTTTTATTCTAAAATTATGATGCAAAAATTTCTTCTGAAATTCGATTTTTTCTGTTTTGCATTTTTAGAATTTTTAGGCACTCGAAGAAAATTTTAATTCGATTTGATTTTATGAAACTCGTGACATTTATTGCAATACACCGTTGTATACGGAGTAATACACTTATAATGATGTAATAAAGCAATTCTTGAACATTTGTTAGCCTTAATTTGTTAACATGCAAGACATGAACTCAAAATATAATCTGATAAAGTATCTAATTGAAAGTTATCACAACACACCCTATACATGAGTACGTTCTTAAATCATTTAAGTCTCAGCAGTGGAATATAATTTTGAGGACTGTTCACGGCAGATCTTTTATTGTCTCTGTTTAGTTCATTAAATCCAGCTACTGTTCTGAACTCGATTTAGATCTCAAGTTGACATATTGTAGAGACATTTATATTGTAAAACACTTTGTGGATTTGATGTTGGGTTGCTGTCCGAGCTCTCAGCCATGGAGAAACGGAACATAGTCATTTATTTTTTCTACAAAAGATACACAAATTATATAAAATAATAAGTGTATGCACAAAAAAGAGCGCATGCACAGATAAAGTTTAAATGGTCCGACAGAGCGCAAGCACTAAAAGAAAGGCAAATGCACAGAAATTGAGATACCAAATAATGGGAAAATTTGAATTGCTTCTCATATCCAATATTTTCGAAAAATCGATTTTTTTACAGAAGAGTGTCTACCATGCATTTGCACTGCACTATAATTAGAATAGTAGAATAGTAGATTGAACGATATACAAATGGATGAAAATCATATATACATGCAACCGTAATATTAATATAATATATAACAATAAACCAGTGTATACTCTGGGACTATTATTATAGTAGTATAATAGTCCAAGGTATGCTAATTTGCATCACTACAATTTAATACTAGTAGTTATAAATTTACGGTGGGTTGAATTTCCTGTCATTTATTCATCATCCACGCACGAACTTGTATCAGAAAAATATAATTATGTACATTAACCTCAGTTTCAGGTATAGAGATGTGTTCTGTTTCTGTGACATGTGCTTTTGACCATCAATAAGAACTTGCGGTCATCCGTACTTCAATACTTTGATTAGTGATTGTTGACTGCTGTATTTTTGACATTTATTACTTATTATGTCTGTTTGTTTTGTTCACATATCGTTGATAATATTGAGGACTTTGATGAGACTGTCATTCTAGAGGTTTAGCCAGCTATAAAACTAGTTTAAGTTCACCATTTTCCACACCAGAAAATGTCTGTACCAAGTTTGTAATATGACAGTTGTTGTCCATTTATGTGCTAGAGCTTTTGATTTTGCCATTTGATTAGGGACTTTCAGTTATGAATTTTCCTGTTTTAGTAGTTGTGTGATGTTACTTTTTTCATATGTTTTTTTTTAATTTTTTATCTATGACAATTCTGCCAGGTGCAATGTTCTGTAATCATTTTATAATACAAAATCATGATGGTAACCTTTTAAAATCATCACAAATATTCTTTTATAATAGGATTTTACTAATTTCAACTTTAAGTATGCAGTTACCGAAGCGATATCATTACGCAGTAAAACTCGTGTTCATCTGATTTCATTTTTTTAAGTGCTGTATATAGGATGAAAATTAGATTTTGTTTCCCGTCAAATAATCTGGTAATAAATAAGCTACCGGTATTAGCTTTTCTGACATTTTTTTTTATCAGATATGAACATACCGCAATAATTATATTTGTTTACTTTTCAAAATAAGAATAATATGCTATAAATGTGATCAACATCACGGTGAGATGTGTAAACTATTTGATAAACAACTATTTAATAAACAATTATTTATTTATACCAGTACGACTGAACTTTTAAAAGCACTCCCTGTAGAATAAACTCATCACATATACCAGGTTTATGTACACCAAACGCTCATTTGACTCAACAGTAACGCATGAATAAAAAAAAGCCAAATAAAGAAAGAATAAAAATATACAAAAAAATATTTTATCACGATTGATCTCGATACTGTCAAGAATGTTTTCATCGTAAACTATAAAATCATAGGTCGGACTTGTGTTCATTCACAAATTGTAACCAAAACTTGTATTATTACACCCCTGTCTGTCAAATGACTGTGTGGTGCGCACCTTTATGTGTGTTGTTGTGTCTGTGATTGTCACTCTCGCTTTCAGCATTCATCACTGGCTAGCAGCTTGCTGTGAAAAGGAGAACCGAAAGTCTTTCCAGCCAGTTACAGTCTCTCATGCAGTAAGACCTATGTGGCCCAGATATGGGAGCCTCCACGAGGTGACAGATGCAAACTGGGCACTTCACGGCCCCAGTCAAAACCACAAGGTCTCGGAGGAGGTTTGACCCCTAGATGCAAGGCATGCTAGGCCTACCAGACTCGTGGGTGACTGTGGAAAGTCGAAGGCTATGGGAGACAACCAAGAAAGAAATCTTGACAGATGCAATTCGTTAGCATGGTAATGCAATCATCTATGGGAAGGACTACCCAGAGAGAAAAACTCGGTCCACCAGAGCGGAGGTTGGACGTTGGGTTAACAACCCAACCCTGTAAAGAGAGCTTTTTATAGAAACCAGAAACGCTGAAATTTGAGGCCTTATGCGACCTCTCGCTCGGAGAGAATTCAGGATAAGGTAAGGTCCCAGGTTAGGAAGGTTTAGGTAGCAATACACAGTTAGGAGTTTAGTTTCGCATTATGGCCCCTGTGGATTTTTCAAATAGGAAAGTTTTTGTGAAATAAAATTCATTTTTAGACAGATGAGTGCTAATTTAGCCTTCAAAGGTGGTTCATAAGAGCATCAAGATTATTTTTTACATGGTTTATGGGCTGTTTTCTGTTTGACAGTCCGTATTTTCATAGCTAGACCGGCCATCGGTCCAGAAATTAATGTACTGTTTACAAACACTCTTTTTCTACACGAAGTTTTTGACGCAATTTTACAAAAAAATGAGATGAAAGACATATGATTTTCATTGGATTTGCTGAATGATATATGTACACAGTTTCAGAAAAGGTATTACTTCAAGCAATTGAAATTCTACTTTTAGTCAAATTTTGGGGAAATATGTGACATCTTTTTCCCCCCCTTTTTGCAATATTTTATAACAAATAAATGCAGATTGTTGCCATGGATACACCAAAAGGAAATTATATTTTACCATTTTATATACTGGAAATAAAATCTATGGAAGATTCTGATTACATACATATGCCCATATATGACACACACAGTAAGCTTCATATTGCAAGAAAGCAATGAAAAGGGAATGGTAAAATTCATAAGGGCAAATTTTAGTATTTTTTCCTAACTGTTTATTGCTACCTTAGAACAAAGAAATTGTTTAGCCCCGCCACATTCTGTATGTGCCTGTCCCCAAATAGGAGCCTTTAATTCGGTGGTTAGCGTTTGTTGCTGTGTAGGATATTGTTATCCGTTCATTATTTTGTACATAAATTAGGCCGCTAGTTTTCTCGTTTGAATTGTTTTGAATAAAACGAACTCCAAGGAAATTAAATTTAAAACGGAAAGTCCATAACAAAATTGCTAGATCAAAAGCTCATGAACATCAAACGAATGGACAATTGTCAGTACTGTCATGGTACAGTCGTTTCCTTTTAATCTTTCCAGTTTTTAGCGATTTTTACATAAAAATCCCCATTTTACCCCCAAAAACACAAATTTCCCGTGGTCTGTGAAACGCCGATTTTTAATATGTCACAACCAGGTATCCAATGAAATTAATATAAATTGTTTCTGTTGTCATAATAGGATATGTTTAGGACGTTCCAACATAATAGGATGCGTCTGAGATAGCTTCGAGACACAACTAAAAGAGTGTACTAAGATGAGCATAAGTCCATCCTAAAATTGGTCTTAGAATGTGTCTTAGGACGAATCTAAGGATACTTTCGAGAACACCCACCCCAGGTCGTAAACTGAAAACTTAATTTAAATGTTATGAATTTTGTTAAGGTCTTGGCTACGAATGATTATCTTTTTTCCATACATGGAGATTTAATCATTTGAACTGTACTCTATGAGAAACATATCAAAGAGTACACAAACATATCTACATATTCTAAACAACAAATTAATATGACATCAGTCAAGAAGGGAAACACATAAATATGTCTTCTAAATAACATCTAAGTATATAAATATCAATCAAGAAGGTTCATTTTCTGGCCATTGGTCTATTTATTCCATCTGCTTGAACCTATTTTTGTTTATGCCTGATGAAGTCTCTTACAATAATGTTCTATTAGACTTGTTCTAACTTGTTCTAACTTGTTCTTGTGAATATATTCAAACCCATCTCAACTTAAAGTTCCTTTTTTTCTTACACTTTACATATAAAATGAAAAGCGAAGCAATTTTTTTTATTTGAAAACGATAATTACATTTTCAATCCAGAACGCTTTGTAGCTACCGTAATTTTTCAGGATAAATTAAATGTATCCGCTTGGAATTTCTGAAAATGTATATTATAAAAGCATGGCATGAATTCAAAACATCAAATAATTTGCGGATGTTACTTCAGTCTTATAATTAAGTTGTCTGGTAATGGCCCAATTGTATTTTATGGAGACGATGTTTTTTTTTCAGTTTGGTGTATTTTTTGTAATTAACCTTCATGAACGATTACAGTAAAAAGTTTGGCAATAAAGATTTACAAATAAGTGGAAGAATCGGTCATAAAAACTTGACATAGGAAGTTGTAAAACTTGTTTTTTTTACCGCTGATGACGGGTTGTATAAGTACAACGCCACGTTATAAACAGCGTTTTTAAGTTTCATGCATCAGATGCGCTTTCTTTTTAAAATAATAGCCAAAAATACTTAGATCTTAATAATCTTAAGACATGTTTTTCTTTCGTGTGTTTTGTAATTTCTTCTTTACTTTTCGGCTTTACACAGATGTTTCGGAAGTTCCCTTAAATGTTAAGTGTAAAATGGGAAGGTGGCAGGAGGGCTTGGAAGTTGATATAACTGTATATAGAAATCTTTTTATCATTGTTTTCCTTATTAGGAATGTTCGTCTGCTAGAGAATCTCTGGAGTAACATAACAGATGTGACCTCCGTAAGCATGTTTCATAGCTTATTTTTATTTCGATTTGTAGAAAATGGACGGAAGTATATACAATTAAAGCCACCTCATCTGTTTATTTAAGACAACCCGCAGCCGTTCCTTTCCGTAAAAAATGTCAATATTTACAAAGTGCAACTTGATCGGTTAATTCACTGTTTTATTATCCTGTTATGATTACTAAATCATTAGTCAAGTATATCATGATATAATCCTTTGTAAATTGTTGTTTCCAATTTGTTTCTTATTAATGAAGCTACCACGCATCATGGTAAAAGAGGTAGGGCCAATATCAATTGAATTTATTTCCCACCAGGGCCATTTTCAAAATTAAATTTTGTCTTAATTTTTTTATCTTGTGTTAAAAAAAACTGCGTTGAAGTACGTTCATAGTACAAAAAGTCTGTATCATAGCACAATTTCAGGATGAAATGTGTTAAGAATTGAATGCTTCTTTTTGTAAATTTTGTAAACCGAAGTTCATTTTGTATGAAGCGCTACATTCTAAAAAAAGTGCACACGGTCAACGCTTGTACAACCCTATAAAATAACTAAGGAATCTGTAGTTTGTGGATGTGGTTCATAAGAGTTTCTGATTTGCACTTTATTGTGGAACCTCGTGTTATTACGATTGACTTTGTTACAATTCATCTAATGAATAAATAAATTTCTATCAAAAATAAGGCTCAAAGAACTTTTTATATTTTTTATATTACAACGTACACACATGTTGGCGTGTAAATACACAACGTCAGAGTGGGCGTGTCGCCATAAAAATTGACAATATTGAAAATAAAACTAAAACTTTTAACCAATCAGAAGACAGTAAATACTGTAATGAATGTTAATTTCAGAATGACGCGAAATTGCCTTCAGCCAGTCAACATAACGTATGGTAATGAACCATAAATATTATGTAATTATTATAATATGAATTGTTGTTTTTATCATTTGAAAAATTAGTAGATTAACATTACAATCTGTGTTCCCATTTGTTCAGGCATCTGCCTATTTGAACTTTGCAACTAATTTGAACAAAATAGAAAGAAATATTATCTTGTTCCAGGCAATAAGTACACAACTAGTAGCAGCGGATATAGAAATAAAGATATTTTTCTTTCTTGTCATCTAAAACAAATTAAATCATTTTTTGATGACTGCATCAAGTATTTTTGTTCATAAGCACTAAAATTACTTTATTTGCACCAAAATTACTTCATGAGCACTAAAATAGAATCCAACCTACCATTTTGTCAATCATCATTTCACAAAAAATATTTAGACTTCGCCTTCATTAGCATCACAAAATTAAAGACGTTGATTAACTTTTTTAGGATGTAAACAGTAACTAAAATTCCTCGTTGAAAGATCTCGTCTTATTAAGTAGACATTTTAGCGTTGGCGAAGCAATTACCAGAAACTATTATTCGACAAAATTGAATGAAGCTAGAAAAGAAACCATAAAAGCACGATCTCGACATGCCTATTAAGTCGCTGTTTGTCAAGGCATAGACGAGGATGTATTCTACGACAGATTCATAATAATGTTAAAATCTTTTCATTAACTGAAAGCTAGTTTAATTTCATTAAGGTACATGTATAGCACGTAAAGTTAGAACTAATTAACAAGACGAGACGTGGCTCCCTTTGCAGATATTGAAATCGTAAAAAATGCTTACCAAAGATAATTTAGTTCATATTTTTAAGGATAAAGGGAATCGAAAGACGTTATTGAATATGCGTCAACAGGAATCAGTTGTTTTAAAAATAGATTCATAATTATTATAAGACTTCAGAAAACATGAAACTTAGAGCATAAAATGTATCCAGTTACAGCTTTAATTTGCATGAAAATTGTCGACATGTCGTTGGTAAGAGTAATTTTGTTTTTATGAAACGATGATTTTAACATGCATACACGAAGGCTTAGATGTTGTCTTTTGTATACGAATTAAACTTTATCGAACACATCTTTATTTAAGAGGCAGTCATCCCGACCATCAACGTGCCAACCAAAAGAGGGCACTCATTTTTGTTTTGAATAGCCATGGCTTAAAAAAGGTGTTATATACTTTTATCTTCGCCAAATAATATAAATATCAAAAGAAGATGTGGTGCGATTGCCAATGAGACAACTTTTCACAAGAGACTAAAAGGACACAGAAATTAACAATTATAGGTCACTGTACTGACTTCAACAATGAGCAAAGCCCATACCGCATCAAGTCCATTATAGAATAGAGAAGGGAAATACAAACTGTATCGTTTTACATACTCTTCGAGAGTTATGTATAATACGCAAGTCTAATAGAGTGGGTTTATGAAAATGTCTCTTGATTATTGCTACAAAGCCCCTAGAGTTTATAATATATACTCATATGAACAATCATATTAAGAATAAAACCAAATCAAATAAGTACCAATGCTCACGCGCGCTTTTTGTTGTTGCTAAGAACGCTGTTTCGATTCCCTTACTGTGTGTGTATTTGCTCATTGTTAACTGAATGACGTCATATAAACTTTTTTTTTTCTTATGTTTCTGGTGGAAATTTATCTGAATTTTAACCGTTCAACATTTGAATTTATTTATACCAATCTGCTATATTAGGTCTATTTGTCCATTTCATGTATTCACATCTCTTCTTTCGTAATAGATTTATTGTTTTCGGATCATGACTGATGCTGTTAAATTTGAGAAAAAAATACTTTATTTTTTTTCCGTAGTGGATATAATATTTTCCCATTGATTTATTACAAATTAATTTACATATAACTTTCAATGTCACAGTACAATAGAAAAAACATTCAGTAGAAATGGAAATAAGAAATAAAATCGAGAATGGAAATGGGAATATGTCAAAGAGACAACAACCCGACCAAAGAGCAGATAACAGCCAAAGGCCACCAAGGACTTCAACGCAGCGAGAAAATTCCGCACCCAGAGAATCATCAAACTCCATTGATTTAGTACATTGTTGAAGGCCGTACGGTCACAGAAAATCAAATTTGCTAACTTCTACGGCGTTTGGTCTCTGGCGAAAGGATGTCGCATTGCCAATCCTACAACATCTTATTTTTTTTTACCGAAGTGCAAAAAGGATGTCGCATTGCCAATCCTACATCTTATTTTTTTTTTACCGAAGTGCAAAAAGGATGTCGCATTGCCAATCCTACAACATCTTATTTTTTTTTACCGAAGTGCAAAAAGGATGTCGCATTGCCAATCCTACATCTTATTTTTTTTTACCGAAGTGCAAAAAGGATGTCGCATTGCCAATCCTACAACATCTTATTTTTTTTTTCCGAAGTGCAATCACATCAAATATTTTTATTGTATGTACCAGGTCTAGCAAATGATTCTCTTTTAATACAATGACATAAAGAACACAATTTATGAGGTTGTTTCATGGCTTTTTCTATGTAAAAAGCCTTTCAAATATTAATTCAATTAGTATAATTTAAACCTTTCTATATTTTATTACTTTTTTTATTTGTACGATGTATTTTATCCAACCTGTTTCAATTAGAATCACTTTAGATTTTTTTTAATTTCTGTTACTATTTTTACATTAAAAAAGAAGCAGATATGGTAGGATTGCCAATGAGAGAAAAATCAACCAGAGACAAAATGACTGGAAATAAGCAATTATATATAAATCTTAAGATTACGAACGGCAAGGTTTGACTGCGAATTCCAACACGTATTTTATTTAAAAAAAAAAAGAGAGGGTGTAATTTATACTGAAATGAAAGCATTGGTTACAATAAAGCAATAATGCATACCAAAGAAGGAAAACAGATCATTAAATTTATGTTGGCAATCTAATGGCGGGTAGTCGTATTCTCATATGAAATAAAAGCATTTTTAATAATATAATATAAAAAAAAATCAAATACCTTGTTAGATTTTTCTTCATTATTCAATTCTAACTTCTTGATTTGAATTAACGAAGGTTGGCGCATTAGATGAAGAAGATCCAGATCGAACATAGGGTTTGTTTCATGTTATAATTATATTTTCTGTGCACGTAAAACTGTTTTATATCTTCCAAATTGTATGCCTGTGCCAAGTCATCCTGGATCATGAATAATTCTAGTTGTGTGTCTCAGTCACCTTATGCGTCTTCCAGGAGTCAAATGTTGATGATTGACGTCATGGTTGTTGCGGTTTTGTTATGCTGTCCTTTTTTATGGTTGGGTTTGGGTTGGCGGGGATTCAATTCTTGCTCTCATTTTTATTGATTACTATGTATATGCCCTTGTAAAGAAAGGAGAGAAATTATTATGACGGAAATTTCATTCTCCTATAAAACGATCAATGACAGTTTATGGAAAGTAGTAATATACTATATTATTATCTCCCACAAATCTCTTGACACTTATTTCTCAATCAAAAATCTAAGATACAGAATATTAAACAGCTATCTTTTTGTGAAATATTACAATTTTATACGATTATACATATCATCAAAATGAAATATTACAGATAAGAGAATTTCATTCATTAATTTGTCAGTTTTGTATCCTATTGAGTAATACTAATTCCATTTACAAGGTTCTCTGTAAGGAATAGCAATGCATCATTTTATCTCCAATTTAAATTAGATACTACAGATCGTTGACCTTGATTGGATTTTCTTCCATTTCTGAATACCTAAATTCAACAAAAGTTCACTAATCGCAATGTTTGTTTCACTATATTAAAATATCAGCACTGATAAAATAAGGCCATGGAGGCTCTCAACGGCTTCATGTTCATTTCTTTCCAAATAGGGATTAGTGTCTTTTCATGTTGTTATGATTTGACGGTATTATTGTCTGCTGTTTTTTTTTTTAATTTCATTTTTTTTATGATCTTTTATGTTTAAACTTTAATTTTATTTTCAATCGGTGTAAGCTTAATCCATGAAAAGCATAAATAATTTGTTCATAAAAATTGACTGTTAAATATCTATAAAAATGAGTTGAATACATATTTTTGTTTCAATTCCTAAGATAGCAAAATAGTTCGTTTGTTTCTTCCCACAGTCAAAGATAGAGTAAAGGGTAGCTTTCATAGTGAAATGAACTCATTTTTTGAAGACTCGCCAAAATGTATGTTGTATAGATATGTATTTGACCCCAACATGTTACAATTTTATTTAGATCATGCTGTAAATTATATTTATAAACCATTTATTTGTAAATATCGCATATCTGCTCACTGTTTGAATATAGAAACTGGTCGATTTTATAATATCGAGAGACATCATAGACTTTGTAATATGTGTGATAAACAAGTAATTGAAGATGAATATCATTTTATTTTAGTATGTGAAAAGTATAATGAACTTCGAAAGAAATTTATCAAATTTTATTATTGGAGAAAATCTTCTAATTTTAAACTCATACAACTGCTATCTGTTCATAATGTAAAGGAACTTAACAATTTAGGGAAGTTTTTATATCTGGCCGAGAAGGCACGTATTTAATTTAATCATTATAAATGCTTAATATGTGTTATGTTTTATCATACTCTGCTGTACTGTTATATGGGTATACTTACTTATATGATTTTTTGTCTAATTGTTTAAATGTAAATATATTTCACTGATGTAATTGAATATTTGTAATATTTATATTCTATAAGCTGTATTGCTTACGAATAAAAGATTATTATTAAACAATCCAGACCTCCGAAAATTGGCAGCAACTTTGCACCAATGCAGAAGTTGTGGACCTGCTTTTAAGGGCTCACGGTTCCTACGTCCAGGTTGCCTTATGCTTGGTAATTTTATGAAATTGCGAAAACGCGAAAGCTAAGTACAAAAATAAACTATAATGAAAATAATTTTTGCTCTTTGCATAATCGTCTTTATATTTCTGTGTTTATGAATTTATTAACAGTAAACATTTTGTATCGGCAATACTAAAAATAATCTCAACATACATACAAATACCTAGTCCATGTGCTGTTCGTTGTCGTTTGTCTTTGTTCGTGTGTGTTTTTTTGTGGAGTCTTGTTGTTGTGATTTGTAGTACTTTGCGATATATTTTTGGCGTTTCTTGCTGTCCCTAAAAGTGAATTATATAATTTGTGTTGAAAACTTTCATTGCACACTCTCTGTACGTTTTAGTATCTTGCTCAAACGTATGATGGTATCGTACTAGATACATATGAATAAGAACTTAGGCAGCTATCTTTAATAAAATCCAAAGAGAAAAAAGTACCATACAGGGTGTAAACGATACCAAAAAAAGGAGAGGGATCAAGCAATAACCAAAACTGTATCAGAAAAACATAAAACAATTACATTCCTCGTAAAAGTTTGACATTGGATTAATAACCTTAATAATTTGTATTACATCCGGAAATGTAAAATTGAGAATTAAAATGAGCCGCAGGAATGCTACGTCAAACACATTATTAGCGATATTATATATTGGATGAACAATAATTGCCAGATAGCTATTTAAAATGTTGAGGTTAAGTAACATAATGAAGAGAAACCAGTGAAGTTTCAATTTAAAGTTAGCGAACGGACAAAAAGTCATTAATATTGAAAGGCATATAAAATAGACTACTTATTATTTTCTCGTTATATATCTAGCATTGTTATGTCTTCTCTGTTGTTATATACTACTGCCTCTAATTGTAAACTTAGTTACTGCCTCTAACTATAGACGTAGTTTGAAGAACAATCTTTGAAAAAAGAAGCTTATTTATGAACATTGTATCTCCAACTTTACTAATTGCATAGGTTTTAATCGATTTCTATCTGATTATGTTTTTGACCATGATAGAATACTCCACACATTAAAAAGGTTGTTTTTAACGAAGACTATCAATAACACATCAGAGTTACAAACAGTTTGGTCAATATCAATTAAAACGGTTAGAGATTTTCTATTTCTTCATCGAGACGAAATCGTAACATTCTGACTGTGAATATTCATAATACTAGCACGTTTTATCGTTAATCATTTTGTTGTGTGGATGTTTAAAAAAAAGTTAATATGGTACCAGAGTAAAAGACCGATTTTGAAATCAAGAAAGAAAACATGTTATCCTGATTACCTTTGTTGACAGAATGTGTTGCTCTCTGCAAGCTTTTTAAACAATGAATCTAATTATCAAGGCATCCATATGTGACTTGTTGGAAGCAGAATTTTACCACTTGATAACGTATACTCTTTTTTTATTGGCAGTCAATATTTGATGTTTTGTATCTCATCCTAGTCGAGACTCTTTGCAGAAACTTGCTTATTTGATTTATTTGTTTATGTCCTTATAATGCATGGAATATTTGTCGTTGGATATTAAACAAAAACAGATAGATACGAGGATTCTTTGTACAACAGACGCACGTTTCGTCTAAAAATTAGTGACGCTCCAATCAAAAAAGTAAAAAAAGAAAAAGAAATGAGATCCACAATTCCAAAAGTTAACACAGTTATTCTAGGTTACAAACACCCTGATTCAAACAAAAATATTTTGAAACTGATATCAAGAATGATATATTGAAAAAAAACTAATTTGTTCGTTTGTGGAAAATATTTCAACAAACAATCGACAATCATATGTAACAACTTCATTTGACGTGTTTCTTTATTCATATGAGGCAAACTCCAGACAGATGGTTCTTAGAAAAAAATGAATTGATGTTAGAACTACCATTTAATTCAAGCTCCAATGTATATAAGTTTTAGATAACTAAGTTTGACGACATGTTGGACCCATCTATCCTATCGAACTTGAAACAAAAGATACCACAGATACATGCTTTACTGACATTAAAATTGACACGAGAGGTTCATCTAGGTTGAGAACACATCTTTGCTATAAAAAGGATTTCAGCATCATAAGGAAACTTTTCATTTGTATGAAGCAACAGTACACTAGCGCAAGTATTTGCGTGCACATCTCCAAATGGACAGTTGCTATCCGTTCGTTTGATGTGGGTAAGCGTTTGGTTTTGCCATTTGATTATAGAGACTTTCCGTTTTAAATTTTCTCGAACTTCGGTATTTCCTTTAATGATGTTTTTATAGTTTCTGCTTACAAGGAAGCTATTTGAATCAAGGGTTTGTAGTGATAAAATTGTTGGACAGCATTACCAGTTAGTTGACCGTTATGTAATATATGTACTTATTTCTTGTAGTACTTATTGAGAAGATATTAAATGTATTTCTGCTGTTGTTTTTTTTTCTTTTCTTTTCTGTCCGTCTCATTTCATGTACATGTGCAATGTACTTAAGTCTTCTAATACTCACGCAATTTTGCTACAAAACGTCTTGTATCATTGCACAGTTGTTAGAACATACTCATGTTATTTCAGGCAACCATGTTTTGTCCCACTACTCTAAGTATTTTCGAAATTTAAACTATAGAATTGTAGTCATGTGTATGTGTTAAAGAATCAAGAACCTGAAGAAATTTCATAGCTCTTTTTCTGAGAACTGTTTTGGTTCTCTTGTATTTTTGGCTTCCAAATGTTTGACTTTGAACGTTCTAGGTGAAGGTTAATATAGAAAAGCGCGTTGGACGCTCGAAATTTCTAAAAATGTGTTGTTTTTATTTCTAACCAAAATGATATGTATCCTTTCCGGAAATGTAAATTGCTACGTCAATCAAGTTATCAGCGATATTATATATTGAACAAACAATAATGCCAGATAATCATTTAAAACGTTAAAAAGTTATGAAGCATTATGGAGCGAAACCAGTGAAATTACATCCAATATAGAAAATGTTATGTTTGAGAAACCGTCAAAATGTCGTTAATATTGTAAGGCACAAAAAATGGATTCCTCTTAATTTTCTCTTATAAATTAGGCATTTTTATGTCTTCTCTGTTGTTATATACTAATGCCTCTAACTAGAGAAAAGTTTGGAGAACAATCTTTGAAGGAGTAGCCTTTTTATGAAATATTGTAACTTCAACTTTACTAGTTTTGGTGGGGTTCGTGTTGTTTATTCTTTAGTTTTCTATGTTGTGTCATGTGTACTATTGTTTTTCTGTTTGTCTTTTTCATTTTTAGCCATGGCGTTGTCAGTTTGTTTTAGATTTATGAGTTTGACTGTCCCTTTGGTATCTTTCGTCCCTCTTTTACTAATTGCATAGGTTTTAATCGATTTCTATCTGAAGATGTTTTTGACCATGATAGAATACTCAACACATTTAAAATGTGTTTTGTTTTGCCCAATGGCTATCAATTTCACATCAGGGTTAAACACATCTTGGTCAATATTAATTAAAACGCCGTCGAGATTTTTTCTCGCTTCATCGTGACATTCTGACTGAATATTCATAATACTAGCACGTTTTATCGTTAATCATTCAATTGACAACAAGCTCCTGGGCTATCTTTTATTTATATGCAACATTAGCGTGATACAGCGGGGTGAAAATTCAAGTTATATATGCCACTTCCTTAACTCAGAATCACCATTGTTGACCGAGAAAATAGAGAAACGGCGACTGAGACTGTGACTGTAATACCTGTACTGTGCGGTTAATCTGGTATCGAAGTCAAAGACCTTACTTGAAGAAAAATAACACAATGCACGAAATCCTTTTAAACATTGAATTAACATATCAAGGGTCATCTATGATATATGACCTGTTGCAAGCAGAATGAAATGTTATGTCTAGCATCTCATCCTAGTCGAAACTCTTTACAGAAACTGATTTTTATTTATTTGTTTTAGTTCAGATTATGTATGATATATTTTCCGTCGGATGTTAAACAAACAAAAAATTAATAAACTCATAGATACTAGGTTTAACATTTTATGCGCCAATCGCTTGTTTCGTCTACTCAAGATTTAAATTTTAACAAGTAAATTTTGAAATAAAGTTCGAAACTAAAAATCTTTGAAGGTTCAAAATTCCGAAAGTTTATAAAATTCTTTAACTAAGTTATCCTGAAGTACACACAATCTGAGGCAAACATGAAACTGATACCGTCAAGATGTTTAATAAATTGATAAACAACATATTTCCGTTTGAAGGAAAAATGTTTAAAAAAACAGTCGCAATCCTATGTGAACTACTGTGTTCTTCATTTCTACGGGGTCCTTTATCCATGTAGGCAGACTCCATACTATAGGTTCTTAGAAAAAAGGAAATAAATGTTGACACTTTCTTTAAGAATTAAATTCAAAATTAACAAGTTGATCTGTGCGCCATTGATCGACAACAAATAAAATCATCTCATTGTACTGAACAATTTAGGTGACATTATGTTGAAACACCTAAAACAATGTGATTATTTCTGATTTAATTTTTTCGAATTACTGATGGTATTTCAAGTTGATGACTTTGGTGACCCCATAGTTTAAGTGTCTTTAAAAAGTACATAGTGAGCAGTGGTCGTTACATACAAACGTTCACATAAATTGTCCTAGTCAATGGATGAATTTAATGTGTCAATCAATGGCCACAGCCACACTGTTTTGATATTCATTCTAAATTCACGTTCCCCTATATTTTATATATCCTCTTACTAAAAATTATAAAATAACTAAGTTTGATTACAATCTTGAACGCATCTATCTTATCGAATGTCAAACAAAAGATACCAAAGATACATGCTTCATATTCGTACTGACACTAAAATTGACACGATTGGTACAATTATGTGAGAATACACCTTTAAAACAAAGTGGATGATGTCAGCTTCCTGATTGTAAAGTTCTCATTTCTATGTAGCAAAATTACAGTAGCGCATGTATATTGCGTGCTCATTTCCAAATTGATACGATATCCAAGAGCACGCATATCTTTCATATTTTAATTGATGCTTAATACAAGAGCGCTATTTGAATCAAGGATTAATAGTGGTTTAGTTGAAGTCTTTTCTTCAAAAAATTATATGAAGCCACATGAGTTTGTTGAATGTTATGTAATATCTGTGTCAAAAGATTGACCATGGAATAAAAGTAAAATAACAAAAATTCGAACTCAAAGGACGATTTAAAACGAAATCTATTAACAAATGCAAACTAAAAGCTCAAGCACATCAAACGAATGGAATACATGTTCTAATTTGTAGTAATCCGAATCCGTAATATCTTCGTCAATTGTGACATTGCAGAACGAGATTTATTACCGATTATGTAATTACCATGAAAAACTTGACGGCAGCCACTAGTGGAATACGATCTGCTTACCAACTTTTCTTAGCACCTGAGAACACCCCAAATGTTTGGTAGGGTACGAACCCTAGTTGCCCAGTTTTAAATTTTTCAGTAGTGTTTTGTGGACTTGTTTTGTCTTTTCGTCAGTTTTTCGTTTTCGATATTGCGTCGTTAGTTTCTCTTCGACTTTTGAGTTTTCTCCTTCGTATAATGTTTTTTTTATGAATTTGTTTCTCGTAGTAATTATTGAAAAGATTTACATGTTTTTTTGTTGTTTATTCTTTCCCTTTCTGTGTCCCTTGTTCCATTTAACATCACTAAGTCCAGTACTGTTTATTATTTCTAATCTAGCAAAATGTCTGATAACATTCAATGGTTGGTAGAAAAACCATAAGATGTGTTATTTCCGGAAATGTGACTGCTACTTCAATCAAGTTATCAGCGATATTATAAATTGAATGAACAATAAATGCCAAATAACCATTTGAAATGTAAAAGTTTAGAAACGTAATGAAATGAAACCAGTGAAATATCATCTTATATAGAAATGTGAAGTTAGAGAATCCGACAAAACGTCGTTTATTTTGAAAGGCATATATATTTACTACTTATTATATTCTTGTTATAAATGTAGCATTGTTATGTCTTCTCTGTTGTTATATACTACTGCCTCTAATTGTAAACTTAGTTACTGACTCTAACTATAGACGAGTTTGAAGAACAATCTTTGAAAAAGGAGCTTATTTATGAAATTTTAACTTCAACTTTACTAATTGCATGGGTTTTAATCGAATTCTAACGGAACATGTTTTTGACCATGATGGAATATTCAACACATTTAAAAGGGTTGTGTTTTTAACAATGGCTATCAATTACACATCAGAGTTACAAACTGCTTGGTTAATATCAATTAAAACGCTATGGAGAGTTTTCTCTCGCTTCATCGAGACGAAAGCGTGACATTTTGACTGTGCATATTCATAATACTAGCACGTTTTATAGTTAATAAAATCATTCAATTGACAACAAGCTGCTGGGCTATCTTTTATTTATATGCAACGTTATCGTGAAACAGCGGGGAAAATAATTAAGTTATATATGCCACTTCCCTTACTCAGAATCGCCTTTGGTGACCAAGTAAATAGAAAAATGGCGACTTGGACTTTGATATTATTAATTTAATACATGAACCGAAAGTACAAAGTTGTCCACCTTGATGTGTGGGTGTTTATAGAAAAAAGCTCGTCCGGTTAATGTGGTACCAAAGTCAAAGACCCTAAATGAATTCGTAGAAGAAAAACAACCCGATGTATCCTTTGTTGATAAAATTTACTCTCTGCAAGCTTTTTAAATATTGAATGTGGTGCTCTCTGAAAACTTTTTATATATTGAATGTGGTGCTCTCTACAAACTTTTTAAACATTGACTTGTCAAGGCGTTCCATCCATATATGACCTGTTGCAAGCAGAATTTCCCACTTACCAACCATGTCCTCCATCTCATTCATGGCGAAATGCTCAACAGATACCACTTATTTGATTTTTTTGTTTCTGTTTTATTTATTTTAGTCTAGATTATGTATGAATACTTGCCGTTGGATGTCAAACAAACAAATTAAACATAAACAAGATAGATACCAGGATTCGTTGAACGACAGACGCTCGAATCGAAAATGTGAAAAAAAGCAAAATAAATAGCTTGTTCGTTTATAAAAAAGAAATCAACAAACAATCGAAAATCCTAGACTATAGGAGCAATTTTATTCGACATGTTTCTTTATTCATATGAGGCAAACTCCATACAGAAGGTTCTTAGAAAAAATAAATTGATGTTAGCACTACTCTTAAATTCATGGTCCGATGTATGGTAGGTGCCATCTCGCTAATTATTGAAATAACAAAGTTGATGACTATGTATAACGCATCTATCCTTTCGAACTTTAAACAAATGATAACACAGATACATGCCTAATATCTTTACTGACGTCAAAATTGACCAAAAAGGTACATTTATGTTGAGAACACATCTTTACGATAAAAGGGATATTACAGCATCATCATTGTTTTAATTTTTTTCATTTCTATGTAGCAACATTCCAGTAGCGCATGTGTATTGCATGCACATCTCCAAATTGACAGTTGTTATCCATTAGTTTGATGTGTTTCAGCTTTTGATTTTGCCATTTGACTTTAGGGACTTTCCCTTTTAAAAATACTTAGAGTTCGGTGTTTTGGTGTTTTGGTGTTTTTGTAATTTTACTTTTTCCTTTCATTACGTTTTGATAGTTTGCTGCTTACAAGGAAGCTATTTGAATCAGTAGTTCGTAGTGGTAAAATTGTCGGACGGCATTACCGGCTAATTGACCGTTATGTAAAATCTGTGTCACATATGACCAGTGATATGTTCTTATTGTAGTAGGTACTCTCATGTTCTCTTTTTCTCGATTGTAACATTACAGAATGGGACTTATTACCGAATTTGTAATTAAAACATGACGGGGGGACTGGTGGAATAAGATCTGCTTTCCACCTTTTCGAAGCGCCTGTTACCCCCATATTTTTGGTAGGGAACCATAGCTGCCCAGTTTCTATTTTTCATCTGTTATTTTGTGGATTTGTTTAACTTTTCGTCAGTTTTTGTTTGGTCATCGTGTTGTCAGTTTCCTTTCGACTTTTGCCTTTTAATGTGTTCTTCATATCTCTCGTCTTTTATGGACTTGTTTCTTGTAGTATTGAGAAGATATTAAATGTATTTCTGTTGTTGGTTTTTTTTCTTTCTTTTCTGTCCGTCTCATTTCATGCAATGTACTTAGTCTTCTAATACTCATGCATGCGATTTTGTTACCAAACGTCTTGTATCAGTGTACAGTTGTAAGAAAAAATATCATGTTATTTAAAGTAACCAATTTTTGTCCCACTTCTCTAAGTATTTTCGAAATTTAAACTATAGAATTGTAGTCATGTGTATGTGTTAAGGAATCAATAACCTGAAGCAATTTCATAGCTCTTTTTCTGAGACCTGTTTTGATTCTCTTCTGTTTTCGGCTTCGAATTGTCCGACTTTGAACGTTCAAGGTGAGGGTAAATATAGAGAAGCCCGTTAGACGCACGAAAGTTCCAATAACGTGTTGTTTTTATTTTTAACCAAAATGATATGTATCATTTTCGGAAATGTAAATTGCTACGTCAATCAAGTTATCAGCGATATTACATATTGAATACACATTAATGCCCGATAATCATTTAAAACGTTAAAAATTAAGAAGCATAATGGAGCGAAACCAGTGAAATTACATCTAATATAGAAAATGTTATGTTTGAGAAACCGACAAAACGTCGATTATATTGTAAGGCACAAAACATGGATTTCTCTTAATTTTCTCATTATAAATTAGGTATTTTTATGTCTTCTCTGTTGTTATATACTTCTGCCTCTAACTACAGACGAAGTTTGAAGACCAATCTCTGAAGGAGTAGCCTGTTTATGAACATTGTAACTTCAACTTTACTAATTGCATAGGTTTTAATCTATTTCTGTCTGAAGATGTTTTTGACCATGATAGAATACTCAACACATTTAAAAGGGTTGTTTTTTTAACAATGGCTATCAATTACACATCAGAGTTACAAACTGCTTGGTTAATAACCATTAAAACGCTATGGAGATTTTTCTATCGCTTCATCATGACGAAATCGTGACATTCTGACTGAATATTCATAATACTAGCACGTTTTATCGTTAATCATTCAATTGACAACAAGCTGCTGGGCTATCTTTTATTTATATGCAACATTATCGTGAAACAGTAGGGAAAAAATCAACTTATATATGCCATTTCCTTATCTCAGAATCACTGTTTTGGACGTATCGATAATAAAGGCGAGTAAACACAAAAGCGTCTTCAATGTTTCGTATGCTTTACTAGAGTCCAAGATATACAAAGAGACGTCGGCAAGTAAAACGTTAAGCAAATAAAAGAGTATAAAATACTAAACTGAAACTATAACTAATTCACAACATTCTGGGAGCCACAAAATGCAATTACTGTTCATGTATTGTTCATAAAAAGGGTATTGAAAAAACACTTTTAACAATTACAGTTCATATTTCCAATGGTACCAGTTTCACAATTGGTCTTGTTGTAATCAGTCCATTTGATGTACGAAGTTTGACTGCTCTCACTACTCCATCTTTCCCGGTGATCAAATCTTCTATTACCGCTAGTTTCCACATCATTCTCGGTGAATTGTCCATGATTTGTACGACGGAACCGATTTTCACATGTGCGCTTTGGTCTCCGGCGACGCGATGAAATTCTCTTAATCCGGTGAGATATTCCATTCTCCACCGTTTTGCAAAGTGTTCAATCAAAGCTACTTTATGATTAAAACGTTTGTTTGCTTCTGTGAAATCTAAATTTTAATTATTGTCCTCTGAATCAGAATTGTTCTCTTGTGATAATCTTCTTCCCTGCAGTAGATGTGACGGCGTTAGCGGCTCTGGATCTCGGATGTCGGACGACACATATGTAATCGGACGATCGTTGATTACACGTTCAATTTCTATCAAAGTTGTTCGTAATACATCAGAATTTACTTGAGATTTCCCGAGCACTTTTTTTAATGTCGTTTTCGTAATTCCAACTAGTCTCTCCCACCATCCACCGTACCACGGTGCTGCTTTCGGAATAAATTTCCAATTGATCTGAATGTTCATTTCCTTCGGAATATCATGTGAAGCGGAAACAAAAGTTAGTGCATTGTCGGAATACACAGTACTGGGAATTCCTCTCCTACTAACGAATCGTCTAAAAGCAAATTTGAATGATTCGATTGTCATATCTGTAACAAGTTCTAGGTGAACGGCACGAATACAAGCACATGTGAATAGGCAAATTTACGATTTTGGAACAAGTCCATTATCTTTAACGAATAGTGGTCCAGCGAAATCAACACCAGTTGTCGTAAACGGAATCATATCGGTGACTCTATCCTTTGGTAGTGGAGGCGAAATTTGTTGTGGAAATGCTTTTCCGGTCACTTTTCGGCACTTTACACATTTCTGAACGATGTGGTTTACGCACTGTCTAATGGAAGGTATCCAATATGATTGGCGGATTTGCGTTATTGTCTGTCCAGCTCCTGAATGTAACATCTGCAGGTGAGCGTTCAATATAATTAAGTCCGTAAATTGATTTTTCTTCGGTAGTAACACTGGAAACTTCGCTGAGTCGTCTAACTGTGAATTGTGTATGCGCCCGGCACATCGAATGACACCTTCTGTATCTATGAACAAGCGCAATTGTCTTACTAACGGTAGATTCTTGTCATGTGACGGGTTTGTGAGTTGCTCCTTTTCACTACTGAATTTTTCATTCTGAATATCTATAATCCATGTACGAATTGCGCGGTCGATTTCATCTTTCGTAATATCTTTTCCGTGTTTAGCATATTTCCTCAAGTTATACGGTCGCTTACTTTTACATATATTCACAAATATTCACGAAACCAGTGAAATTACATCTAATATAGAAAATGTTATGTTTGAGAAACCGACAAAACGTCGATTATATTGTAAGGCACAAAACATGGATTTCTCTTAATTTTCTCATTATAAATTAGGTATTTTTATGTCTTCTCTGTTGTTATATACTTCTGCCTCTAACTACAGACGAAGTTTGAAGACCAATCTCTGAAGGAGTAGCCTGTTTATGAACATTGTAACTTCAACTTTACTAATTGCATAGGTTTTAATCTATTTCTATCTGAAGATGTTTTTGACCATGATAGAATACTCAACAATTTAAAAGGGTTGTTTTTTAACAATGGCTATCAATTACACATCAGAGTTACAAACTGCTTGGTTAATAACCATTAAAACGCTATGGAGATTTTTCTCATCGCTTCATCATGACGAAATCGTGACATTCTGACTGAATATTCATAATACTAGCACGTTTTATCGTTAATCATTCAATTGACAACAAGCTGATGGGCTATCTTTTATTTATATGCAACATTATCGTGAAACAGTAGGGAAAAAATCAACTTATATATGCCATTTCCTTATCTCAGAATCACTGTTTTGGACGTATCGATAATAAAGGCGAGTAAGCACAAAAGCGTCTTCAATGTTTCGTATGCTTTACTAGAGTCCAAGATATACAAAGAGACGTCGGCAAGTAAAACGTTAAGCAAATAAAAGAGTATAAAATACTAAACTGAAACTATAACTAATTCACAACATTCTGGGAGCCGCAAAATGCAATTACTGTTCATGTATTGTTCATAAAAAGGGTATTGAAAAAACACTTTTAACAATTACAGTTCATATTTCCAATGGTACCAGTTTCACAATTGGTCTTGTTGTAATCAGTCCATTTGATGTACGAAGTTTGACTGCTCTCACTACTCCATCTTTCCCGGTGATCAAATCTTCTATTACT
Source organism: Mytilus edulis (assembly GCA_019925275.1). NCBI lineage: Eukaryota > Metazoa > Mollusca > Bivalvia > Mytilida > Mytilidae > Mytilus > Mytilus edulis. The sequence goes on from CM034355.1 coordinate 3,733,470, forward strand.
GCTAGTTTCCACATCATTCTCGGTGAATTGTCCATGATTTGTACGACGGAACCGATTTTCACATGTGCGCTTTGGTCTCCGGCGACGCGATGAAATTCTCTTAATCCGGTGAGATATTCCATTCTCCACCGTTTTGCAAAGTGTTCAATCAAAGCTACTTTATGATTAAAACGTTTGTTTGCTTCTGTGAAATCTAAATTTTAATTATTGTCCTCTGAATCAGAATTGTTCTCTTGTGATAATCTTCTTCCCTGCAGTAGATGTGACGGCGTTAGCGGCTCTGGATCTCGGATGTCGGACGACACATATGTAATCGGACGATCGTTGATTATACGTTCAATTTCTATCAAAGTTGTTCGTAATACATCAGAATTTACTTGAGATTTCCCGAGCACTTTTTTTAATGTCGTTTTCGTAATTCCAACTAGTCTCTCCCACCATCCACCGTACCACGGTGCTGCTTTCGGAATAAATTTCCAATTGATCTGAATGTTCATTTCCTTCGGAATATCATGTGAAGCGGAAACAAAAGTTAGTGCATTGTTGGAATACACAGTACTGGGAATTCCTCTCCTACTAACGAATCGTCTAAAAGCAAATTTGAATGATTCGATTGTCATATCTGTAACAAGTTCTAGGTGAACGGCACGAATACAAGCACATGTGAATAGGCAAATATACGATTTTGGAACAAGTCCATTATCTTTAACGAATAGTGGTCCAGCGAAATCAACACCAGTTGTCGTAAACGGAATCATATCGGTGACTCTATCCTTTGGTAGTGGAGGCGAAATTTGTTGTGGAAATGCTTTTCCGGTCACTTTTTGGCACTTTACACATTTCTGAACGATGTGGTTTACGCACTGTCCAATGGAAGGTATCCAATATGATTGGCGGATTTGCGTTATTGTCTGTCCAGCTCCTGAATGTAACATCTGCAGGTGAGCGTTCAATATAATTAAGTCCGTAAATTGATTTTTCTTCGGTAGTAACACTGGAAACTTCGCTGAGTCGTCTAACTGTGAATTGTGTATGCGCCCGGCGCATCGAATGACACCTTCTGTATCTATGAACAAGCGCAATTGTCTTACTAACGGTAGATTCTTGTCATGTGACGGGTTTGTGAGTTGCTCCTTTTCACTACTGAATTTTTCATTCTGAATATCTATAATCCATGTACGAATTGCGCGGTCGATTTCATCTTTCGTAATATCTTTTCCGTGTTTAGCATATTTTCTCAAGTTATACGGTCGCTTACTTTTACATATATTCACAAATTTAAACACGTAGCATGTAACTCGTAGTAAATTCTTCAATGACGAGAATCTGGATAGATCGATTATTTTAGAAATTCCACAAAATGCCATGATATGCGTTATAAAAATTAGGCAAGGAATCAGCTTTACATACACAATTATATCCTTGTTCAATACTTGACAAATAATTTAAGGATCTGGTTTTAAGTTTATGTTCAGAGATAATACAAACATCACAATCAGTACTTCTTAATAAATTACTCAAACATACAGTAGAAGACATAATACCTCTTACATTCCATGCTAAAAGTTTTAGACTAGACATTATAAGAAACAAGGTAACCAAGGTAACAAGGGAAAATAATATTTGACACTGCATTTTGATTGTTTATTATGAGTCTGGTTCATGATGAGCATCATCCGTAAAGCGTTGATTCCATTCACGGTTGCTTAACCATTTTCTACAATACACGCCTTTCGGCCAAAAGTTTTCTGTTTCAACAATTTCCGCACAGTTTTCTGCGATGTCAAGCTTCGCAGATATCCGACGATCATTGTTCCTTGTGCTAAACAAACGTAAGTATGTTACATGTACATTTTTAGTTTCTAAGTAACTTAAAATTCAAGCTCGCGTAGATTTTGAGTCAATTCCTGACAAGTAATACCTAGCCGTTCTATTCTTTGTAACACCCGTAAAAAAGTTTTCATTTGTCGTTTCAACATGGCTAGTGACTCCTTCAAGTCGAACAGGAATTTTATAAGTTATGTTTTCCGTATTTGGTTTTGATATGTCTCTGTTTCCTTCGTTTTGCGTTTCGTGCGTCTTGTACGGTAAACCTGTAACATTATCACTATTGTTAATACCGTTAGAATATCTTTTTTCTATGTTTTGTTTACAAGTTACGGGTGATCGACTTTCTGGTATTTCTATAGGTGATAACTGACCACTTCTCGTACTAGAGTGTATCTGTATACCAGTAGTATGCGGACTATCTGGGGTTCCCGGTGGGGTTACTTTAGAGGCATAAGATTGTTTTGAATTCCATTTCAACTCGCTTATATTCTTTTGTAGACTAACGCTTAATTTACTATGTCGCTCAAGTTCGGAGTCAAACCGTTTTACATTAGCTGTATACGAATTAAAGTCAAATTCCCCAATAGCTTTGGATTGTTGGTTTATTAGCTTGTGGTTTGCGTCATACTGTGTAAATTTACGTTCACAATTGATTAGGTGTTGGTTTAATAGCTCATTCGTGCTCGAAAGTTCTGTTTTTAATTTGTCGTTTTCAGTTTTAATGATTTTGATAATTCTTTTATTTTCGATTTCGTTTTTCTCTAATAGAACTACTCTTTCAAGGAGAGTTTGTACAGTTACCCTCATTTCGATGATATTACAATCATGGGTCACAGTTTTACTTTGGTCACTAATTGAATTATGGTCAACTTTTCTGAAAACATCATCAATGCTCGAATCATCACCGTTAATGAACATATATATTAGGTAGCAGTCTTTTGCATATTTTTGTGTAGAGGAACTTCTATTTGTGCTTTTTCGGGTAAAAAGTTTTCCAGTCGGACACCCCTGGATGGATTTCGCTCTGCTCGCCAAGATAGTACGATACCAAGTTATCGTATTCTCAGAATCATGGGTCAACTCAATGAGTTTTAATACATATAAATCTCTTGGAAGATCAAAGAGTTCTTGGTCTAACAAGGATATAAATTCTTGATTCGGTACAAAATCGGCTATTTGAGAGTTCTGCGTTTCTGAGTACTCGTTAATGGCGTCATTGTTGTTTACATATGAACGACTGGGGGTGTTTATCTCGGTCAAAATTTGGACAATTTGGCTGTTTTGGGGTAAATACTCCCTGAAAGTATCATTGTGAACTTCTTGTAAACCATCGGGCTCATTTTCAATGTTTGTAGTTCCATTTAAATCCGATATTTCACTGTTGAAATCACTAGACGATACAACACGACCATAGACGTCGGCAGCCATCTTTTCGCTGTCATCTGTTGTCGTTAACAAAAGAGTCTCTTGTTTAACTTGTGGGGTCCATGTAGGCCAACTGGTCTCATCCGATATCCATGACGGTCCTTGCATCCACAAAGTCGACTGCGTTGATGATATTCCTCGAGTTTGAAGGTCGGCTGGATTTGATTCTGTTGGTATGTATTTCCAGTCGTAGTTTTGTGTCGTTTCTTTAATTTCTAGCACACGATTCTGAACAAATCTTCCAAATGATTTTAAAGACGAAATCCAGTGCAGAACGATCTGACTGTCACTCCATAGTACTGTGCGTTGTGGTTTTAGGGTTTTCGTGAGGTTTTTAGCCATTCGAGCTCCTATTACTGCAGCCATCAATTCTAGCTTTGGTAATGTCATTTTTGCGAGCGGAGCGATCCGGTTTTTTGCAATTACTAGAGAAGAAGTGTTTCCTTTACATAAGTAGGCACTAGCTCCATAAGCGCGTTGGCTGGCATCAACAAAGACATGTAATGTTATTTTCTCGTTGCTTTCGTTCTCATTTTGATCGTTGAAATAATGTCGTTCGATTTTCGTATTAACAGTTACATCTCGGATGTCATCTAAAATTTCACACCATGATTTTACTATGTTGCTAGGTAACACCTGGTCCCAATCGTATCTCTCTTTCCATAATGTTTGTATCAGTAGCTTAGCTCTTACAGTCACTGGTCCAAGAATTCCGAGTGGGTCGTAAATTGACGATGATTTACGCAATACTTCTCTCTTTGTTGCTTGTGAATTATCAATATCTATGCGATCTTCATTTTGTTTCGCAAATGTCAATATGTCTGACTTCGCATCCCAACGCATTCCAAGAATTTTCGTCTCGCTATCCTTATCAAGTACGTTTGCCTTTGTAGCTTCGTTGCTAAGTTGATTGCTATTTGACTTCCATGTTCTCAAATTGAATCCTGCATTTGTCATGAGTTCTCTAGATTCTTCAAAGAAATTTAAGGCGGCTTCTTCAGTATTAACACTTGTAAGTACGTTGTCTACATACAAATCACGCTTGAGTATTTCAGCAGTATCACTTTTCACCGTTGATAAATGCTTCAATAATGTAGCGTTAAGAATAAATGGCGAACATGTAGCTCCAAATAGAATTACCTTGAATCTGTAAGTCTCGAGTCCGCTCTTGGGGTTGCTTGGATCTCTAAGCCAGAAAAATCGGGTGGAATCGCGGTCTTCTTCGTCTAGTCCAATCTGGAGGAATGCTTTCTCAATATCAGTTGTTAAGGCGTATTTCCCGTAGCGGAATCTGCTATCTGTTAACTTATTAAGCTGCGGCGGTGTAGAAGAAAGGCAATCATTTAAGCTGGGTGATTCTGAATCTTGGTGACAACTGCAGTCATATACTATTCGTATCGGTGTAGTCGATGAATCTTTTTTCACTGGGTGGTGCGGAATATAATGCACTCGATTAGTAGTCTCATACGGGGTTTTAACCTTCTCTTTGAAACCTCGATTTTCTTGGTCGTTGATAATGTTACCGTATATCTTAAGCATCTCTGGTTCTTTAGCAAGTCGGTTTATCACGTTGTATGTTCTCTTTCTGGCGATCATCTCGTTTCTAGGCAACTCCGGATGTTCCTGTTTCCATGGGAACTTGGCGATGTACCTATTGTCTTTCAAATGAATGTTATTTTCTTGGTAAGTGGTCATTTCTTGTAAGTCTGTTTTCGCTTTAACTTCACTGTCCTTTTCTGTTCCTATGGATTCGATTTCCCAAAATTTATGTATTTCACATTCTTCTAGTCTGTGTGGGGTCAAAATATTCATAATCGATGACGATGATTGATTGTTACTGTTAGTGTTCAATTGTATAGGTCCTGATAGCAAGTATCCAACTTTGGACTGTACATCGGTTGGTCCGGAACCTGTAATTACTCTGTCTCCAACTATATCCCAATAATAATCGGCGCCAACTAAGACTGATATCTCAAAATCCTCGTCCTGTAAAGCTGGGTGGGCTAACTTCAATCCATTTAAATGCGTAAAACTCGACTGGTTCCTTGCGTAAGTATGTATCGGATAAGCAATTTGTGGTACTATAAGAACTTCAAAAGGGATAAGCGTATTCGTTAGGCCTTTTATATGGATAGTAGCAATTTGTAAATTTCTAACCTTCTTGTTGGATTCACCGAAACCGGATATCGTTATCGCTTCTTTCCTATGTGGTCTCAGGTTCAATAAATCGGCCATCTCTTGAGTGATAAAGCTTCGCTGGGCTCCTTCGTCGAATAGTATATTGGCGGTGTTAAAATGTGTCTTGTCATACGTGATAGGTGCTATCGCGGTTTTCAACAATACCTGCGATCTAACCGATGTTGTGGATGAATGCATGCTTGCGACTGCGGCATCGGTATCTGGTTTTGATGTACTGCTATCTTTAGACTTGGTATACAAGTGTGTTTCATTCTTTGAACAAATGCTAGTATGGTGTCGTTTATTACAGTTTTTACATGTTTTATCGGATTTGCAATCGGCAACTCTGTGATTTCCTAAGCAATTGAAACATGCCTGTTTTTCCTTAACAATTCGTTTTCGATCTTCAATTTCCATGACATTTTTACAAGCTAATGGGGCGTGAACTCCTTGACAAAAGATGCACGGCTTCATGGTTATGTCTCTTTTCCCTTTCTGATTTGCGTAGTTGCGATTTGTGCCCGTAAAGAATGCTGACGTGGGTGTGTAATTTGGCTCTATAGCATCCCCGTTTACCGACTGACCTGCTTCCTTAATCGTTATCTCATGTTGAATAGCTTGCCGTAACGACGGCAAATTCCAGTGGTCGCCTCCGTGGGCACGTACCATGTTTTCTCGTATATTCCCAGGTAGTTTATTTAATATTATGGGCACTAAAAGGCTTCCGAACGACTCGTGAGACTCCTCTATACTTTTAAGGCCACGGATGTAGTTTCCATGCTGTCATCGAATTTTTTCAAATGTGTAATATTTGACGTTGGACTAGGAAGGCTGATCAAACTCTGCATGTATGTTTGTACTATCTTGTGTGGTTGACCGAATCTTTGTTTCAGTACATGTAATGCTTGTCCGTAATTTGTGTTAGTTATTTGTAGACCTGCTATGCATTGGGTGGCTTCTCCGAACTGTTGAGATTTCAAATAATTAAATTTCTGTACATCGCTTAAAGACAGGTTATCGTGTACGGCAGCACTAAACGAATCCCAAAAGCGTTGCCATTCTAACATATTCCCGCCGAACGTTGGTAAATTTAATTTGGGAAGTTTGTGGTACATGCTGGAGTTTGAAGAAACGGACGCTGATGTATTTGCGTGCATGAAACTGGGCTGTGGCTGACTTTCTTGATGATTCGTGAAATTAATAAACTCGTGTGCATTTGGGTTTAGCAATGACTTACTTGACTGTTTGTCTGTGATTTCCGATTCCTTAATGATTTTTGAAAGTTTGGTTACTGCCATTTCTATGTCATACGTGTATCTGTCGGCTTCCTCTATTTCTTCGCTCACTTCCTCTTCTGATAATTCATCCACAATCTTCTCGTTCAGTTGGTCGATCGTTTCCTGCTTCTTAGCAATAAGTCCTCGAATGGTAGAAAGTTCGCTAACGTCATATTCCTGCAAAAGTTCCTCGGAACTCGGTTCCACTTTCTTTAGCAACTTTGTAAGAACTCCCGATGTCCAGCTCGTCTGGTCTTCATCTTCGTTGTTGCGGTACTCATCTTTCGTATTCTTCTGTTTTTGTCACGGCACCAATGTTTTGGACGTATCGATAATAAAGGCGAGTAAACACAAAAGCGTCTTCAATGTTTCGTATGCTTTACTAGAGTCCAAGATATACAAAGAGACGTCGGCAAGTGACGACGTTGCGGGCCTATTGTTACGTCAAAATGGCGGTAAAACGTTAAGCAAATAAATGAGTATAAAATACTAAACTGAAACTATAACTAATTCACAACAATCACCATTGTTGACCGAGTAAATGGAGAAACGGTGACCAAGACTGTGACTGTAATACCTGTACCGTGTGGTTAATCTGGTATCAAAGTCAAAGACCTTACTTGAAGAAAAATAACACGATGCACGACATCCTTTTTAAACATTGAATTTACATATCAAGGCATCTATGATATATGACCTGTTGCAAGCAGAATGAAAGTGTTATGTCTTGCATCTCATCCTAGTCGAAACTCTTTACAGAAACTGATTTTTTTATTTATTTGTTTTAGTTCGAATTATGTATGATGTATTTGCCGTCGGATGTTAAACAAAAATATATTTGATAAACTCATAGATACTAGGTTTCACATTTTATGCGCCAATCGATTGTTTCGTCTACTAAAGATTTAAATTTTAACAAGTTAAATTATGAAAAAAAGTTCGAAACTAAAAATAATTGAAGGTTCAAAATTCCGAAAAGAAATTCTTGAACTAAGTTATCCTGAAGCACACACAATCTGAGGCAAACATGAAACTGATACCGTCATGATGCTTAATAAATTGATAAACAACATATTTTTTTCCGTTTGAAGGAAAAATTGTTTCAATAAACAGTCGCAATCTTATTGGAACTACTGTGTCCTTCATTTCGACGGGGTCCTTTAATCATACGAGGCAGACTCCATACTGGAGGTGTTTAGAAAAAAGAAAATGATGTTGACACTTTCCTTAAATTCACGTTCCGCTATATGGTAAATATCCTCTTACTAATAAAGTTTACAAATAACTTAGGTTTACGACATGTTGAACGCATTTATCCCATCAAAATTCAAACAAAAGATACCACAGATACATGCCTAACATTTGTACTGACACCAAAGTTGACACGAGAGGTTGAGAACACACCTTAAGACAAAACGGATGATTTTAGCTTCCTTAGTGTAAACATTTCCATTCTTTACGGCAAGATTTCAGTAGCGTATTTATATTTCGTGAACATCTCCCAATTGCTACGATATCACAGATCATGCAATCTATTTTATAATGAATTGCTGCCTATACGGAAGCTATATTAATCAAGGGTTCGTAATGATGAAGTTGAAGTCTTAATTTTGAAAATTCGTCGGACGCCATTACGAGTAGATTAATTTTTTATGTAATATCTGTGTCGAAGATGACCATTGATAATATGTAAAATAACAAAACTACCGATCTCCAAGGAAAATTCAAAATTGAAAGTCATTTATCAAATGGCAAAAATAAATGCTCAAAGACATTAAGCGAAAGAAAACATGTTATGATTGCCGTCCAGTCGTCCTCGATTGTGATATTGCAGAACGAGATTTATTACCGAATTTGTAATTTCCATGAAAAACTTGGCGACAGACACTAGTGGAATAAGAATCTTCTTACCAACGTTTCTTAGCACCTGAGATCCCCCAATTTTGGTAGGCACGAGCCCCAGTTGCACAGTTATTCGTTTTTTCTAGTAATGTTTTGTGGACTTGTTTGTCTTTTCGTCAGTTTTCGTTTTCGATCTTGCGTGTTCAGTTTCTCTTCGACAATTGATTTTTTCTCCTTCGTATCTTTTGTTTCTTTTGTGAATTTGTTTCAGGTAGTAATTATTGAGAAGTTATCAAATGTATGATGTGGTGTTATTTTTTCATTCCTATTCTGTCTCCCTCTCTCGTTCTATTGAATAAAAAAGTCTACTAATACTCATTATTACTGATCTATCACTACGCCTTGAAGCAGTCAATGATTATTAATGAAAAAAACGTTATGTGACTTAAAAGAACTAATTTGTGTCCTACTTCTTTAAGTATATTCGAAATCTTAACTGTAGAAGCGTAGTAATATTGGATTTGTAAAAGAAAAATCAATACGTTTAAGCAATTAAGAGCTAGGAAAACATTACTTGCAGCACTGACAACCACACCTTCCGTAAAACTATGTGTGATATTAAGCGACAGTAGCTATAGGCTATTGGGAAATTATATTCATGACAGTTCTTAATACAATAAATCTCATTTTTGTCAGTTAATGTTACGATGAAAATTTCCTTTTATCAGTTCATGTTATAAGCTACTTACATTGTCATTTCTTTGGTAAATATTGTTTTTTTTACAAGATGACAGTTATTCCGGTATATATGATATAAACATTGGACACTATGAGGGTTTACTACACAATTCAATCAATTCGTATCAACCTAATGTGAAAAGAAAGAAAATACCAGTAGGATCAATCATCTATAAGCCAAGCAAAAGTTCAACTTGACCAACAAGAAAACAAATAAAAACTGACAGTGTCAACTGATGCTCGTCAAAATTTTATTTTAAGGATTCCAAATATCACTGTGGCTTGAAGGACAAATGAGTGACTTTTCCACAAAAATCTATAAGATCCCATGTCGTTCAATATTTCCATGACAATTATTTTAGTTTTTCTACTTTGACATTCTTATTTTCAAATCCGGAGAATTCACACTTGATGCATGATGCTAGCTTCTGTACATTCTTTCTTGAAGGACATTTGTATTAACAATCACAAATAAACAAAACAACAAAAAGAAGGAGAATCTGTCGTCTTTGTTTGTTTTAAATCATTTTTTCCGTTGTTTTCCTCTTATAGTTGATGTGTTTTCCTATGTTTTAGTTTAAACCTGGATTTGTTTTTTCTCAATCGATTATGTCTTTTGAAAAGTGGTATACTACTGTTGCCTTTATTTGAAGTATAAATTAGGCCGTTGGTATTTCACATTTGAATCTTTCATTTCTTTATGATGACACATATGATGATTGCAACATCCAATATGGCAAACTCATATCTGTAAGCAGTAACATACCTTCTGCCCAATCGTTTTGTTATGTACTCATTACACGGACTTCTTCAACAGATGTTTCTACTGTTTACACTACTATTACACATTCTCAATTGAAAGAACGAATACATATTTTCACCACATCTTTTTCTACAAGAATGGAAATCAGAAAGCAAATCCACAAAATATGAAATCATCTAAATGCTGGACAGATTGATTATCAACATCTTTGCCGAGAGTAAATGATTGAAAGTTTAATAGACAGTCGGTATCCCAATGGGTTCTAATTATGCATCATTGCTGGCTGACTAGTGTTGTTATAATATGATGCATTCATACAAAACCTCCTCAAAAATAAAAAAATAAATATAATAGATTTCACAATTTCGGCTATATTGGTATGTAATGTCACTCATTATTTAATAAACTCCACTCAGTGAGTACATACATCTATATATATCCCAGCAACTGATGATTGAGGATACTAACGAAACTAGAAGGTCTGCTTCATATCTTTATGTTTTTATTATATTGACAAATACCGACGACTTAGAATCTATACTAAAACTGTAGTTTTAATGTTCATAGTGACGTCCATTATCACTGAACTAGTATACATATTTTTAAGGGGCCAGCTGAAGGACACCTCCGGGTGCGAAAGTTTCTCGCTACATTGAAGACCCATTGGTGGCCTTCTGCTGTTGTCTGCTCTATGGTCGGGTTGTCGCTTTGACACATTCCCCATTTCCTTTCCCAATTTTATAGTGTCTACTTCCAACTTCTTAGCAGTAATATTTCCGCTTTTCAATTATACTGAATTGATTTTTATAAGATGATATAATACACTTATGCACCACTGCTGGTGGACGTTTCGTCCCCGAGGGTATCACCAGCCAAGTAGTCAAAACTCCGGTGTTGACATTAATACCAATAATGTGGTCATTTTTATAAATTTTCTGTTTACAAAACCTGAAATTTTTCGAAAACCTAAGGATTTTCTTATCCCAGGCATAGATTACCTTAGCCGTATTTGGCACAACTTTTTGAAATTTTGAATCCTCAATGCTTTTCAACTTTGTACTTGTTTGGCTTTATAAATATTTTTATATGAGCGTCACTGATGAGTCTTATGTAGACGAAACGCGCGTCTGGCGTACTTAATTATAATCATAGTACCTTTTTTCATTACCATGATACCGATCATTATGTATGATAAATATTAAAACAATGATGAAAACAACTTAAATGGAAACTACATAAGTTATACTGTTTATTTGGTTGACCGATAATATAGGTATGTGTCTCTACTTTTTCGCACCCTTAGATCTATAAATGCCAGGATAGTCGTAAAATCTGTAAATTTACCAATTTTGTCCTACTCCCAAATGAGAAATGTTGACTGATTGAGAATTCTGATGACGGAAAGTGCACGCATCGCAGGAGACACTTACCTTGTTCACACAAACGGTTGAGGGCCTTCTGGAGAACTTGAGACTGATTATATCGCATTTTTCTGTTATCTTTTGTGATTAGTAATGCAGTTCATTTCTGTTTGCTAAAATGAATTTTAAGAAAAAATATTATCTAAACAGTTCAGTAAATAAACAAAAAATACCGAACTCCAAGGAAAATTCAAATTGGAAAGTCCCTTATCAAATTGCAAAATCATAAGCTAAAACACATTAAAAAAAAAATGGAAAACAACTGTCATATTACTGACTTGGTACAGGCATTTCAGTATGTAGCAAATGGTAGATTAAACTTGGTTTTATAACTAGGTAAACTTCCCATTTGTTCTAAAGCACCAACTGAATCGGATATGCAAGTTTATAATGATTATTTAAAATGGGTCGAATATCAATCAAGGGTGAAACATCACAAAGTCACAAAAAAGATAGATTTGAAAGATCAGACAGTTGCATTTGGGCGGTGTGTACTTCCAGAGCCGAACAATACAGGTAATTAATCTCATCAGCAATCATTTATGAAACTTGATCTTCAAAGCGAAAATAGGGTATACTAAAATTAACTTCAACATTCTGTGTTGTGTTTTTATATTGAGAAAGGAACATGTATACTTTTCTACTGTAACATACTTCTCTTCACGCCAGGAGAATGCACAATTAAGGACAGGTTTTTCCATTACATCTATAAAAAAGTTGATTAAATAAACTTAAGCATAAGATAAGCTCGTCTTAGAATATGTCTTTCCTTTAGACAAATAACAATATACACGAAAATAATAATTGATACTTATGCTTCTCTGTTATACAAAGCTGAATTTTTAAGTAGCTAAAAAAAAATGTTAAACAAATTAATTTCTGGAAACCTTGAAAGTGAGAACAGGCAATATTTCTTGATTTAAATTTTTCTGATTAACGCTTTGTATCGTTAAGAATTACAAGCACGTTATCAGTGTCAATTTAAATCTGAAAATTATTTAGGGTAATTATGTGCTAATAAACTCTTTGTTATGAATCACACGTCTGGAACCAATCTGTGGTCATATGAGACGCATGTTCTTAATGACGGTCATTCACATCTGACATAATTAAAGGAAGTACAGGCTTTACTGGGATATCTTTTTAAATATATACACTTCATATGCATGTACTGCTATTATGATGCTACACATGGAAAAACAAATTGACCATTGGAAATTTGGAATAAATATTATTGATTGTTTTGTAAGATTTTCACATTTTACCAACTCTAGCTGACAATTTCTTGTTGTAAGTCAACATACATGATATACTAAACTGTGTTAACATAAGTGGTATCTTTTTGCAGCATCAGATGAACATTTCGACAATTGATATCTATTCAGTGATGCTCGAGGAAAAAGTATTTTAAAGTCCAAAATAAAGGCAACAGTAGTATACCGATTGTCAAAAGTCATTAATCGATCGAGAGAAAAAAATCCGGGTTACAAACTAAAACCAAGGGAAACACGTCAACTTTTAAAGGAAACAACGAAACAACAGAATACAACATAAAAACAAACGACAATGCAACATATACATAGAAACGAACTATTAGATAGCAACTGCTATATTTCTGACTTTGTATAGGATATTTAACATCAATAAATAATATAATAATACATTTCCCTCTGGCATCTTTCTCCCTCTTCGACATGTAAAACCACAGAATAACAACAAATAACAATAGTTAATTTCGGATAGTTAACGAAAACAGCTTAAATCACAAGATTATTAATATAGAATTGTGTTAGTAATCGTGCAACCAACTATGTCGGCCTTTTTTCATAATCAAACTGTGTAAAACAAATAAATCCTGTGCACATAGTTACTTTAAACTAAAATCATACAAATGAACTAGGTGATTAATTATCTTTACTTTGAAAATAAAACTACAAACGATAAGACACAAAAAAATATTCGATCAGAATTACAAATAAAACTTCGTAATTAAATACACGAACGCTGGATAAGAAAATACCAAAACACGTCTTAAAGCAATGCGAATTCAAACTCAGCAAAACAGTCATATTCATATCCAGGAATAGGTCCCGTTTTGTATTGAAAACACCAGACGACGAAAATGGTAAACTACAATCTAAGACAAAGAAAACATGTCCTTAGTTAGTTTAGACACAGACACATCGTATGGACCAACCAATTCGTGATGGTGTCCATAAAATTTATGGAGTATCATTTTTTATCTTTCCTCCTCGTAACTTTCTTGAAATAGTTTCTGCGCAAGGAGTGCAGTCCTGTATATGAAGTCCGTATAGTGTGAGCATAACGTATCAACTGAGATATTTAAACACAATAAGAAGGGGCAGAGCGTATGCTACTGCTGAGAAATTGAAAATTGATAATTGGGAACTTGAAATCGTCCCGTTTGTCATTTATATTAGTGTGCAGTCGTTAGTCTGTTTCAATATTGAGGATGATATCAAGGTATGAAGCAGTCCTTCTAGTATCACTAGTATCTTTCACTGGGATATATGAGATGTAAGTACTGCCTTAATTATGGGATTTTCATTGAAAGCACACCATTAATATATCTAAAAGTGAAATTAAAGAATTTCGGAAGGTGCTGTTTCTGTTTGTCTTTTAGAAGGTTATGATAAAAAAAAAACGCATCATAGGTACCAGGATTGAAATTTTATATTTGCGCCAGACACGCGTTTCGTCTACAAAATAATAAATACTCGCGAATAAAAAATGATAAAGGCCAAAAAAAGAACGAAGTTGAAGAGTATTAAGGACCAAAACAATGTCTACATTTTTCCTAAGATTGCTCAGGTAATCTATTTCTGAGGTAGAAACGCCTTAGTATTACAAAATGTCCAAGTTTTGGAACAGTTTATTCATAGTTATGACCATATTAATGACAAGTCATGTCAATACAGAAGTGCTGATCACTGGAATGAATTCTGCTTCATACAAGTACAAAAACGAATCGGCCAGTAGGAGTACATATAATTACACATTGGAATATCGACTGTCTGTTAAAAAAATGAATCCTCCAAATTTATCAAATATAGTGTCGACCAAAAAGTCAAGAATTTTGATAATATCATTTTCAGTATATATTCTGATAGAATCAGTGTGGTTCTTCACAAAATAACTATTATTATAACCAAAAACAAGAAAACTTATATAAATTTTAAAGAGCTAATAGAATCGAAAAGGACAAACACTAAATCCAAACATGGAAAAGGAATGGCGGAGCTACGCACGAGGGATATATATCCCTTGATAAAAAGTAAATGTATTGACTCGAGGACTAACAGTTCTTCAGCAAAGGTATCAAACCAGTCGTAGTAATGTCATTTAATGGTACAATTTAACTACTTAAGATGAACATTTTGCTAATAGACCACTTTCGTGTTTTTTCGTTGTGTTCTGTCAATTATGCGCGCCTTTATGACGTCCTTTACAAGATAATGGCGTCCGCCTGTATCCCTTAACTATAAACGGTCATTGTGCGAGATAAACTACAAATAATGTGTGTTCCGTAGCATAATTCCTCGTTAATCCTTCACAACCTAGACTATAAAGCAAATGATATAACTACAATTTTTATTTAATTTTCTGATAAGACATAAAACTTTTTTTTTAAATCATAATAACACGATACTTTCACGGCTATAAAAATATAAAAATATTTTGTCAATGTCACGTATAGACATTTCGCTGTATAAACCTTTATATTGGATATTTATATCTTTATCTCACTGTCAATGTGTTTGTAGATTGTTAAACACGTGAAATACAGGCAGAATAATTTAAGACTATTCGTGCGTTATTGAATAGAAATGCCCTAATGCGATTATGATATTATCACCTGGTAATCTCGTTCCTGAAAATTTTATCACAATTACTCATTTTAGCACCTTATTCACACTATCTGATATAAAATACAAAATACATTAGAGAGAGTAATGTCTACTAATAGATTCATCCAGCTCAGAACATAACACTTATAAAACGAATTATTTACAACACAAATCAATATTCATGACAATAGTAAGAACCTAATATAATTTAGACATGTTGAATCCTTTTCGACTGACTATGGAGGCATTTCAAAAGAACATGTACCCACCAATGTAAATTTACAAAAATACCGAACTCCAAGAAAATATCAAAAAGTTAATTCTCAAATCATTAGAAAATCCAAAAACACACACACACACACCAAACGAATGGAAAACAACTGTCATATTCCTGACTTGGTACATGCATTTGAGACAGTTTACAAATTATTGTTTCTATCGAATATGATGTCCCAAAAACACTGTGTTACTGATTTTAGTTAAACAATGATATTCTGTACTACACAGGCAAATTTTGTTCACGTGAAATTAACGTTAAATTAACGTAAATTTCACGTGAAAAAATTTACGTGAATTTCACGTTAATCGAGCTTATACGCGTAATTCACGTGAAATATTTAACGTGAATTTCACGTGAAAAATTTACGTGAATTTCACGTGAAAGCTTAATTCACGTGAATTTCACGTGAAATATCTGATTCACGTGAAATTAACGTGAAATATTTCACGTGAAATTTACGTAAATTGAGCTTTCACATGAAATTTACGTGAAATCTTTCACGTGAAATTCACGTTAATTGAGCTTTCATGTGAAATTCACGTGAATTGAGCATTCACATGAAATTCACGTAAAATTCATGTGAATTGAGCTTTCATGTGAATTTTTCTATATTATTATTAAACTTTAAAATATCCATATCATTTGACAGTTCAGCATTATATATTAGGCACACATCATGTTCTCTCTTATATTCACTGCAATGATTCATCTGTAGATCTATAATATATGATACTTCTTCCAAATAAACTAGTTTATTTGATGGTTATTCCTAATGTATACAGTACAAGTGTGTAAAAACCAAACATTAAGTGCACAGACTCGGATTACTTTCCTGGTTCTAAACATTTTATTATATTAGACCTGTACATAAATATTTGTAATATATCATTTAACAACCCTAACAATAGTGCAATATTATTTAAGGAAATAGTCGAAAGATTTATGGATTGTGGTCATTTAAAGAAGATGTTTGCACTGATGTATTATAACATTTGAAATGATTTTTATCATGTACAAATGTATACATAGATGTATAAGTCATATTGTGTGGTCATCAGTTATGACAAAAACCAATCATATTCTGGATAAGAACTATTTGCAAAAGATGCCAATTTTTTAGATGGTTTTGAAGAAATAACTAGTTCACCTCACCACATATTCATGTACCCATTTAAAGTCAGAAACCTTTTCAGTGGTTGTCTATAATCTCATCTTAATTAAAAGAAAATTATTCAGAGAATTTGGTGTTGATGGCAGCTCTTGACTCATATTGTAATTGTTTATAGTCTCTGGTCAATTCAAGAGATCATGGCAAATCTTTGGCTTTTGTTGAGGACTGCATGTTAGCACCTATAGCTAAATGCCTTTTGGGTGTTTTTGTTGTTTTATTGCTGTCTGATTGATGTATACCTCATATCTCATTATATTAATAAACTAAAAAAGAAAGTTCTATGAAACAAAGGCTAGCTGATATACAAATGTACCATATTGAAAGTCTCTCTGTAATTAACAACCATTTACTTCTTTTTTCATATAGGCATATACCATTAAAAAATTTCCAAGTTTGGCTGCACAATATAAAGCTAAAAATTCTTGTTATTTCATTTTTTTATATAAAATTTATTTTAAAAACATATACATGATATATATGCATTTTCATTTTTTTTAAATGTAACTTGTACATTTTTGTATGTTGACACAATAATCTGAATTTGAATTGTATTGTATTCTGAAAGTACTTATGGTTGAAAAAAATATACACAATAGTTAATTCCAGTTGGTAATGGTATAAATTTCTTGACTACCATGTCTGTTAATAATGTTTAAGAGTCCACTTCTGCATATAATTGATATTTGTACCCAAGGATTCCTTCATACATTTCCACTTATTATCCTTGGATGTTGCTCCGATGATAAAATCCTGTAATGCATACTTAGCAATCATACTCTTGGAATACTTCCTACAGTTCCTGTAATACAATTAAATCAGCATGTAATGTTTATTTCTGTATTGTAGTCCAGCAAAAAAGATAACATCAATTTAATCTCCAATAATTTACCAAACTTATAATTAGAAGAAAACTGTATTGTATTTTAAGCTCTGACATGATCAATTGGTGATTTTATGGTGATTTACCCAGTAAAACCTTGACAGTAAAACCTGGGTTTTCCCAGTATTTCCCACCAGGGTGGGCAATACTCATAAAACACAGGTTTTTACAATCCCTGTTTCAGGACATTTTATAGTTCGCTATTCTGTATCAGTTTTCTTATTGGTGAAAGCTGTACATATGATCATTTATAGTTAGCAGTATTCAGTCATTTGGACTCTAGTGAATAGTTGTCTCATTGGCAATCATACCATGTTAAATTTTTATAATAAACTTCTTAAATGAAAACAAACTCTATTCATGTAGGTGTACTACACATAACCTGTATATGTAAGTATACTTAGTGCCTATAATAACACAACTCATTATTTTCAAGCCCCCTTCTTACATGTCTTAGCCTCTTACAATCATTGCTGACACCAAATATAGCTGATCAATATCTTAATTGATTATATACAGTATACAACAAACAGACTAAAATATGAAACTTAATATTGACCAATGAACCAGCATAATGAATATCAGGTCATGGTAAGTTGAACCATGCCCAGACAGACATGTACTACACCATTATGACCATTCAATCAGTTGCAGACAAGACAAAAAATACCTAATTTATGATATCAGTAATTTTTTTAATCTTAGTCAAGCTATTTTGATATTCTAATTTCCTAAAACTACAAGCATAACACATGGGTATATTATAGGATTAAACACATTTTTTTCTAGAGGTTATTGATGTGTAAACCAGGTCGATTAACTCACAAACTGAATAAAAGTCGTTTGTTTATGTGTTGCATATATATTTGTTTTTCGTTCATTTTTTTTTTACATAAATAAGGCTGTTAGTTTTATCGTTTGAATTGTTTTACATTGTCTTATTGGGGCCTTTTATAGCTGACTATGCGGTAGGCTTTGCTCATTGTTGAAGGCCGTACGGTGACCTATAGTTGTTAATGTCTTTTTTCATTTTGGTCTTTTGTGGATAGTTGTCTCATTGGCAATCATCCCACACAATGACGTCATTCAATAAATTGCGTCAAGCCCGAATGACCGTTCTTTTGGACCTATTTTAAGGAAAATTTTTCTTGAGCTTACATAAATAAAAACTGACTATGTAAAAAAAAAAAAAAAAAAAGTAGGGGTGTGATAAAGGGTATGCGATATTGATTAAACAGCAGACTATTTATCAAATATGCAAAAACTACTGCATTTACTACTAAACATATGATAAATGTAACTACATGCCAATTCCATGTATTCCATATATGTATATATAGCAGATTATTTTTTCCCTTGATCTTATCTGTTGATTGAAAATGGGTTTTTTTATTTTGTCAGTTTGTGTTTCAAGACTCCTTTTTAAATTTTCAGCTTTTTTGTCATACCAAAATTCCATTAATTATTATAAATATAAGCCCTGAACCTGATTAATGTTTTCCAAATAAAAAAAAAGGCGATACAAATGAAAATTCATTTAGATATACAATGTAAATCAAATTCACACAGGCAACTATTGTAAAAAATATTCGCCAAAAGCAGTGAATCAGATAATTCGGTCAGATAGAATTTTTTTGATTTTTCGGTTGACATACATTTGTAATAACAAGAGAAAAAGAATCAAATTTCTCTTTCAGTCAGACAGACACTAAAACAGGTTGGCACAGACTGCAACAGCTAGTGGCAACAGAGAAAACAATTGATTTTTTTTATAACCAATAAGTGTCACTGTGAACATCACTAGCAAAATGACTATTACTAGTTTTATAGATTGAACTGTTGTCAGGATCATAAACAGCTGACTAAGCAGTATTTTTCTGTTCATTGTTGAAGGTCAGAATAAAAGTGGCCTAAAAGTGGTTATTTCCCCATCATTTTGAATGTGGATGACCATGATGGTTTTCTTATTGGTAATCCTACCACATCTCCTTATTTTTAAAATTAAATTTCTAAAAATGTTTAATCTGCAACAATTAAATTCTATTCATATACAAAAAAATGTACACCTCTACTTTTGCATAGACTGATAGGTACTATTTCTGAGACTGTACCAAAAATATGTATTACTGGAAATCCTAATTCGTTGGGACCAAAACTCCCAAAATCAATTCCAACCTTTCTTTTGTGGTCATATAGTCCTTATATTAAAATTTCATAGATTTCTGTTTTCTTATACTAAAGTTATTGAGCGAAATCTAAGAAAAATGCTTATTTTGGCCCTTTTTGGCCCCTAATTCGTAAACTGTTGGGACCAAAACACCCAAATCAATCCAAAACTTCCTTTTATGGTCATAAACCTTGTTTAAATTTCATAGATTTCTATTAACTTTTACTAAAGTAAGAGTGCAAAAACCAAATGTCTTCGGACGATGACAAAGAAGACGACGCCATTGTGATACTAATATACATTACACCCAAAATTTTTTCAATTTTTGCTGTCGTATAAAAACGGCAAAATTTCCTCAAAATTACCAATTAGGGGAAGCAATCAAACAACCAGTTGTCCGATTCATCTGAAAATTTCAGGGCAGATAGATCTTGACCTTATAAACACATTTACCTCATGTCAGATTTGCTATAAAGGCTTCCGATTCAGAGATATAAACCAAAATCTACATTTTACCCCTATGTTCTATTTTTAGCCATGGCAGCCATCTTAGTTGGTTGGCTGGGTCATTGGACACATTTTTTAAACTAGATACCCGAATGATAATTGTGGCCAAGTTTGGTGAAATTTGGCCCAGTAGTTTCAGAGGAGAAGATTTCTGTAAAAGTTTACAGACGACGGACGCCAAGTGATGAGAAAAGCTCATTTGGCTCTTTGGGCCAGGTGAGCTAAAAAATACATACTTTTTGTTGGATGCTGCATCATAATTATTACAAGTTAAATGAATGCAAGTCATTGAGTACATATATGTAGTTACTAGTACATAATATTTGAAGATAAAATAAAGGATAATCTAATTCTTATCAGTCTCTGGTCAGTAATGAAGCCACACAACAGTGAAATGTAAGTCTCAGAGATGCATCACATACAATCATTGTATATACATGTATTATGAAGATTAATACTTACCATTGGCTGTCAACATACATTTTATGTACATGTAAAGCATGGAGTCATTGGACACTGCATGTAGGTTACTTCATTCCAGTATTACCAGTATCAGTCATAATCAATAGTCAACTCCTCTGTCCATTCCTTGTTATATTGCTGAAAGGGAGAAAACAGTATTTAGCATGTGGACACAATACTATTCAAAGAGTTTTGCAAACAATTAGCTTGTAATATCCATGAATTTCTTTCTATTTGTATTAGACTTGGAATTGTACTACATGTAATTATCTACAAGTATCAAATATCATGAGCCTGTGTCGAGCCTGTGTCGCTCACCTGTCTTCACTGTTGTTTTGAAAATCACAATCAATAGCATTAGATACCCTTTAAATGATTGAGGCAAAGTTTGATTAAATTTGGCACAATAACTAAAAGCAGGTCATTCCATTCATTGTCATGATTGTAGTCTTACAATAGTAACTGTCATTATTAAATTAGTTTTCAAGTTGTTACCATTTGAAATTGATTTTTATACAATTTTCCCTTAAACTTCTACAATAAACCCCTTTGATCTTGTTGAAGGATTTACTGTGACCTGTAGTTTTATAATATGTCTATTGATCTTGGGTCAAGTTGGGTGAAGGGAAATAATACCATATCTTCTTATATCTACATGTATATATTCGTTCAGATGTATGAACATACACAAATGATGCACAATGTACATGTATATTATTCAAGGGTTTAATGTTCGGATACCAGATACTTGTTTTTTACCCATAATTATAAAAAGGTTTAGTCCATTACCCCAAAAAGTAATCCAAACCTTCCTTTTGAGGTATGGAACCTACAATGCTACATGTACAAAGTGGTACAATTTTATAGAGATCCTACACATACACCATACACCATGTACACAATTTATTGCCATGAAACATGAAAAATGCTTGTTTTGGACCATAATTCCAGATCAGTTTCTGCTAAAATAAAATAGTCTGAACTGAAACAAATTTTACACTTGATATGCAACTTGTCATGGAAAAACTATACAATAAATTATAATCATGATAAATCATAATAATCAGATCAATATCTTCAAGCATATATACATGTAACCCCAAACAAGAGGCTCTCAAGAGCCTGAATCGCTCACCTGGTAAACAATGCCTTATTAACTAAATTAATAAATTAATGTTTGTTGTAAATTTAACAGAGTAACAAAGGCCATGTACTATCCTGGAAATACCTTTTAAAGCCTCTTAGGAACCTCTGGAAAGAAATGGGCATGAGTTTGCCCTACACTTGATTAAGACACAGTCTAGGTCAATCTGATGATTCACAATACAATTGCTATTTACAGTTTATCTGTATCTATAATAATATTCAAGATAATAACCCAACACTGCAAAATTTCTTTAAAATCATCAATTCAGGGGCATTATACCTGAAAAACCAGTAACCCAATTCGGCTGAAAATTTCAGGACAGGTAGACCTTGACCTAATAAATACTTTAACTTCTTGTCTTATTTGCTCTAAATGCTGGAGTTTTTGAGATATAAGCCAAAAACTGCATTTTACCCTGTGTTCTATTTTTAGCCATGACGGCCATGTTTTTTGACGAAATAGAAAATAAAACACAAACTTTATTTTATACACCCTGCTGATCATTCAGTTGAAGTTTGGTTGAATTTGGTTGAGTAGTTTTAGATTTTTTAAAGTTAGCAAATATGATGAACAAAATGTGAAAAATTGTCATTAATAAAAGGACAATAACCCCTTTGACAATTGACAATTTTGGTCATTTTAACTAATTTGTAGATCTTACTTTGCTGATCATTTTTGCTGTTTACAGTTTATCTTTATCTATAATAATATTCAAGGTAATGACCAAAAACTGCAAATTTCCTTAAAATTACCAATTAAGTGGCAGCCACCCAACAATGGGTTGTTTGATTCATCTGAAAATTTTAGGGCTGATAGATTTTGACCTAATGAACATTTTTATCCCCTGTCAGATTTGCTCTAAATGCTTTCGTTTTTGAGATATAAGCCAAAAACTGCATTTGACCCCTATGTTCTATTTTTAGCAATGGCGACCATGTTTGTTGATAGATCAAAACTTCGGATACAATTTATAAACTAGATACCCTAAGGAACATTCAGTTAAAGTTTGGAAGTATTTGGCCTAGTAGTTTCAGAGGAGAAGATTCTTGAAATAGTTTACGACGACAGACGCCAAGTGATGGCATAAGCTCACTTTGGCCCTTCGGGCCACGTGAGCTAAAAAAGAAATAAACTGATTATTTGCATGATTTTTTTTTAAGTCCAAGGATGGAGTACATAGCTCTGCAAATATAAAACATCTGAAGTTATTTTTTCTGAACAGAATATTTATATACACAGCTACTTTTGCATAGGTACTATTTCTGTACTAAAAATTTGTAGTACTGGAAATCTACTTTTAATATTCAGTACTATTTTGTTACTCTAAAATTATTGTAATATTTAGGTACATGTACCTGTATTTTACAGTACTTTCATTAGTTTATTTGTACTTGAAATTTAGGTACTACAGCTTTTTGGTTACTACATTTTTTTGTACCTTTACATTTTCAGCATTTTGAAAGTTTTTCTATTTCAAATGAAATCTTTTAAAGTTATGGTTTTCAACATGTTCAAACAAAGACTATTGTATTATTTATGTACCAAAATATTTCGTACAAATCAAGTACTGTAAAATACAAGTTCCTAAAATATTACAATAGTTTTAAAGTAAAGGAATAGGACTAAATATTAAAAGGAAATTTCCAGTACTGCATTTTTTTAGTACAGAAATAGTACCTATGCAAAAGTAGTTGTGTAGAGCTTGATCTGTAAACTTGTTACTGATTGTCATAATCTAAAATAAATATATCTATAATAAGGGTGAGGTTTTGTCAATGATGCTTAACCCCCCCCCCCCCCCCCCACTTTCTGTATATGTATGTGCCAGTCCCAAGTCAAGAGCCTGTAATTCAGTGGTTCTTCTTTGTTGCTTTGTTAGTTACATAATGATATTTGTTTTTACATGTACATTTGTGATTTTGGGGCCTTCCATACATGTAAATGTAGCTGAGTATGTGATATTGGCTTTGCTTATTGTTGAAGGCTGTACAGTGACCTTAAGCTGTTACTTTCTGTGTCATTTGGTGTCTTGTGGAGAGTTGTCTCATTAACAATCAATTCCACATCTTTTTTATATTGTATCGTCTTGTTGTAGTTATTGATTCATACCATTTTGCCAGTTCAAGACTTCCAAAAATGTATGGGAACATTTCCCTCCTCTAGCTGGAAATCCCTTGGCCCTTGTGGTAGTTTTCTATAAATTGTTATCCAATTATGTTTGATAACAAAAATCAACACAAGTGTTTTCTGATACATTGTATGACGTTAAATGGTATCTATGTAAAAAGTGAGGTACAGCCACCTGCAGAATAAGAGTGTACGACAGATTAGGCATTTGTGCTGGCTTTCAGTTACTGCTAGCAAGTCTTGAAACTTGTCAGTGATTGTCCTGTGTCATGTACAAATGTATGTGATATTAAACTGCAAGTGTTTTGTAATCTAGCTATATATATGACTTTGAGTTAATCATAGATAAGATACATGTAGTACAACATGTACAATGTACTATGTAGTATCGGTTTGAATCATAAACAAATATTCGTCCTGGATTTTAACCAAATTTGGACAGAAGCTTCTTACAGCACTAGTCAAAAGATTTGATACCCCCCCCCATTTTTGTTGAGCCTGCGACTAACAGCTAAAGTAGGCGAGATACTGGATTCTGCGAAACCCTTACAATTTTAAATATGAATACATCAGTAACCTATCTCCAGCTAGGTGTTGAATTGAAGTTCACATGAATACATATTCAATGAGGTCCAATTAGTCACTTGCAAGTGCAAAAATCATCAACCATGTTTCTCTGCTTATTTAAGTAAAATAGAACCAGATTGACTGCTAAAAGTGAATTATAATTTCACTATATATAATTTTCATTAATAATTTAACAAACAAAAAAATCATATTTAATTTATTTAACAGCTCGTAGCTAATGCTCTTATAACAAAAAAGGTACATTTTCATGATTTTAGGCTAATCACTTTTTTTTTTTAAGAGTACTCACTGATCTTCTATAGCTAAAATTACCATAACTTTTGATCAGCTTACATTGTTTTAACAGTTATTAAATAGGTGTCAAAATTCATTTTAAAATTAGTAATTACTGGTAATAACTGGGCCGTTTCAGGAATTACTTGTATTTACTAAGTACATCGGGGATTACATGTAATTCCTAAATTTTAGTAATTACACATAATTCCTAATTTCACCTACATGTATTTACTGTAACATATACGAATTGTAAAACATGAAAAGTATTTTGATAAAATTGAGAATAGAAATGTGGAATGATGTCAAAGAGACAACAAATAGACAGTTTAATTATTATATATGTCTCTGTTATAATACTGCATGAATTGTAACAGTAAACAAATATCAATAACGATAAGTACTTAAACAAAATTAAAGGGATAATAATTTTTCGTTTGCAGCAATACACATACATGTATTCGCCGAATTTTTCAACATTCTTTGCCATACTCTGTTCAAATAATAAACATTATGCAAGTAGACAACATATAAAAAACAAGTGAAACTGCAAGCTACTGCTCACTGACGATACCCCTGCCGCAAGTGGATAATATTAATTGTGTAAAAATATGCAAGTGTTCAGTAAACAGGAAGTTGTCGAGTGATGAATCTGAAAACGCATCATACGGTATAGCTGACTTATATTAACCCTTAAACCAAATTTCAGAAATCATTGTATTGTAGTTCCTGAGAAAAATGTGACGAAAAAGTTTCAACTTGGCTATCATGTGTAAAATCAAACAAGTGTTTGGTAAACAGGAAGTTGTTAAGTGATGAATCTGAAAACGCATCACACAGTACAGCTAACTTATATCAAGCCTGAAACCAAATTTCAGAAATCCTGGTAGTGTAGGAAATTCGGGTTATTTCGATCAATAATCAATTGTGCGTTTTTTGAGATGGCTTCCGTAGAGTTGACATGTTCGAATTATAAAATTCATGGGAGTCATGGGACGGACGGACTGACTGGCAGACGGAAGGACAGACAGAGGTAAAACAGTATACCCCCTTTTTTTCAAAGCGGGGGTATAAAAATCAGGGCGAATCGATAATGGGCGAACAGCCACAGGTACTTGGGCGAACGTGAAACATGTCGAACGGACACTACATCACTATACCAAACTCGAAGATGAAAACATTCAGTCATTGCAGATTTCTGTTTATTCCTGCACTATTAAATCATTTGTTTGAGTTACCTGTAGTATATCCTCGAGTATTTATTAATATTCATAGCTCCTTGGTATTGGTTGTCTTGTTAAATTGGCTAAAACAAGTACTATTGTTGTTGACAATCGGCGGCGTCCTTCTCTTCAAAACGCGTCATAATCTGTATCTTCTTTGTATGAAACAACGAGTCGAAACCAAGGATGCAGTCTTAATCCCATTAAACATACAAGTTAATAAAAAAGTAAAATAACAAAAATACCGAACTCTGAGGATAATTTAAAAATCATCCCTTCGTAAATTTTAAGGACGCCATCACGAATTGGTTCACCGTTATGAAATAAACGTTTCACAGATTATACCAGTATGTTCCTTAAGATGTAATTACAATCCTCTTCCCTTTCATGATTGTGAGCTATCAAATTAGATTATTTACCGGATTTGTTATAACATGAGCAACACAACAAGTGGCACAAGTGGAGCAGGATCTGCTTACCTTTCCGGAGCACATGAGATCACCCCAGTTTTTGGTAGGGTTCGTGGTACTTATTCTTTAGTTTTGTATGTTGTGTCGTGTGTACTTTTGTTTGTCTGATTGTCTATTTTCATTTTTACCCATGGCGTTGTCAGTTTATTTTCAATTTATGAGTTTGACTGTCCCTCTGGTATCGTTCGTCCCTCTTTTAAAACGGTGAGTCCTTGATCAAATAACAAAATCAAAAGCTCAAACAAACCAAACATATGGATAACAACTGCAATATTTCTAACTTGGTTCAGGTGTTTTTTTATGTAGAAAATTGTGTATTAAACCTGGTTTTATAGCCATGTTAAAAAATTAAAAAGAGTTATTTGGCATGTTTTATGCATCGCATCGCGTGAAAAGTATATGCATGAGTACTAAAACCACTCGTTTTTACCTATTATAACTATTTATCTTATTCACACATTGTTCTCAATATGATGGAATTATATGCAACTGTCATACAAGTGAGAGGTTTATACAGCTATAAAACCAGGTTAAATCCACCATTATCTACTTAGTAAAATTCATGAACCAAGTCAGAAATATGACAGTTGTTATTCATTCGTTTGATGTTTTTGAGTTTGTTTTTTAATTAATGACTCTCCGTTTGAAAACATCCCCGGAGTATTGTACCATTGTTATTTTACCTTTTCGTTTCCAAAAGACTCAAAAACAATAATGGCCAAATGAAGTTTGAAGTTAAAGAACATGTAACTGCCAACATTTCGAGCGGTTATTTCAAATACGACTAAGGTAACATTTGATTCATAATTATGACCATAAGTAGTGTTTTTATTTTTCTAAATGGTATCATAAAGTGTTGCTTACTTTCTGTATTTTCTGTTTGATTTGTTAATTTTTTTCTGTTCTGTGTCGTTATGTTGTTTCGTGTCGATGTTTTTCTGTTTATAGAAAAGCTTTTTGTGGGATTTTTATTATTTTATTTTTTAGGGTGTCATAATTAAGAGATTTCTTTTAGCATACAACATATTTGATTTACCTCTAAAGTACTTACGTAAAAGATCACATGTACTAATTTTATGATGTTGAATTATGACTTACACGCACATTATTTGATCAGTTACCTTAAACGGAGATTTGATCACGAAATGTATATGTTTACATCATTTTTTTTCTTCCTTGTAGGTGAACAAGCTAGTCATTAAAATTGCTATCCTCTCATATTTTTTAATCAACAGCTAAAATATTGTTGACAGGAAAGACAATAAAAATAATCAAAGATTAATCTCATGACATACAGTTTTAGTATAAACTCGCCTATGTCATTTAAGGCGTATATAATATAGGGAATCAATTTTGAAATGTTAAATGTAAATAGGTATCAACTGTCATTACATACATAATTAAATTACAAATTAAAAGTATAAAGTTTATTATTCGTGGTGACATTTGTAAGCAATCACCTTATCAACAATTGTTTCGGTAAACTTCGTTCGAATTCTGTTACATTGTGAAAATATTTAATCGAAACCTTCACATTCATAAATATAATTTTGTTTATTACAAACAATTCATTGCTTTTGCATTAGTATTAAGAGAGGGACGAAAGATACCAGAGGGACAGTCAAACTCATTAATCAAAAATAAACTGACAACGCCATGGCTAAAAATGAAAATACAAACAGACAAACAATAGTACACATGACACAACACAGAAAACTAAAGAATAAGCAAAACGAACCCCACCAAAAAAAAAAGATAATCCAAAGCCAATGTTGTATAACTATGTATGAAAATAGTAATTTCTTAACTGCAAACTAAAAAAAATTGAATATCTTCCTTACAAATCCCCTGAAGTCAAAGATTTGTTTTCAAATGATATTTTTCATCAAGTCATATTCTATTGATATAAATTCATATTTGGACTCTACTTTACCAAAACGGAATACTTGCTATTTAATTGTACATAGAATGAAACGAGAATTTAAACAGCCTCTTCAGACTAAATCGGTTAGAACAAAAACATTCAGAACACCCACGCATCAATTTGTATCAATATTGAATCACACGTCATTAGCAGTACAGTTCAGTTGGCTGCACTTCAAACTATTTATATGAATAAAAATAAAATATGTGATAAATGTTTTGTAGACTGTTGTTTGTCCTTTGGTTGTTTTGTTTTCCAATGGCTTTGTTAGATTATTATAGACTTATACAAAATAACAGATCATTTATTTAAATCAACCTAGCTGTATCAATAATATTAAAAACTGATCATGTCATCATGTTTATTTTTTCATCACATTTTATCGAGTTGTATTGAACATTATTATCATACTTGACTTTTTATACTAGTGTATGCAATGTATATGTTTGCATTTTGTTTCATTTCTCATGATGAGGGCCTCAGGGAAGATTAGTTATATAACTAACTGTGTAACCCTCTTAAAATAAAGTATTGTTGTTCTTGTTGTTGTTGTTCCTTTGAGATCTGCCTGGTCTATTTGACATACTGGAATTTAGACTTTTAAAAAATGTAAATTCCTGTTTGAAATGCTTACAAATTTGATCATTCTTTTACAGTCAGTATCAAAATTTAGAAAAAAGTAGAGAATAAAGCTAAAATACATTATGGTTTCAATAGTTATAAAAGGTACCATGCTTATAATTTAATACACCAGACGCGCGTTTCGTCTACATGAGATTTATCAGTGACGCTCAGATCAAAATAATTATAAAGCCAAACAAGTACAAAGTTCAAGAGCATTGAGGACCAAAAAATCAATTGTTTAACAGTTATCCAAGCCAATTAAGCATCAGCAATTCAAATACTTCGAACTTTTTTGAAAAATCACTTAATTGCACATGAATATCAAGAAACTAATGGTTAACTCTAACTTAAGTGAAACAGGCAGGTAACAGGTAATGTAAGAACATTAAAAAATTCTTAAACCAAGGTGATTTACAGTACGTTTGAATACTTAGGAAGCTATAATCATGAATTAAGAGTTTTCACATCAAAGTGATCTGAACGAAATTAACCAGTCAAAATGTCTGTTTGGTTCTGCATTTGACATAATTTTGCTTAGAAAATAAATAAATTTCGAGAAGGAACAAAACTGTATTTCAAGAAATGCCGAACATAAATATAATTGAGTTAACCTTTAAGCATCTAATTTTCCGGTTCCGTTTTTATTTTTACAATTAGAAACAATCCAAATAGACTGGATTTTTTTTCATTTTCATTAATTCCTAAATAAGGTTATTATCACCCTGATACATGATTTAATGAATATTTTTTTTAAGGATTGGCAAATTTAAAATGTCTTCAGTCAAGCATGTTTGAACATGCACAGGGGATCTATTTTACGAACGTCTATGTAATCATTGTGGCCACTTAACATTTCAATGTGTGGCTCAATATCCGAAAGACCAATTGGTATAATAGTATTCTAACGACATAACGACTACGAAAGTACAGAATTTATTGATTACGTATGTGTAGGAAAAAATATAAATAGCTTTGCCGAACTCCATGGAAAATAGAAAACGTACTGTTCTTTATCAAATGGGAAAATCAAAAGCTAAAACACTTCAAACGAATGGATCATTGGAACCGTCAAATTCCTGACTTTGTACAATCTATTTTTTGTGTAGAAATTGTGGATAAAAACTGGTTTTATAGATAGGAATGATATTTTATATATTTTTTAAACAACAACAGAATCAGAAGATAATTTTGTTTCCAAATTTTAACTAAAATTTAAAAAAAATTGTTGTTAAGACACTGACTGAATTTATTATATATAAACGCAATCTGTTAAGGACATTTAGTCAGCTATTTGTTTTGGTAAGAAACACCGGTTTCTCAATTGCTACTTAAGCGAGATAGCTGATTGAAGTATTGACTTAATTAATGTATAAACATCTTATATATAACGGTCTGTTTCCTCAGTCTAATGACTTACCTAATAAAGACTTTATGAATGATGTGATTCATTTAAGATACTTTTAAAAAGTATTATTTCAAGCCTAAGGTACTGTTGTCCTTATCTTAGAAGGACATTAAAAGGTTTATTTTGAGAGAAGCTAAGCTCTACTTTGGAAAATAAGGGATTGTATTATACTTGATACTCTACACTCCTTGTCAATAATTGGCGTTTCTGTCAAAACAATTGTTTTAATAATTCTTCAACTTAACAGCAGCTCAAACCGGGGAGTTGTCAAGGGTACGAAAGTCAATGTGATATAGTTTTGAATTCACTCTGGTATAAATATCTGTATTCAGTCAACTACATAATATATCTTTCATGCATCAATAGTATATCCATTAAGAATTCAAATCATTTTCTAAACTAGTGACTCTAAAGCATTAGAAAACAAAATCAACAAAATTTTAAATGTAGGCTAATGTTTCTTAAACACATTTGACAGGTTACAAATACCTTGCGTGAAGCATTAAGAAATCCTATTATCATACATCTGAAAATGAGATAATTGGGCGTAACTAAACCTTTTATTCGCATATGTCATCTTGACACTTTGTTATAATAAATAATTATTAAGTTACTGAAGCTCGTTGGGAATCTAAACTAGTAGAGTTTCTCATAAAATTATAAAAAACATATCTTAAAATTCAGATTAAGCTCAATGAACAAGTACTACTTTTTGGAATTTAAAACTTATTTGTTTTTGTTATTAGATGGATGAATGATAAAATTCCCCTGTATTTGTTTCTCTTTCGGGATAAAAGTATAAGCATGATCAAATCCAATATAAAAATTAAACATTAGAGTATCTATATCATTTACGTTTTTAGCAATCATTTAGCATATTTCTACGAATTTGAAAAGTTTCTTATAGCTGCATATTGCTGTTAGAGGCAATTTGAAACACAATGTCAATTTCACATGCTTCGAAGGACATCGTTTGCCAAAACATTTTTTTTGGGGAAATACTTTTTTTATATTTTCTACCAACCTATTTCGGTAAAGGTAATGGATGTACTTCAAATACATTTTCGGGATCAATATTTAAAACTTGATAAAAATTTGTGAGTTCGGTTTATACTTTGTTAGAATATCAAAGTAAACATACATATGCGATGGTCTATGAACTCAGGAGTTACATGGTGTGAAATAAATTCAGGGAAAGTTGGCATTACTTCTTTCCTATTTTCTGTTTCCTTCATAAAAAGTTCTTTCATTAATGCATTGGTATATTTGTGTATAAAGGTAAAAAGTGCTATTTTGCCATTTCATAATCCGTTCAAATCGACAATCTGTATGCTTTGGAATATCATCCATGGAATCAAAGTAATGCAGGGGCAGTTTTACATAAAACTAGGTCAAGATCATTAATGATTTTCTAAATTGGTCATCGATCTTAATATGTAGCAATTAATTTGTAATGTGTTCAATTGTGTTCATACGACAATATAGAAGAAGAACTGGTAAATCAATCTTTTCTGAAAACGAAAGGTTATCACAAAATAACAACTTGTAAACCAAGAGAAGAAAAAAAGAAAAAATATAAAATTGAAATGTCCTAGATAAAGGCAACAATCAATTGAGATAAACCAAATACGGGTAACAAACTAAAACCAAGGAACACACATCAACTATAAGAGGAAAACAACAAAACAACAGAACACTGAAGTGTAACACAAACAGATGCATATGAAATAAAACAAGTGACAAAATTGGTCGTACCTAAGATTAGATTTTAACTCGTATATGTCAAAAGGGTTAATTGAAAATAATCCACCGCGCTGACCACTATCAATATATGTTAAAAACATAAAAAGCGAAGGAGGAAGGTATGAATTAACTGAAACAGGAAAGACATACATTCTCATTTTGGAACGTATAATATAAGGAGCAACACGTCTTACTTGACACATTTAAATAAATGTATGTAGTCAGAACAGCTGACCTAATAATAATCAATATACCTTATATCTATTGTGATACAGCGTAAAGTTACTGAGCAGTGTTTGTATGGCGTTTTTTATTGAAATTTATTTATGTCATTTTAAAAGCATTACTATTTGTTTAACGAAACATATACCAAGTTTGCTTCCATCTGTAAATATTATCTATCTATCATTTTCATTAATCGGCCAAGAGAACTATCCTAGTCATGCTTTATACCCTCTTGGGATATATTGACTGGAATAATTTGAAACACAACACTTGTAAAGAGCTATGACTGTCTATGGTTTCAGTTTGTAAATGTGTATCAAATTGCTAACATCCGTGGCAAAGAGTTGCATCGATAGTGTTAATTTCATTACCTGTTATTTATATAGACTAAGTTAATATCCAGTTATTTACTATGCAATGCACGAAACAAGAATAAATATAAGGCTGTATACCAATGGTGGTTAAAATGTCAAACTCCATGTATAAAAAGAAAGATTAACATTCGCAACGCAGTGTGAACTTGTCGGTCAGCAAGAAATACATCTTTTGCATTGTATGCACCATCCCAAATACTATTCCAACGTGAAGTGGCAAGGAAAAGCGTGTCTGGTAGATACCTTAAAATGCATTTAAATTGTCAAACTATTTTGTGAAAATGTATTACTTTAGTTTCTTTCGGTATGAAGTAAATTTTTAGATTTTTTTGGTATCTTCCTTGAGAATACTTTCAGCGACATGAATTGCATCGGGCAGTCGGGATCATGAACCATGAGGATAAATGTGGATCATACGCTTTTTAACTTTTGTTTGGTAAGAATTGGACCTGCAAAGAAGGTATCCTTTAATATCAATTTTGTAAATCATCTTTTAATCTTCAACAACTATGTGATGCATGTTTTTGAAAAAGAGGTCCCACAATAAAATCGTTTTCTCAAAGTTCGATTTCCAATGATCTGTTTCAAGGTTATAAGATTTTGTTATGAACTTTCTTTTAACCATTGAAATGTTGCGGCTTGACGAGTTGGTCTTCGTATATGATTTTAAAGTTTATAGCTGAAGAATGAATCAGTTTTATCTTGGTATTTACATCAAGAAAGGTACTGGTGTATGTTTATCTTCCATTTTTCTGTGTATCATATGTTAATCCTTCTTCATCCTTACTCAATACTTGTGTGCCGTCGATGGTATTTTTCCCACATAGCTCTTTCTTGATCGCATATACAGTTCTCCTAGCTAAATATTAAATGCATCTGTTGCTTTTCTTACATTAAACTACGTCATAATGTCCTCTACGTTCATGGCTTGTATTCCGTTTATATCTTCTCTTTCGGTCTATCTGTTTTGTCTGATTGCACTTCTTTTTGTAGATTTCCTCTTTTCTTTTACATTCCAGGATAATGGAACTAACAAATATATGATGATCAGAATCAGCGAAACCGGAGCTGCTTTACCGACTTCGACCAATATGGTTACATAATAATTTTTATTCATAAATAGGTCCACATAATTCAAAATTTACACATGTCACAATACCATTGGTTTTAAAGCCGTGCCTTGGAGGGTAATAAAATCTTACTTTAACAAACATTCAATATTCCGCAATACATATCTGTGAAAGGTTTGGCCGTTCTGTTGTTAAAAATCAATAAACAGAAAAAGAAAAATCAACAACTTGACATCTAGAAGAGGACTGGGAGCAGAAACTAAAGAGAGTCGATGATCTTTTGATTATTTTATAAAATAATGCGACTGTCATACAAGTGAAAGGTTACGGGTATAAAACCGGGTTCAATCCACCATTTTCTACATAAGAAAATGCATGTACTAAGTCAGGAATATGACAGCTGTTTTTTTTCGGTTCAAAATCAACTGGCCCTTGAGCAGTCATATAAAGTGACAGTAGATTTTAATTTGCTTGTTTATTAATTCTGATGTTTACAGTTTCTTTTTTCTCATCCATTCTTTTTTCAAGGTTATATCCAAAAAGGCTAAACGGTCATATAAAACATATTAATTAAAGGGCAACAGATTGAATAAGGAGTCGTTATACAGTTTTTATTGATATAGATTAGCATTATAACTTGACATTCAGGGGATTTTACCCATCAGCCTTTGTCTTATATTAGTTTAACTAGGAAATCAAGATGTCAAACGATTATTTAATTGAATATACAGGCGGCTATCAACCAACATAACTCCTATGACGGCAAACAGAACATATGACGTCTATCTACCATGACTTAAAATATCACATACGGGTAGAATACAAATAATTGTTTAATTGAATTATACACAATCATGATCAGTCATGTAGACTTTTTAAGTTGTTATTTGCTTTGAACAACCTGTCAGTAACTGCGAGTTCTCTTGGGTCTGTACTTAGTTTCTGTTTGCTGAGAGGATGTATAGGTTCCCTGCCACGACCACTGGTTGTTTTTCTTGTATTTCTGATTTGAATTGATCTGCTGACAGAAACTCTGTTCAACTGATTTTTATAATTTCTTATCATGCTTTACTGCTACACTTCTGTCCCAGGGTTGTGGAGGATTGGTGCGCATTCAAATTAGTTTAACACCGGCATATTATATATGAGCCTGTCCCAAGTCATGAGCCTATAATTGGGTGGTTGTCGTTTGTTGCTGTTTTCAAACTTTGTTTTTCTTTAATTATTTTTTACATTAATCAGATTGTTAGTTTTTTTCTTTTGCATAGTTTTACATTGGTTATACATCAGAATACTGTTTTATGATATGGGTTTTACTCATTATTGAAGGCCGAACAGTGAAGTTTTTAATTTCTGTATAATCTGTGTTTCTCTCGATTTTTATGTGTAACCTGGATTTGTTTTCGCTTAATCGATTTTTGACTATTGAACAGCGATAAACTGCTGTTGCCTTTATTTTGCTGCATTATTTGTCTCGTGGAGAGTGGTGGTCCAACTTCAGTCAAGTTTTCAATCCTAATTTTGAACAGTTTCACCCGTTTTGACTTTTGATTCTTTATGTTCTTTGATTTTGTTCACACACAGTTGTTAATATACTGGAATTCTATGAGACTGTCATATACGTCAGAGGTTTAGCTAGCTATAAAACTAGGTTAATCCACAATGTTCTCTATAAGGAACCACCTATACCAAATCAGGAATATGACAGTTGTTTTCATTCGTTTGATGTGTTTGAGCTTCTGGTTCTGCCATTTGATAAGATACTTTCGATTTGAATTTGTGTTCGGTGTTTTTGTTATTTTACAGTTTTTATAATGTGGAAGTATAATGATAATCATACAGAGATTCAGTGTTCGTGTTTATATAAGTTTCCTCTAGTAATATTTATAAGACATTTAACACGGAACAGAACTGGAATTACATGATAACATATAAGTATACGATTGATTTCCAATGGGACAAAGTGATTAAAACCAAACACATTTAAGATATAGTTCTAAAGAAGGAATCGAACAATCAGGTTTCGTGACTATTCAAATCATTACGAAGCTTAAAAGAAAATCTATCTCAAAGGACCTCACTCTGTTTGGGGTTATCGTTCTTAATTGCTATCTCATGAAACAAATATTAACAAAAATAATGAACTCTCCAGGGGAATTTGATTATACATACAGTATTTTACTGTGATAAAAAAAAACATCACTTCATGTGTCCATGGGGAATCTATGAATAAATCGATGCGAGAGACACATACAAATTATATGATGTCCCCTGGGACACCAGTGTTTTATATAATAATGTTCCCGCGGGACTTATTGTGTGTATTGTAGTAGATTAGTTAGTTTTCGGTTAAGGTGGTACCTAACACCTTGACTTAAATTTATTTGGCTCGTTTAATTTTCATAAAAATTTGACAAAATATTTACTTTGACCCTTTGACAAAAATATAAAAATGTTAAAACATTTGAACCAACCAATTTATAAGAAAATTTACACTGGTTATATAGCAGTTTGACAAACACGAATTTTGATCATTGAGAAACTTTATATTCCCTTAACAACACAACGTTATTAAAACGTTTAGCTGATTTTACAGAGTTATCTCCCTGTAGTGTTAGGAACCACCTTAAGTTATAACAAATAATTTTTCGGTTTGATTCTTGGTGATTCTTTAGTAATAACATGCATCGTGCAGTTTAGGCCTTACACTTTGATTCTCATAGAAATTATGGAATTAGATGTTATATTTTACGCTATTTTAATGGGGACTTACCCTGCAAGGTCGGTATTTTTGTGATTTTAATATTTACTAAAGTTTGATAAAGAAATGATTCTTTTACAAAAAAATTTCAACTTTCTATTTTTAATCACGGTGCAGGATGTATTGCCATTGGAGGCATTTGGTCATGAATGGGACCGCAAAAATATCCTCACCTTAAATTTTTATTGTAATTGGTTATCTACGATACTCCTTTTGGTTCTTTTTATCATTTTTTTATTCTATCTATTTGATACTTTTTCCTATTTGTCTTCAACTGCTTCGGTTCATTCTTGGCTTTCAAATCTTCGGCTTTGAGCGTTCCTGATTGAGATTAATCCAGTAAAGCAGATTGGACACATGCAAATAAAGTGATGTTTAAATTTGTTTAATTTAGCAATTGATGGTGGTTCTTGAGACACAATATAAAAGACGATTCCTTGAGAATGATCCCGGCAAATAGAGGTTCTATGGAAGATTTCTAGAATTAAGTAACAGTTGCAGTTTTGATTGCAGACTAATGGACACATTGTTGAAGGCATTACTGTGACCTATAGCTGTTAATGTCTGTTTCATTTAGTCACTTGTCGAGAGTTGTCTTATTATCATATCATATAACATTAACAGTACCTTTTTTACAGCACACGGTGTGCATTTCTATTAATAATTTATCTTTAGTGATGTTCGAGGTCAATTTAAAAAATACAAAACATAATTCCACTGCCCACATTGTAAGCGTTACAATTGTTATACAACCTCACTGCACTACTTGTAAAGGGTACGACAGACTACTTTCGTAAAACATTACCCAGAACGGCATTGTATATCTAGCGTGCTACTATACCATATCAACTAATTCATACAATTGTGTTTGAGTAGCATAGATCAAATGATAATTGTTATAAACAATGTTTCAGCACGAATCACATGAAGATAAGATCTATTCATAACAATAAAACTGTCAAATATTCCTGAAGTTGTCGATACTAAAGTTTAGGTTAAACTTATTAAAGTTCCCTTAATGGTATCTTCAGCGATGTATTCATCCTATTCTACTTAATAACATATAACAGTGAAACATAACGATATTTTTTTAGTCAGGAGTATATTGTTTTCCAGATATAGTAAATGTGATCTCTTTTAACACGCACTTTAGAAATGTACCAATATGGAATACGATACAGAAAGTTATTTCTAGGGATCTATTCAGCGCATTGTCATTCGGTGGAATGTTGCTTTTTTGCACTTGTAGATTATAGCAGTTATTAAAGTATGGGATAATTGTCATACCGTCCCAAGCATTGACGGGGAAGAACTATTAAAAGGTCATCTATAGCAAAGCAGACTTATATAAAGGTTAGCAATAATTTGCGAACACTA
Organism: Mytilus edulis; assembly: GCA_019925275.1. Classification (NCBI taxonomy): domain Eukaryota; kingdom Metazoa; phylum Mollusca; class Bivalvia; order Mytilida; family Mytilidae; genus Mytilus; species Mytilus edulis. The sequence goes on from CM034355.1 coordinate 3,771,611, forward strand.
AAACGGTAAAGACCAACGTGTTAATTCAATTGATATTATCAATACCAGTGTTTGTTAGAAACGAGACCAATACGTAAAATACAAGTATAACTACAAGTTGTTGATTTCACATATATTTTTTTAAATGAAGCTTGATTTTTTTATAATCGATATGTGTTCCCCCGATTTTAGTTCAAATAAACATTTACCAAAGAGGAAATCCTGGATAGTCATAGGTCTGCTCTATGTTCCTTATGAATTTTAACCAAAGACGAAGAACTGAATCTTCCATCCAGTATTGGATACCTACGCTACACAAGGTCCCTACAAACAACGTTATATTACTCGGTCTTCCAAGTGCTCAACCAAACCTTTTCCTTAATCATTAACATCAATTTTATCAGCAATAAATGCCGGGTTTCAAAGTTAATGCTAAACTTTCTATTCTAGAGGTGGCGTAAATCAGATGAAGATACTAGTACAAAACAAAAGATCTTTTATTATGAATACAACCTTAGACTCTAACGTTAACCTTGCAACAGTTTTAAACGCAATTGACTTTTCTATACTGGAAACACACGTTGTCCCTATTGCAAACTAAAAGACAAATTGAAAGAGATGGTTCTGCGTTGATTCATAAAAAAGAATGGTCAACGTAGATACAAGTATCTTGTCTTCGGGGGATAAATCCTACTGTATAAAAGATCACTTAGATTCAAACTCAAATAATCTCTAAAATAGACATTATCAAGATGCTTTATTTCTTGATTGATGACATATTTGTTATGTTTGGAGGAAGTTTTTTTCAATAAACAATCAACTTTCTCCTGTGAACCAAAAGTGCCCTCTTCTTTGTTAATTTATTCATATAAATCCGACTTCACATAAGAACTTCTTAGGAAGAAAGAAAAGAATTAAGCAGTATCCTTTAGATTACTTTCCGCTACACAGATGAAGTTCCATCACTAAATAATTCAAAATTTGGTGATTATGTTAAAAATATCTATTCCATCGAGCTTTAGATACAGGATACAACAGATACAGTTAAGTCTGCCTCATATCTGGACTTGCATCAGGAAATTGAGAATGAGAGTCCGTTGAAAACAAAATAGATGATTTCTGCTTCCCAATTGTGAACTTTCCATTTCTATGTAGCAACATTCCAGCAGTGGCTTCATACGGTACATATCTCTCAGTTGATACAATATTCTAGCATGTACATGTTTCTTATCCGATTTTCTTAATAGAGGGCTGCTTCTAACTATTAAATCAATGGTTCCAAGTGATGAAAATGAAATCATCACCTTTCGTAAATTTAAACGGACGCTATTACGGGTTGGTTGAACGTCATTTAATATCTGTTACACATGCAGATAATGAATATATTCCAATGTCGAAACTAAAATCCCGTCCCATTTTCCCCGAATTTGATCAACCGAATTAGACTAACTACATGGTCTGTACTAACATGAGCAACAGGACGGGTGCCACATGTAGAACAAAATCTGCACACCCTTCCGGATCCTTTTGAGATCACCTCCATTTTGGTTGGGTTCGTGTTGCTCAGTCTCAAGTTTTTCTATGTTGTATGTACTATTGTTTGTTATGACATTTTCTTCTTTAGCTATGGTGTTGTATGTTTAATTTCGTCTTATGAATGTCCCTTGGATATATTTGCCTCTCATTTCAATTTATTAGAATGAAAAAAAGACATTTAGCAGATTTGGGATTGAACTAGTAATTAATACAATACGACTGATGCCTGCCAGTAGTATAGTATTTTAATATAAAAGAGGGTTAAGATAATATGACCCAGGGGAAGATGACTAGGCATATTTGCTGAGTTTCAGTAAATAAATCTTTTTGTAAATTATGTCAACGGTAAGCCCACGCGCAATCCGATCAGATTTGTTCGTAAAAATACATTATTTGTCAACATTTAAAACAAAATCCGCATATTGATTTCCCTAATGTACATTGAATCTGATAAGTAGTAAAATAATGATGATAGATTTAGTTAGACAGAACTAATCTGTTTTCCTGTAAACTTATTCTAGTAAATACCTTTTTCATTTTACGCAGATCAGTATTCTTTACTTTTGAATTCTACAAGAAGTAATGGCATAAAACGAAAAGAGAAAATGAAGTTTACTGATATTTAAGGACAATGCAGCTATTTACTTGTTAAGTAATTTTAAAAAGGAATTACCTGTTTGTAGTATGTCGTTATTCAAGCAGAATTCATTTAATAAAACTGCTTTAATATTCCATCCTTACTGAATTTTTTGTGGGGGTGGACTGGATGTTTAATGAAGCGGGTAAAAAAAATACCTAATACTTTGTTTGATAGACAATAAATTCCTTTTAATGTTTTTGAATATAAGCATATCTAATTTTTAAACACTAATCAATATATACTGACTGGCTTAAGAAACGCAACACTCATTTTTAGACTTTTTTTCACAAAACCATGTTTGATCCATATGCAACTACTTTTCATGCTTATCATAATTCTTTCTCTTTCGAAAAAATCAATATCTGACTTAGTTATTAAACATACCGAATTATCGAGATCGCACAAATTTCAGGAAGAAAAATTTCGAGCCAATAAAAGATTTTTTTCATTGTTTTTCTTTGTGAAACAGTTCTTTCAGTCCGTGTCCACACTTAAATCAGTTTAAAAATGTTGCATCGCCATATTGCAAATACTGAGGAATAAAAAACTTAATCAACCCATTAGAATACTACAAACAGGAAAACGTGTACGTGCTGCAACCAGACAATTTGACGTCAGAAACTCGTCTTACTGTCCTTTCGACAATGATACCAGTAGAAGGGATTTGTTGAAGACCATCAATGACCAGATCAACATGTAGTGACAATGCATCGTCAATAGAATTTGATTACGCAACGTCATTTGCGAGACAGACTTACGGCCGCAACGTCAACTGCTAATCAAATTGCTGAATGCCATTTTGCACAGATTTATGCCATAAATGTTTCCCATTAACTGAACTGCCAATGAATCGACTGCAGACAAAAACATTTAAAGCCTTAAAGTTTCAACCGCATAATTGCCAAAACCCAATGTATTATGTGGAACAACAGTAAAATCAGAAAGCGAAAAACAGAACCCAAAACGTGCAGAACAGAATTGGTTGACCTTTCTGATAATCATTTTGACGTTTATTACAGGCAGTCATTGCTTCTTACGGTTACACGTTCATTGGTAAGGGTAAAACCAGGGTTTCAGTGTATAGCACAATATTTGAACGTTGAAAATGACATTATCAATTCAATTTTTGACCTGGCATTTTTTCTAAACATTGAAGTAATGAAAGAACTTTCTGTTCATAAGTTTGTTTACAAAAAAATGATATTTGAAAATGGGAATTAACAAAAAATGGATCTAGTGTTGCGTTTCTAATGTCGGTCAGTATACTTGAATTGCAAATTTACTGCTCCAAATATTGTACCATCTGTTCAACAATTCTATCAGTGCTTTCACGTTGATCAAAACAAAAGGGAAACTTAGTTCAACACATATCCGAAATGATATATATAGAATAACTAATCGAAGAATTCAAATAGAGAAAAATATTAAACGAGTGACCGAACAACACATTAATTCGCGAATCCGCGCATGAGCTAATTATCCGTGTTGTTCGGTCACGAGTTGAATATTTTTCGATATTTGAGTTCTTTAATTAGTTATTATTTTTATTACATTGGCAAATGGCTTTTTTTAAAGAAATTAATGTAAAACATGTAAGGAACTATATCTTTTTTCTACGTATTCACAATTTGTTTTGATCCGCCGTAATCGACGTCTTGACAACGCCTATTGTTGTATGACCTCAGAGAGTGATATAAACACGTTTATTTCACATTATCGGTATATAATTTAATTTTGGATATAACGCGTCTTCTGATTGGCTGACATTATTTTGTTATCAGCCCATAGACATAATTTAGTCATGTGGCCGTGACGTCATCAACGTTTTTTCATGGTTTTCTACGGTTTAAAATGGAATTTAGAATTAAATTATAAGAAATGACTAATATTTGTTCTGTCTATTCGAAATAACATAAAAAATGTGGTGCACAGTATTAAATAACTCGCTACGCGCGTTATTCAGTGTGCAACATATTCTTATTTTCTTATGAATCGGAGTTCCTCCAAACACTTGTCAAAAACAAGAGGATCAAAGAAGCTAGATTATTTAATTTCACTTTCAGATATATTGATGATGTTCTTTCCATAAACAATCCGAACTTTTCTGATTGGGTTCCATTAATTTATCCCCCAGAACTAGAGATTAAAGAAACAACAAACACGGCTTCCTCCGCCTCATTTTTATACTTATATCACTTATATATCACATATGGAACTATCAAAAAAAGGCACAAAAGTTCTATTCAGTTTGTTTAAATATTTGAATAATATAGAAAATATACCTATAAATATACATAAAAAACTGTTTGAATCTTTAATAAAACCTATTTTAATGTATAACTCAGAAATTTGGTATATGGACTACTAAGAAAAAATATTAAGATCTCAGAGTAGAGCAATAAATAACCATAAAGATTTTGATTTACTAACATCAATTGATAATAGCTTTATTGAAAAGGTGAATTTAAAGTTTTGCAAATTAATTCTAGGTTTAAGTAAAAAAGCAGTAAACATTGCATCAAGGGCAGAGTTAGGACAATATCCAATAGATGTATATGTAAAGGTTCAAGCACTAAAATACATGGCAAGAGTATCTAACACAGAAATTAATCCGTTGTTATATGATGCATATTGCACAGCTAAACTGTTGGATGAAACAGGAACCTACTCTTGGTATACCTTTGTAAAAAATATAACTCATGAAAATAATTTAAATATATCTGATATACAAAATATTGACTTTATAAAAGAAAAATATAAAATGAATAAACACATGAAAGAGATTGTGCAAGAAAACTATAAAAAGCTGTTCTTTAAAAAATTAAATTATTTAACAGAAAATAATAAATTATTTATCTATAGTAAATTCAAAAAGAAATATGAAACTGAGCCTTATTTACTTAAAGAGAATAACTTTGAAATAAGGAAAACATTCACTAAATTAAGGGTGAGTGACCATATTTTGGAAATTGAAAGGGGTAGATACAAAAATATAAAAAGAGAAGAACGTTTATGTCAACATTATTGTCTAAATAAAATAGATAATGAAGAGCATTTTTTATTTACATGTACAAAAAATAAAGATTTGAGATTTGAATTTTTGCAAAAAGTTAAAAATATCTATTCCGATATAGATAATATGGATAATTTGGATAAATTGGTTTTATGTCTTTCTTGTCCGTCAATTATGCAGTATGCTGCTTCATTTGTTAAAAAGTCATGGTCACTGAGGAGGGTGGACTCAACAACTGCATGATAGATACATATATGTATATAATGTTTGGTTTCTGTTGGTTTTTTCTGTATGATGTATTGTAAAATTACTATGTTGATTTATGTATGCCTTCAACCCATATGGGTACAAATGTGCATTATATTCAATAAACTTTATATTACACAGTCATCTCAGTACCAGAATCTATGACAAACGAGACGATTCTAATTTTGAAATTATAAATTTCCCCCACCTTAGTAGCAATATACCAACTTCACCTGCATATTGGATATATATTTCCCAACTTATTCGATATTCAAGAGCTTGCAGCTCCTACTCAGACTTTGTAAAACGTCATCAGTGTCTGAGTAGAAAGTTGATGAACCAGGGGTATGTCAAAGAACGTCTCGTCCTTTTTCTAAAAAAGTTCATCGGAAGGTACTAAGACCTTGTTGATAAATATTCCGTATCAATTTCACAAATAATACACGATGGTCTTGATGTATAGATTCTGCGTACGTATGTTGTTTATCATCTTAACAACGTGTTTTATAGTTCTTTCATTTGTCTTTGTTCTATTATTAATATTACTTTTACTGTTGAATAGTTTTATGTGATATCCGTTTGACGTGGCTCGGTACTTATACATCATCAATGTTTTTGTATTGTCTTTCATTTTTGGTGGCGTATTTTGTATATGCGACTTTTTGTATTTCTTTGGTTCTTATAACGTGACTCTGTACTATAAAAGTTCCCGTCAGTATGATATTGTTCTATTTTATGTCATAATGATATATTTCTATCGTGAATTACAACATATGTTGAACCATAAACGTCAAAATCATTCAATCGCGTAGTGGAATTTAACTATTTTGGATTCTTATAAATTCTATATATAACTTTTGGACTATTTTCAATCTCGGTCTATTTCTGAAATTTATTCTTACATACTTTTGATTTTTTAACCCTATATGCTAACATTGCCTATGTAAATTTTAAAATTGTTTGTATGCACATTGAACGACAAAACTATGTGACGTATAAAATTTTCTGACGTCAGACACAGAATTCAATGCATGTGATTGTAGATAGATGTGTTTGCGTTCTGTTAAATTGTTCCCTTTTAAAATTGTTATACGATAAATTCTATAACTTTTGGACTATTTTCAATCTCGGTCTATTTCTGAAATTTATTCGTACATACTTTTGATTTTTTAACCCTATATGCTAACATTACCTATGTAAATTTTAAAATTGTTTGTATGCACATTGAACGACTAATCTATGTGACGTATAAAATTTTCTGACGTCAGACCCACAAATCAATGAATGTGTTTGTAGATAGATGTTTTTGTGTTCTGTTAAATTGTTCCTTTTAAAATTGTTATACGATAAATTCTATATATAACTTTTAGACTATTTTCAATATCCGTCTATTTCTGAAATTTATTCTTAAAAACTTTGATTGTTTAACCCTATATGCTAACATTGCCTATGTAAATTTTAAAATTGTTTGTATGCACATTGAACGACAAATCAATGTGACGTATAAAATTTTCTGACGTCAGACACACAAATCAATGAATGTGTTTGTAGATAGATGTTTTTGTGTTCTGTTAAATTGTTCCTTTTAAAATTGTTAAACGATGATGGCTGATGTACCCATATTTTGACTATTTTATTATTGTGTCTGTTTAGTTAACGCATCAATGTAAATATAACGGAATTTGATGAGACTGTCTTCAAAGTGAGAGGGTTAGCGCTATAAAACTAGGTTTAATCCACCATTTTCTGCATTTGAAAATGCCTGTACCAAGTCAGGAATATGACAATTCTTGTCCATTCGTTTTTGATGCGTTTTGTTATTTGATTTTGCATGTGATTATGGACTTTCCGAATTGATTTTCCTCTAAGTTCAGTATTTTTGTGATTTTACTTTTTAGGTTATTTTTTTATAGACAGAAAAAAATATTACAGTCATTCCTTAATTATTTAACTGGGAAATCAATGTAATTCATTGCAACCAATGTGATAATAACTGTAATCAATTGACCTTCTGGGGCAAAACTATTTTTTTCTTTTGAAATATTCTGAACTATGAAACTTTAATATCATTGCAATAAGCAACGGTGAAAGGTGTAAAGAAGTAACTGTATTTACAACGGTGAAAGGTGTAAAGAAGTAACTGTATTTACAACGGTGAAAGGTGTTAAGAAGTAACTGTATTTACTATATGAAATCTAACAATAAGATGAATACTTTTTGTAGATTACTTCATGCGAATGTTTTAGTTTTCTGAATAATGTATTGAAGAAAGGTGTTGTTCTTCTCGCCATAGTCTTTTTGTACTTCATTGACTATTGTTAATTTTCATACTAAACAAGCATTTACATTTATTGTTAATAGGTCATATAAATCTGTATTCATGTGAACTTCAATTTAACATCTCAGCTGGAGATGGGTTATGCATGTACTAGGCATGTTCAGCTATAAAAAGGAAGAGGAAGTCAACAAGAAAGTGACCCAAAAGTAAACTTTTTCGATTACTGATTCGATCCACGAAATTTTTTTTCTTATACACGTATGAAAGATAAATATAAACTATGTTGTAAATAAAAGCAACAGATGTATACCGCTGTTCGAAATTGATAAATCGATTCAGAAAAAAAAATCCGGGTAACAAAAGTAAACTTTTTCGATTACTGATTCGATCCACGAATTTTTTTTCTTATACAAGTATGAAAGATGAATATAAAATATGTTGTAAATAAAAGCAACAGTTGTATACCGCTGTTCGAAATTGATAAATCGAAAGAGAAAAAAAAAATGCGGGTAACAAGCTTAAACTGAGGGAAACACATCAAATATAAGAAGAAAACTACGACACAATAGAAACACAACATTAAAATGTAACACACACAGAAACGAACTATAATATAACAATGGCCATTTTCTTGACTTGGTACAGGACATTTTAATACAACAAAATGGTGAGTTGAGCCTGGTTTTGTGGCATGCCAAACCTCCCGCTTTTATGGCAATGTTAAATGTAACATTAAAATGACAACATTGCATGATAGGACTTCAATACAAATAAATGGGAGAACATATAGGATAAAGAAACACACGAATAATAGCTATCAAAAGGTGCGCCAGGTTTAAAATTTAATACGCCAGACGCGCGTTTCGTCCACACAAGACGAACCAGTGACACTCTGATGAAAAAAAATCGAAAGCCAGCAAAAGTACAAAGTTGAAAAGCATTGAGGACCAAAAGTTCCAAAAAGTTTTGCCCAATACGGCTAGGGTTTTCTGTCTAGGATAAGAACATCCTTACTATTTAGAATAATTCATAATTTTGCACATCAGACTCGGACTTCTCTTGAACTGAATTTTAATGTGCGTATTGTTATGCGTTTACTTTTCTGCATTGGCTAGAGGTATAGGGGGAGGGTTGAGATCTCACAAACATGTTTAACCCCGCCGCATTTTTGCGCCTGTCCCGAGTCTGGAGCCTCTGGCCTTTGTTAGTCTTGTATTATTTTAATTTTAGTTTCTTGTGTACAATTTGGAAATTAGTATGGCGTTCATCATCACTGAACTAGTATATATTTGTTAAGGGGCCAGCTGAAGGACGCCTCCGGGTGCGGGAATTTCTCGCTACATTGAAGACCTATTGGTGACCTTCTGCTGTTGTTTTTTCTATGGTCGGGTTGTTGTCTCTTTGACATTTTCCCCATTTCCATTCTCAGTTTTATTTTGCAATATATATAAATGATAAAACCGGTGACTAACTACAAAATAAAAACGGATAAAAAAATACCCTAAACCAGCATATAAAAATTCACAGCCGCGTTAGACAAATCGATAAACGCACAAATTTAAGTGACGTCACATTGAATTTCTAAAAATAATTCCAAAAATAGGTAAACCTATAACATGAAATCAAACAGACCTAGAATTCAAATGCACGAGGTCGCTATATATTCACATTTATATTTTTGTTTTAGTTATAGTTATATGACCGTCGGTAGTTTCAAAGTTCATCTATCGAAGGTTTATTAGATTGCGTCTAGACTAAATACACTGATATGTACTATCGAGTCCACGCATTGTAAATTATTCATTATAGACTTATTGTAATTTGAATAGTTTATTCACGGTTCTCCAACATTTGATCAATCCAACTCGATTTATCCAACAAGTGTCAAACAATAAATGGGCTTGGTTTTTATAATAGCAATTAGAATTGTTGTCTTGGGAAGTTATAGTTAGACATGTATACAATGTACTTACTATTATTTCCATATTACGCTTTATAATAATAAATGTAAAATAATAAATGAAAATCATACATGAACCATATATGCAGCTCTATAGTGGGCGCTCCGTAGCCAATCCAATAAATCTGTATCTGATTACAACTATTTCTTATATACTAAATATTATTACCAAGTTATTTCAAAAGTTGTATTTATAATTTTTTTTTTCTAGTTAATATTATAACTACATTTTTCATTAGGGTAAATTCAAAAACCCCATGTAGAGCACCATTTACATATATTATCAAGTCTTGTATGTTTTCTTCTTAAAAAGCTCATGCATGAACCTGGTCTTCATTTAGCAACTTCATCTCTAAATTGTGAAATAACAAAATAAATCATTGGTCAAAACATTAAATTAATTGGACTTATACAAATCCATTAAGTGTACCATTCCATGTTTGCTCTTCTCTTAACATAATTAAACGCATAACTCGCTGACTTCTAATAACGCAATGACAAAACGAACAACGACCAAAATACAAACAACTGTATACAGAACACAAAACAGAAATCTGAAGACTTGGCACAACAAACCCACAAAACTTTCATCACACATACTGTTTTTTCATAAACAGAACATGCGGTGTTTTGAAGGCTTCGTCACATTCAATATCATTAGCGACCTCTATACATAGAACAGATTTATCTTCTTGAAAAAAAAGGAAAGTAAAGTACTTTTACTGAAGAAATATATGTGTTTTATTAGCTCATTGCGCATTTTTATTTTCGCAGTCTTCTATTGACCAGCGTAGTTTCAAAGTTTATATCGTGGTCGACACATTTTTGCTTACGCTATCAAGAATGTTTTCTCTTTGTTATTTAGCCTTATACCAAATACTTGTTTGTAAGTAATTGTGCCGCGAGGAGTGGTTTAAGATTTGACCAAATAACAAGATATATATAGCATGGTATATAGAGATTAATACATGGCCTTTTCATATCAGCCTGGGTATCATCCCGAGACCCCATATCAGCCGAGACGGAGTCGAGGTGCTGATATGGGTCGAGGGATGATACCAGGCTGATATGGAAAGGCCATGTATTAATCGCTTTATCATATACTTCCGACAATAGTTTTATGTAAGGCAAATAAACTAATGCAATAACTAAAACAGTCAAAACATTTTATAAAAAAATTAAAATTATGAATCAATATACTATAGTTGTCCAACAATCAGCATCATTAACTCCTTATATATTTATGGTAACATTTCTATAGAGCATTTTGAAACATTGAAAACTTGGAAGAGTTTTACGATCATTTAATACTACTCCATGTTTGTTGTACTATAAAATTGATTGATAATTGTCATGGCATTTGTTAGCAAGTATTAAACTATCCCAACAAAAGTTCCCGTAAATTTTGACGTCGTCATAAAAAACATCTGACGTCACAATGGAAAAGTAAACAACCGATACCGGAAACACCGGAAGTAACTTGCACGAGAGGCCTGATATGGGTTTTGCACGAGAGGCACTTGATATGGTTATCAGCCGGGTGGAAGATATGGCTTGTGCACTTCCGCCCATTACACATATGCAAAAGCTATCATATCAATGCTAAGTATATGATAAATTAGAATAATACTAATCAGATGAGGGGGTATCTTGATTTTTATTCTATTTTTACGAGAAATCAAATCAAAAATATTTTCGAAAGTCTCTTTTCAGTCAACGAAATAGGTAGAATTGTTGTAGATGAAATAATTCTCTGCGACATTTTTTTTGTATTTTTCAGAAAATTTATTTGATAAATTACTTAAGACAATTAAGCAAGACTGGAAAAGGGCTATACCTTCAAGCAAATTTGTTTTCTGAATGTGGTTTCAAAGGGTGTTTTCTGCAGTACTAAATTTTCCAACTTGACGAAAAACGCCTCTACATCTTCTACTTAAGGTAGAGAAGGACACTGTAGTACAGCCAAAAAAATCTAGCCAATGAACTTTTTTAAATTTCCCATATATTGTTCATTGGGGTGTACCTAATAAAATATCAAAATTTGAGAATATTTTTTCCGACAGTTATTAAAATCCTTATTAGTATACCGTTTTCCAGATGTCCATCCGTGTCCACAAATCGTACACATAATGCTTTGATTGGGTTTCATAAAACTTTTACGGAATATCTAAATCTGTCTTTTCTATTGTAAAAAAACTTTTGGTTTATCGTTTCATCATTATTTATTCCGCATAAACTTCTGTCTTTTTCTGATAAATGCCATAGGTGTCATAATATATCTCATTTCAAGACCCCGACAACACACTAACTGTTATAAGAAAGATAACTCCACAAATATAAGTGACTATTATATCGCTGAAATAGATTTATACAGATGTTTTCGTTGAACAAGTAGGTTAGTCATCTATAAATGTATTACGACAATCTACGTCAACGTCATTATTATTTACGGAACAATAAACCTCGATATAAACGACATGACGACGGGATCTGAGTGACATAGGTAAGGTTTATTTCGCGTCGGGAAATGAAATTTAGTGTAAAAAGGGTACAATTTTACAGATATAATGACTTTAATCAAATGAAACCGTTAAATGTATTCATATTTCAAAATTGAGCGTTAACACACATTTAGGAAGTCTCCATGTTTACTCTTATGGCTCTATATGACCGTTTTCAAACTGGACATTAGGGATTTATATACTATAACTATTCTTTTTGTCATACACTTTAAAAACAATTTTATACTGTTGCAGATCATGTATAAACATAATTTTAGTTGTTGTTAAGTTGCTGTCGCGTTATTTGTACAATGTTATATAGCATAACCTATATCACCAGTTTCAATATGCATAATTTCTACAATGTCATATCTCGTGCTTTCTATAAAAAATGTATATACTGTGTCATATATGAAAGACCGGTTAAAGTTTTCTTTGGTTCGTGTAAAATTCAAAGGAATGTTACTGACTGAAATACACGTCACCACTAATGAGACAACTGATATATAAATATTTGAATATTTAAGAAGGTATATGACCAAAAATCACATAGAAAGAAAAAACGCACATATTTAAGGATATTTTATTCACTGTAAACACATTTTTTGCATGTACATATGATTGTGAATCTGAGAAAAAAAAGTAAGGGGCATTAATATGGATTATTTTGAACATGACAATTAATGCGTAAATGCATCAAATAAGAATCTATTTCATGCAGATGTAGAAAAAAATCTACAACATGTATGGTATGCACTTTCCAAATATAAGATTTGGAATGAAAGTTTTATCATTTATCCGACATTTAAACATATTGCAGTAAAAAAAATACGATTAGCTTAGCCAATTTTATGACAGTTTTTTCTCCTTTCATTATTGATTTAAGTCATTTATAAAACATATAACAATTTCACTACGTTTTATAATCAACTTATAAATTGCATGATAACTTATTATTGGATAAAAGTAAGAAGTACCATTAAAATGGTGCTAGAAGGGTATTTGATTTCATTGATTTCTTAAATAATACTATTGTTAATAGTGTACTCTAGACGATGTAATATTATGTTGTTAAATAAAAATATTATTGTAAGTGTTTTATATACATGTATGAATAAAATATCAACTACAAAAGGATATTTATTTGAATCGCAAATGAAAATATTTAAACTTACTTTTATTATCATTGAAACATTAAATTAATGTACCTACGTTTTCAATTCACATAAGTAATTGTCCATTTATTGCGATAAATACTTTACTTATCTCACATATTTACAAGTTGAAATTTCTTTACTATCTAACATGATATGTTCTTTTTAAACTTTCAATTGAAATTAAAGCCTGAAATAGAAGGACCATAGTTTGATCGATATTTGTAAACCACAAAGTTATCCACATATGATTGCAGAGTATGTGACGCACTTGTCGTGTTGGTAATACTTGCGACTGCCAAACTCTAAGATTTGATTCTTTCAAATTATTTGGAAACGATCCTCGTAGAAGTAAGTTTGCCATATTTTATTTAAATCATTTTCAGTTTTCAAATTTTACTTTTATTTTACCCTTTTTGTGATTTTTTTTTAAGACTTTTATTTATATTCAGAGTAATACGAAAATAAAATTCGCGTTTATTTCAAACATGCTTACTGATGATGGCAAAAATGTAATAAAAAAAAAGTTAAATATGCAATAATAAAGCTTGAGAAAAACACCGCAAAAGTGGTGTGAAAACAAAATAATAATTGGCACCAGTAAGGTGAAACAGCACAAGACCTAGAGATTAGGCTGTAAATAATATATAGCTTTAGGTAGAAACCAAGTTTTGAATGGTATTGTTTATTATAATGTTTAGGGTTGCAACTCTTTTGACGTAAGCCCGGTATCCCCCTCCCCCCTCCCGTTTTGTGTTGATCTTTTTCTGAACATGCACACGTGTTACCCTGAACGTTAAACAATCAAGCCATTTATATCACAAGAAGTAAGGGACCGGAAAGTTGCCCTTGACTATAGCTTAGATGCTTACTTTATACCTATATATAAGTAAGGATAATTTAATTTATGGTGCTATATAGGTAGTAGAATTGTGACATTGTCAATTCAAACTTTTACTGGCTGTAACAGTAACATTTTGAATTGACAAATAGAAAATTTTGCAATAACAAAAAACAAAAAATGATATAACACAAGGAAAAATTAGAGTTTTTTTCAATTCAGAGCATGTTCATCGGAGCTATCGATGGAAATATATTTTAAAGTGAAGGAAAGGTATTTAAGTATCTATCAATTTTATTTGATTACATAATACAATGTACACAGTACATTTGTTAATAAAGTTGATTCAAACTTCAAGTTTTCCTTAGTGTTCAAACAGTATCGAAGTAACGAGTTGATTTCTCAAAACCTTTTTGTCATTAAGACGAAACACATCAAAGTGCATATCAGGCCTCGTGTAAACATTTCACAGAATAAAACATTAACGTGTAAACAAAATGAAGTATACTTCCCACTGTTTCCTGAGATACTTAGATCAATGAGACATCCATGACTATTATTTCCTTCAAGAAAATGATTTAATTTTGAAGTTATGTAAGTTTAGTCACATGCAGACGTGTGAAAAATATAAAACTATTGCACCTTCAACAATGAACAGAAAGCGCAAATATAGAAAATTTTAATATAGCTCTGTTTCTCTATTGTTAATTTTGATGATATTTTCTGCTCATTCATTTCATGATTGATAGTAAATTTATGAATATGTGTTTTATTATATATAAATGTAGAATTTAATTGTGTTAGGTAAAGATAAGTTGCATTATATTCAAAGTTTTATCTTGCGTGCCTCATTTTGAGATTTCATAATCGTACATGGGTTTTTTACTGACCGCTATAATTATAACCACATTTACATATCTAATCGCAATTTTTCAAAGAAAATCTGAATAAATATTCTGTTCTTCAAATTCTAATGCTTTTGAAACCGATGAAATGGTTGGATGACAATTTGTTTTCAGTTCTCTCTTTGCGTTTATTGTGGAACATAAAAACTTTATTTATTTAAAAGAAGAAAAATCTGGACAGATTGTATATAGATAGTTTGGGGGTAAAGCAGTATATTAATCAACGGATTTTCAATTTCAAATTATTGTTTCAGATTAATGAGACACTAAAACTTAATTTATGGAAACACAATGTTTGTTGGTGGGCATGGCTTAAACGTATTTGGTGCCTCTAAACAACAAAATGTTCCATCAACAGTAACGACAACTCTGCATCGACACAGAGGAAGCATGACAAAACTCCAGTTTCTGGGGAGCTTAGTAGAGGATGCTCAGAAGAGAAAACAAGCAGAATCCAAAAGACAAGTAAAAGGCATTCTGAAAAATGCCACAAGTATGCCAAATCTTGCCGAGAACAGTAATAATCCAAAGATTGATCATAAGCAACTGCGAAATGTTATCAAAAGACAAAAGCTGGGAATTAAAGAATTCGGACCAATAAGGGCTGTGAAAAAGACAGTAAAATTCAATGACCCTGTTGGTCGCCTTGGTCAAATAGAATCAAAATATAAATTGTGTTCCGAGATTAATTCAGACGAATGTTCAGTAAGAAAGAACAAAAAAATTCAACAAATTTCTTTGCGAAATGCTCAAAATGACGACAAACAAGACAGTTCTAATTTATTAGTTACTGTTGTATATGACTTAAAACTGAAGGATAATAAACTAATAACAAACAAAGACAGTACAAAGACCTACAACGATAATGAAAAAGCAGACACTAATGGCGACAACAATAATGTAGACATTTGCAGTCAGGATGTGACTCGAAACAAACTTTCAGATGAACCCAGCACGAAGGAATCATTAGATAACGGACATGCTCAAAATGGCGAATCATTTTTATCGCATACTGTTATTGCCCCGTTTCTTCATCCGGGGGAAAAACTCAATAACACCGGTAACCAGTACATAAAACAAACTCCAGTCACAGAAGAATCGTCGAACTTAAAACAAAGTGTCGCCCAAACCAAAAGACAGTGTTGTTGTTATGCGATCACGTGCTAAACCGGTGATGTTTACTCGTTGTGTTAACAATTCAATTCAAATTGCGGACGATCCAGTTCATAATACAACAAACTTTTGTGACGAAGAAAAGACTTCTCATATTATGCAGTGGCTTAACGACGTCAAAAATGAACAAGAGCGAGAGGGGTTTTGTACTCTTCTAATGTCAGACGGTGAAATCAAGTATTAAAATGAATAAAACTATTTATGTTTTGTATGTAGGTGTGTGCTTTCATAATAGGACCAATGAATTTGCCACCGCTGTCGTATGTCTTATCTCAAAACAATTCCAAAAAAAAAACGTTTAACAAAAAAACTCGTCTTCTATTTAAATCAACATAAGCATATAGGACCTATAGTATTTTGGTAAATGATTGAACATTACATATAAAGAAAACGGAATTGAGACCGTTTTTTTATGCCCGGAGCTTGGGCAAGGTCAAATTTTATTTTCATATACTTATACAATAACAATAAAAGCTATGGTTTGAATTGCCACGGGGTAAAATGTTTGACGAAATTTGCTTTTCTGTTTAGAGACTTTGGTTTTTGTGCTTTCCCATACATTTGATAATTTTGGCAATCAGAACGGTTTGTTTCGAGCGTAATTCACGAACATTTAAAAAAACACGTCTTGTGTGCTATTTCAAAAAATTTTGTTTCTTAATTATTCATACTTCAACTTGTTATTTCCTTATGATACATTTTTATGCAGAGGACATCACACAACAAAGAGCAGTTGGTATGTTCCAAAAAAATGAACGTGTAAAGGTACATTGAATAACAAGGACAATGTTCCTAATTGATTCCGAATATACTATTATATTATAAATCTCTGGTTAAATAATTCTCTCCATATACAGATTTATTCAACTGACTTTTTGAAATATTTCTTATAAAAGTGAATTTGAAAGTTAAACATCACATTTGCCAATAACATAATACTTAAATATTTTATTAATATTTTTATGAGGAGGAATATGGACAAGAGTACTTTCGTCACAGATTATATCCGTATTTATAGTTTGTTTTATTGACATGACATGTCATGCCCTATGTATTTTAGGATATATGTAGACATAACGATCACATACCAAGTTTATAATATATTTATTTATGCACTGCAGAACAACTTTTTAGTGTGAAAAGCCAATAATGAAAGCATAATAACATTACAATATGAAACACAAATTTATATTGATTTCAATTACGTCAACCGACTTCGATCAACAAAATAAAGTTATAAGTAAATATATTCTTTAACAAATAAAATTGTATAACTTCTTCAAACTTGATTTCCTGACATTTGTCGGTGGTTAAAATAATAAGTAAGAATAACGAGAAAGTAAAACATGAAATAATAATGAGAAGATTTATCCATCGGAGACTAAATGACGTAGATGTTTTACAACTTTAGGTCGACGTGTGTAAATAGTGATGGCCCAACAAATATTTTTTTGCCTCCAAAACTAATTGTCATGATTTTTTTTTTATAAAGTCGTATAGTCATTTTATTTTTAATTCTTTCTTTCTTGATGAACTTTATAAAGGGTCGAACTGATTTTTAAGGCTATACAAGTGAGGTTGAAGACAAAATTTTCATGGCTTGGTAATACATTCGTTAACATATGTACGGAATGTTACTGTGGGAGATAAACACGCGTTGGTTCCAAATGCGTTTCTTTAGTTCTTGTATCTTTTATATGAAAAGCCTTTCCGATCTGAGTTTACCTTGCAGTTCGTTTTTTCTTGTTATTTTACTTTTTTTATTTGATATAACTTGTAAAGAGCAGATATTCACGGCCGACACTCGGCTAACCGAGAGATTGGTCGGTTAATCTATATTGAGTATGCGGCTATATCGGCGGTTGGTCTGTTAATCGGGTTGGCTAAAGTCTGTTAATCAGGTGTTATCGAGAAAATCATTGCAAGTTCAGTATGTTTCATTGTATAACTTTTTAATTATATTTATATCATAAAAACTGTTCATGTCTAACAAAACGATTTGGAGTACTGAATCCAGTGGTGTAATTATTTTTTTTCTAGCTTCAATAAACAATCTATAAAATGAAAAGGCGAGTTACTCATCAGTAAATTTATACACATTTTACACACACACAATGTACACAAAAATGACAAGTTGGTTGAGTTTACTTGCATGCAATATTTTGAACATCGAAAAAAGACAGGCATTATGTTTGTTTACCATATTAACATCAATATGTGAAAAATCTACACGAAAAACTGTATTTTGGTGACATAAATCAATTTTTGATAAAAATGTGGTCTGTTAATGGGTCGGATGTATAAAACCCGGTCTGTTAATTGGTCTGTTAAGAGTTATGAATGACATTACAAGTATAATTTAATTTTTAAGTCATTATTTAAAATCAAGTGTGATCTAATCACTTCAAGTTGCTACTTGATCTTAATCTACAATAAACTATGGTGATATGTTGCCATTGATGAATCTGATATTACATGCATTGTATCATCACATTAAGTTCCCACACGTTTTCCTAAAGTACTGATAAATCGATTGGTAGTTACTTTGTAGTGATCATACATCGCGGAAAACTCAAATTAAACGTTTAATATTATAAGACCATGGGTAACATATGCATAATTTAGTTTTCACTTTCTCTACACCACCGTGAAGGTCAGTCATTAGAAAAACAAGCACGTTTGCGGACTGCGAGTCGGCTAAATGACTTACGATATCATAGGAATACATCATTACTCGAAAAATAAAATTAATATTATGCATTTATTGTGATTTCCAGGAATATAAATTTTTCTTTTTGTTACACATTAAATCAGCATCCAACGCAAATATAAAAAAATCTTACTAATGTCAATTTCTTGTTTAGAACCACGTCTTACCAACGATTAGAAAACAACGGTCATTCCGTACTTGGTACAGACATTTCCTTAGGCGGCAGAAAATGAAAATGATGACTTGGTACAAAAGACAATACATACCGGAAATAAACTGCTTATAGATACCAGGATTGAAATTATATATTTACGCCTTATATTTACGCCAGACACGCGTTTCGTCTACGAAAAACTCATCAGTGACGCTCGAAAAAAATGTTTAAAAGGCCAAATAAAATACGAAGTTGAAAAGCATTGAGGAAACACAACTAATACCGGCGTCACACATCAGCGTATAACTCCGGCGTGTTCAAAATCATTTACGCTGCCAATACGCTAGTAATTTTGGATGCATTTAACCTGTCAATCATATTTGTAACGTGTGCAAAACGAGATTTAGGCGTGTTTTGGGCGTACTAGAAGCGTACCTAAGCGTTTATCCGGCGTTCAAGAAACGTATGTTGGCGTATGTTGTATGCTGCATAAAAATTTCCTCGGGTTGTAGCGTTCATCAAGCGTATTTACTTCATTGGCTAGAGGTATAGGAGGAGGGTTGATATCTCATAAACATGTTTATCCCCGCGGCAATTTTGCGCCTATCCCACGTCAGGAGCCTCTGGCCTTTGTTAGTCTTATATGATTTTTAATATTAGTGTCTTGTGTATAATTCGGAGTTTATTATGACGTCTATTATAACTGATCTAGTATACATATTTTTTTAAGGGGCCAGCTGAAGGACGCCTACGGGTGCGGAAGTTTCTCTCTACATTGAAGACCCATTGGTGGCCTTTGTCTGTTGCCTGCTCTATGGTCGGGTTGTTGTCGCTTTGACACATTCCCCATTTCCCAATTTCTCAATTTTACCTTTGTATTTCGACGTACTTCAAACTAATGCAACGCGCTTTGAAAGATTGCTAAACGTTCATATGGCGTGCAACTAACGTATACCGACTTTGTCAATTTTCTCTGTACGTTTGGTGCACGCCGGTCTATACGCCAATGTGTGTGACGCCGGCATAAGGTAATCTATTCCTGAGGTAGAAATGTCTTAGTATTTAAAAGAAAACGCATTGAATTAAACCAGCTGCATTGCAACACATGACAGATTCATAGATGTTACAGACTTTGAACCGACAAAAAAAAAAAGGCTGATTGATAACTTGGCGTAAATAATAAATTCGTGCGAATTCGAGCGGCCAATCAGTCAATATAACGCTATATTGAAGTGACACACCCTTCAATGAAATGCAAAGAAATAAAATCAAAACAAAAGTGCTCTTTCTATAAGGATACTGTTGCACCGTATTGTATTTTTTTTCGTCACAGGTACATCTCATTTTTTCAATGTGAAAATATAAACTAAAGGTAGTAAGACTATTGTCGTGGCTAAATAACTCTTAACTGACACGATTTAAATTGTCCAACCCATTAACAGACTGTATTCCCCTAATATTCATTTAAATTTGGTATTACTCAACTTATATAACAATTAGGAAATATTTATTAATGACAATTAATTTTTTAGAACCAAAATACTTTTTTGTGTCCTTTAAATCATATCTAAAAATGTTTTTTAGCCTTTTATTCAAAATATTGCTATGCGTACAAGCATAAAATTCACACACTTGCGCGACGCCTTTTCGTTTTACTTAAAACTGCGCAGGCTATGCATTTTGTTTACTGGTGGAAAATGTTCTATGATAGATATCATTTTGTCAGACACTTTTCTTTTTTTGAAGTGGTTCTCATAATATGCCAAAAATCTGTATATTTAACAGAGTTTAACATTAAATTGTGAGTTTTACTCTTAACAGACGTATAACCAACCCGATTAACAGACCAACCGCCGATATAGCCGCATACTCAATATAGATTAACAGACCAATCTCTCGGTTAGCCGAGTGTCGGCCGTGATATTAAAGGAACCCTTCCGAAGCAAATGGGTTTACTCCGGGTTTTTTAAAGGGGTTTGTATTGTTGACTATTTATTATTATTACTATTTTTTTTATCATCGTGTTATCTTATCTGTTTTTTCAACTTATGTTACCTATTTGTTATCGTCTTAGTAATACTTTTGAAGACATTTAAATTTCTGCCAAAATTCAAACGATTTCAATGAAAAGGCTTAGTTACGATATTATCAAAAATCTTTCTTAGAAGTTAATGTGTATATAACGCTTTTCCCAGTAACTTATCTTCGAAGGCTTTACTATATTGGTGATAATTAAACTTGACAATAGATCAAACAGTTTATTTATAAATTGAAAATGTCCGGTTCTTTTTCTTTGATATTACTTTTTTGTAACAATTTGTAACATAAGCATATCGGTTATCATATTAAACCATATCTTCTTTATCTATATATAAGTATAAACATATAATGTTGTACTGTTGTTTAAAGTCAGCAAATCGTTAGTCGCTTAAACTATCGAATATTTCCGCCAGTATTTTGAAAGTCTATGACACGATGAGCGAATTCGTCTAAATTCAGTATTTGTAGTCTTTCTTTTTAACTTTTGTAATTTAGGTATGGAAGCATACCAGTAGCTTGTCTCTGAACACTTTGTAATGATTCAATGTATTTAACTTTATAGGGATTCCATACACTATTGGCAAAAAAAGGTTAAATCACAAAATTAATGAACTCCGAGGAAAATTCAAAACGGAAAGTCCCTAATCAATTGATAAAACACATCAAACGAATGGACAACAATTGTCATATTCCTGACTTGGTACAGGCATTTTCAAATGTAGAAAATGGTGGATTGAACCTAGTTATATAGCGCTAAACCTCTTACTTCATGACAGTCGCGTCAAATTCCGTAATATTTACAACGATGCGTGAACAAAACAGACATAATCGATAAAATAGTAAAAATATGGTTACAGCAGTCATCACTGTGTTACAATCTCAAAACAAACAAACATTTACAAAAAAGCACAAAAAGCATCTATCAAATTAAAAAACACATTCATTGTTTCGCGTGTTTTGCGTCAGAAAATGTAAACGTCACATAGTAAGAATTTTGTCGTTCAATGTATATTCTAAATAATTATAATTTCACATGGGGAATGGTGGGAGGCAGGGTTAAAAAAAATAGTTATGTTAGAATTCATTTCAGAAACAGACCGAGATTTAAAATTACTCAGAAGTTCTTTCGAATTGTTAAGAATCCATTTATGGTTAATGCCACTACGCGAGTAAACTAATTTTGTCGTTTGTCGTTCAAAGTATTATCAAATTTATAACAGAACATTATAACATAATGACCAGTGTATGTAAAGTGCGGATCCTAAAATACCATTTTCACTGTATATGCCATGCATTTCTGATGTAGAATGGTAAATAAACAGACGAAAAAATTATGATATTTGAAGAAAATGAAGAAAATAGTTCACATGTAAATGTTTGGTAATAAATAATACAAGTTAGACAAAGTAAGAGATGGGAACGGGTTTTTATCGCGCCGAGAGCCTTCCATACGTGAAATATATACCGAAATAGGTGAATATTTAGGGTGTTTTACGAACAAACCGTGCAGGTGATTAAAAACTATATAGCAGGAAAGATGTAGTTGAAGAAAAATATTCATTTCAACACAATTATTAATGTTGTATAACGTAGAATAGCTGTTGTTATTCAATTTGTCCATATTGTATTGAATTCCACTATGATGCTCTCTTTATGCGAGTCATCATACTTTACTTTCATTTTCACTGTAGAGCGATTCATTAGTATTGTATATGCGGTGCATTTTCACTATATGAATTTTATTCATTTTTATGCAATAAATTCCTAATTCAGCCGACTTGCTCAACCAATGATTAAAGTAAGAAAAGGGTTTGATAGTACTGACTTTGAGATGGAAAGTTTGATTGAACAATCCATTAAATTCAATAGAATTAATATTTGTTTTAAAAATTATACATTGTAGTCATAATATAACAACATGTGGATCATTTAAGAGTTGAAAGTGTAACTGTTTTAGATTAAAGAAATATATTGTAAAAAGCATGCCGATTTGATAAAATTCATGTTTCTGCAGTAGTCATTATACGCATGTGCAAACAAATTTTATCATTGGATTTCTAGTATAGGTCTATTTACAAAGCAGAAGAAGCATGTCATAGATTTTTTTTTATAATTCATCAGCATCTTTACTTAAAGTGTTATATTTATCCAATGCAAGGACACTTCATCACTGAATACGTACATCTATCATGTGTATCGAAATAGAATGGGATAAAAAAGGGACAAAAAACAACAATGCTTTTCTAATATTTTTTTATAAATCACTTCTTGACCAATTTCAACGAGGTTTTGACGGAAGATTTTTGATTTTTGGTCCGGTTTTAAATTGTCCAACAGGATCCAAAATAAAACTTGAGGTTCTTTGGTAGGCTGAATCTATACATGATTGTGTTTATTATTTTGTTGGTCCATTTAACAAGTTTGTGGGGTCCTAACTGATAGAAATAGATTCTTTTGAATTTCAACAACAATTGAATATTTGGGGTACTTTGGCATGCTGAATCTCACCGTGTTTTTAATTTTGGGATTTTGGTATTTCGGGCCAAGTTATCGAAATGGTCCACATTGAGGTCCAAAGGGTCCAATATTCGACATTTTCTTTATTTCATCAAAAATGATGTCTTGCTTAAATGTTGTGTACATTTATCCCAAACTGTTCAGGATTCTACCTCTGCGGTAGTATCAAGGGTGCTCTACAACACCGTACATCATGTACCAATGCAACATTATCAGTTTATATTTTTGACAGAAAAAGTTTGCCCTACACAACTTGACTTGTGTTTCACGCTTTGATGACTTTGGATAATTTATGTGTCACATGTCGTTTCATTTTATACAGTAAAGAACATGCAAGCAATAATCGAGCTAAAACTATCTTTCCTTCAGAATATGAATATTGAAGTATTTGGGGTTCTACAATACGGGGAAAGTGAAGATGAACCACAGAACTAAAGTTAAGAAGGAGGGGTCTTCATACCAATGCACTTATTGTCCTTTCAAGACAAAATGGGTAGCTAGTTTGCACAGGCATTAGAAGATCCACACTAATGAGTAACACAAATGTGACCAGTGTGAATTAAAATTTTAAGACTTCTCTATGACAATGAAAACTGGTAGCATGGAGAAGGCCTGATTTGTACTCATTGTTTCAAACACTTCAAAAGCAGAACTGGGCAGTGGCGGATCCAGAACTATTTGTAAGGCGGACCCGATGGATAACCTAAAAATAAGGGGAGGGGCGCTCCAGTTACGCTTTAGTGATTCTCTATATATATATTATCAACCAAATTTTTCTAGGCACCCCTGGATACGCTTATGCTGGCCTGGCTCACCATATGAAGAAAGCAACAGGAACTTTTAATCACATCAACTCGTTTTGTAGTAAAACATTTAAAATGCTTTGCTGACCGCATAGTTCGAACCCTGAACAGTTGGGACAAATTTGGACACAATATTAAAGCTTGATACTATCTGAATTTGAATTGTGAAATGACGTTATATATGTTTCTGACACAAAGTAAATGTGGTCGAGGATTTTACAAATCGTATGCGCAATACTGTGCAACTCAAGGTTTCTTCTTGAAACTTTTCAAAAATTTGAAATTAAAAAAATAAATAAAAGAGATATGAACCCCTTTAAAAAATTAGAGCCCGACCCTAACATTTTGTTTTCCGTCTAGGACCAATAACCATCAAACTTAATCCCAGTCTTTCCTTTGTGGTAAGAAACCTTGTAGTGCAATTTTAGAGAGGTCCATACATTTAAATACAAGATATTGTCTGGTAATTAGAAGAAAAAAAAATTGCCATTTCTTTTGCCCCTTATTTCTGCATGTTTTGGACAATTGTCCCGAACCTAACCCCAGTCTTCCCTTTATTTGTGATATTGTTCCTTTTGGCACAATGCCAGACAGATTCAAAAACTTACACACAAGTAATTGTCCGGAAACTACAAAGTTAACATGATTGTTTTTGTCCCTTTTTTGGTTCCTTCATTCCTAAACTGTTAGTACCATAACCCCCAAAATGAATCATATAGCCTTCTACTTGTGGTATTGGAATCTGTAGTACAATTTCAGAGAAATCGAAATTCTTATACACAAGAAATTATCCTGAAACTAAAAAGAAAGCTTCTTTTATCCCCTTTTTCGTAAACGGTTGGAACCATTATCCCCAAAATAATCCCAACCTTCCTTTTGTGGTATTGAACCTTCTTTAAAATTTATATAGATCCATTCACTTAAATTGAAGTTGTCCGGAAACCAAAATTGTGTCTTCGGACGACGCAGACGATGACGACATCATAGGAATGTTCGAACCGAAAAACAAATTGCGGTCGTATAAAAACAACTCTGTGATGGCCAAGTCAACAAGCACCTAAACAACAAGCCCTATAAATTTAAGAAAGTAATCTTTTTACAAACATAATTTGAAACAACATGCATAAAAAAAACAACAAACAGTATCTGTGTGATTTGTGTAATCAGGAATTTGCAACTTCAAAAGACCTTGCGAATCACAAAGTAGCGAAACATTGCAAAACAGTTCACACATGTTTTATATTAACTTCAATACTGTGGGAAAACGTATAAATGGCCAGCCAGTTTTTATAGACATATACAAGTTATAAATAGATATACATTTTAAAGCAATCTGACAAGTTTTTCATTTGTTGCAAGTCTAATTATCACATTAATCTACAATAAAAATTCATCGCATCTTCGAAAATTCTACATCAGAAATGAATGCCATACAGTGAAAATTCATCGCATCTATAGTGAAAATGGATCGCTTTTAATAATTGATATTCTATATTATGTTGCTTTTATAACACATATTTGAACTTTAATACATTTATTTTACATTAAAAAGACACATTATAATGAAAATATGTTAAAATTTAGTTTCAAATCAATTATTTTGGTAATTTCAAAACGTAAACAAATAAAGTTTTCCCATGATCCTTTATTCTACAATGAACATACTCGCAAGCAACAGTGAAAATGAACGGACTGGATTCGCACTTTATATACACTGATGACATATAACAGAACAATAACATAATGACATATAACAGAACAATAACATAATGACATATAACAGAACAACAACATAATGGCGGCATCTTTGAAAGTACAGAGTCACGTTATATAAGAACAAAGGAAACACACGGGATGTATAAGTATCGAGCCACGTTAAATGAATATCACATAAAACAGACCAAACAGTAAAAGTAATATTAATAATTGAATAATACGGAATATTTATCAACAAGGTCTTGGTACCTTCCGATGAGGTTTTTTTTAGAAAAAAAGGACGCGACGTTCTTTGACATACCCCTGGTTCATCAACTTTCTGCTCTGACATTGGTGACGTTTCACAAAGTCTGAGTAGGAGCTGCATGCTCTTGAATATCGAATAAGTTGGGAAATGTATATCCCATATGCAGGTGAAGTTGGTATATTGCTACTTTGATGGGGGGAATTTATAATTTCAAAATTAAAATCGTCTCGTTTGTCATAAATTCTGGTACTGAGATCACTGTATGCCAAATTCGAGATATGAGTCTAAAAATGAGTCAGAGGAGGTATAAGTGTGTTCTTACCAGCACCTTAAATAACAGACAAAAAGATGTTTAATCTAATGATTTTAACGTTTTTAAGATAATATTGATTATTTACTAAAATTTGTATGTTTATCAAACGCCAGATGACTGACTATACATGTTTACTCTTTTTCTATATGTATAAATCGAATATTGTCGTACCGCCATCGTACTTTTGCATTTGATAACTATATGTGTTAACTTTTCCGCTTGTTCTGCGTATCTTGACACATTTACATGCAACCTTACAATTCATACGAATAAACAGTTACCATAATCCTGCGTATCTTTGCCAATTTTTTGTTTTGTTTTAATTTTTTCTCACTTTCGGATGACGACACAATTTAATGGAAGCAAACATCGTATTAATCATGTTCAGCATGTTTAATATAGAGTTGCTGCTGAATAAACTCATCATAGATACCAGGATTTAAATTTTGTATTTGCGCAAACTTTTGTATTTGCGCCAATTTTTGTATTTGCACAAACTTTTGTATTTGCATCAGCTAACTTAAGCTAATTGCATTCACTTTCCCCTAGTGAAAAAGGTGGATTAAACCTGATTTTAAAGCTAGCTTAACCTCTCACTTTTACGACAGTAGCATAACATTCCATTATATTGACAACGATGTGTGAACAAACAGACATGAAAGGTACAAATGTAAAAAGTAGGGGTAAAGCAGTCAATTTAAAAAAAGAAGATGTGGTATGATTGCCAATAAGACAACTATTCACAAGAGACCAAATGTTACGGAAATTAACAACTATATGTCACCGTACGGACTTCAGCATTGTGAAAATCCCACACCGTATAGTCAGCTATAATAGGCCCCGAAATGACAAATTTATATAATGAAATAGCAGTCTTTATTTAGTTAATATTCTTATATATTTACAACGATAATTCAAAGAAAAAAATACGAAAAGTGACTCTAGGACGACAATTCCAGTATAAAAAACTACATAAAAATATAAAGATTGAGCCGCATGATTCCAATCAAAAGCTGTGCGTTATTTCAGGTGCTAAAGGAGAGTAAGTAGATTCTATTCCAATGTCACAACCGTTTCTTTTTCATGACAGGTAAAACTTCGGTGAGAAGTCTTATTTGGTGGTGTAACAATCAATGGAAAGATGAAAGGACTATTGGAATATGTAAAATAGATACATTGATATTCAATAACGGCCAATATGATCGTTATGCATGGCGTTCATAAACTTTACAAAAATATAAAATAGGAACTCGTGGTTCAATAACTTCCTTGTAAGAAGTAAGCCGCTATATTTGAAATCATGATAAGAAAAACACTCTCTGGAATATCATTTCAACTGGAAATTATATACTCCATGGGAAGACACTGAAAGAATGATACATAGAAAGGGAAAGACCACGAGAGAAAGAGAAGATACAAAAGGAACATCCAAACTCTTAATAAGTCGAAGAAATACTGCCAAAATCAAAAACAAAAACCGACATAAGACAGACAACAGTCTTCATACCAGCATATAAATCTAAAGACTGAGCAACACGAAGCCTATTATGAATCATGGATTCTTTAGTTTTTCTGACAAACACACAGCAATACGCACAGTAAAACTTATTTAAAAAGAAGTCCGAGACCGATGTCATAATAGCTTAAATCGCGGACTCATACAGAGTATTTCACGGGTGAAGGTGTGGGCTTGTTGACTGAAAATAAACAAAAAATTGTCTGGAAGAAAAATATATTGGGGAATTTATTCCATAACGCCTGAAGTGGATATTGAAATCAAAGATTTGTGGAGATCTATTTTTCTTCTGTGATCATCGTTCAAGGGACTCTGTCTATAAACTCATCATAGATACCAGGATTTCAATTATGTATTCATTATAGACGCGCGTTTCGACTACAAAAGACTCATCAGTGACGCTCGAATCAAAAAAGGTTAAAAAGGTCAAATAAAGTACGATGTGGAAGAGTATTGAGGACCACAAATTCTTACAGTTTTGCCAAATACAGCTTAGGTAATCTATTCCTGAGGTAGAAAACCTTAGTATTTCAAAAATGCAAAGTTTTGTAAACAGTTAATTTATAATCATGACCATATAAATGATAATTCATGTCAATAGAAGTGCTGACTACTGGGCTGGTGATATGTTTTAAACTAAATCCTACACAGGTAAAATAGCTACGGACGTTTAACGTCCGTAAAAAATCCGTAATACGTCCGTATTATACGGCACGTCTACGGACGAATAGTACCACGGACGTAAAACGTCTGTTGCTTCCCATCCGTAAAACGTCCGTAAAACGTCCGTAATACGGATATTTAGTACCACGTCCGTAATACGGACGTTTAGTACCACGTCTGTAATACGGATGTTTTGTACCACGGACGTATAACGTCTATTATAATTATGCATTATAATATATATATATTATAGTTTATAACACACTTATTGTAGTATATATAACACACTTATTATAGTATATAGTATAGTTTGATTTTTATGTAACAGTTGCATTGTATTGCTGAAACTTTTGATGGAGCTGTCAATGATAAAATGCTATACTTTTTTTGAAGGTGATGATACTTTTTATTTGCATTTCCCTATATCATGTATATAGTCTCCTAGTGTTCTATCTAAAAAAAAATATTCTGTCAGATGCAATACACATACAATGATTTTGTCATAGAACTTCTGTCATACAGTGACTTGTTGTTTAACAAGTTGAATATTGATGATATATTACATGCCATTTCAAGAGTAAATCAACAATAATCAGAAGTATTTCAGTGGTGGTCTTTGGTTCATATTAAACCAGGAATTTTGCTTTCATGTATTAACTTGATAAAATAAGGCTCTTAGTTTTCTCTATTTGTCATGTCCAAACCTTTTCACAACACACTACCGGTATATAGTTCATTTTTTTTCATTGTTGGAGGACATATGGTGACCTATAATTGCTCACTATCACATCATGTGAACTCTGGTGGATATTTTTCTCATTGGCAATTCAACCAAATGTCCTTACTTTTATAAGTCCTTTTAATTATATATCAAGAGTAATTGATCTCAAGAGTATAAATTGAGAATACTGTAATATTTCCTTTTTACTGTTTTGAATGTATCCTTTTTCTTCAAACTTTCTTAGAACAAACATAATCTTCAATCTTCTTCAAAGTTAATAATTTTATTTCCAAGGATTAATATTCACATTATAATTTCTTTACTTTCCAAGTCTATGAATGTAAAAAAAATGTCTTCTTTGTAAATTTAAACGTTCTATTTTTTGTAAAATTCTCAAGTTTGTGAGGTAGTCTTCTATGTCCTGTATTCATGGTATTGGTTATTCTTCACCATGTTCACTGTGATGGTAACTGAAATAAAATATTCATAAAGAATATAAATCTAACTTCCATGAATTACATAAGCTAATTGCTATATGTTTGCAAATTCATTTTGTTAATGCAAAATCATTAACTGGTCGTTTTTTATTTGCTTATTTGAATGTCCAGTGGCAAATATTTTATATTTTCTAAATGATAACAACGTTAACTTATCAATACATAATATAGGCCAGTCTGACTAGGTAAGTTTGTAATGAAAATGCTATGATAGTTTGAATTTCTGACATCTCAAGTGTGTGTGTGTATGGAGCAGAAGGAGGAGAGCAGAGTAAGGCTTAATGCATGCATTGAATCAGAAAGTGAGAAAAATAAGCAACAGTGTACATGTACAATTAAACTTGAAACAGTTTTAGGTAGATAACATAAAATTATTTAAATTAACTGCAATTCTACAGATGAACTTACTTTGATATCAGGTCTGTTTTGCAGGGCATTCACACCTACATGACATACATGTTCACCAGTAATATCAATCCTTGCCAATAATGTCCTTTCCTTTCATTTGGTAACAAGCTAAAATTGTATATATATATATAAATTAATCAAGAAGTCCAGACAAAAACTACATCTAGTATGAACCGATGCTCACTAATTTATACCTTTCTTATATACTTTACTTTTAAGTAAATTGAAACAAAATGTAAGCTAACAACAGAAAGAAGATCAAGTTTAAGCTTATAAAAAAATCCTATATATGTGCAGATTTTAATAAAAGAACAACCTTTCAATGTACCTTGGCAATTGATAAACTTCAATTGAATCATAATTTCCTGTCAATATGCACATCTACATAGTATGTCCTTATTATCTACTAAGTTTCATGAAATTCTGTTGTGTGGATTCAGAGGAGTTGCAATGACAAACTGTTGAAGTAGTACATTAAAGCAAATAAGTTCAAAGGGGCTTAACTCCTAGAAAAAAATTGAATCTTAATTTCCTGTTGATATGCACATCTACATTGTATGTCCTTATTATCTAAAAAGATTTCATGAAATTCTGTTGTGTTGTTTGAGAACAGTTGTGATGACAAGAAACAGGACTTGACGTCAGACAGACAGGTCAAAAACATTATACCCCCCAAAACTTCATTGAGACAGAGTGGGACATAAAAATGCTGAATATCCTGAAACTTAGTTAAATTGTTCATATATTTTGTTGTAAGCTCCCATTTGATTTTTATAAATTTAAGTTTGTCAGTTTCTGAGTTATAAGATTTTCTTCATACATGTCATAAGAAAAGGGGTGACTTTCAAGTTTTTGGAAATAAATGTATCCTTAAAATTTCGTTAAACTTTGATGACTGATTTATAGCTATTAAGAAAACCTCCTTTTAGTTTTCTTTTTATAAATTTCTGATATATACATGTGACATTGAGAGATTATTGTTTGTTTGCAGTCTGACAACAGATTAACCAATTATTGCGCAACAGCCCAGTGTATTGCACACCAGCAAGAAATCTTTAATTGAATATACATGTAGATACAATTCTTGAATTCATATAAACTGCTACTTTTGCATAGGTAATGTTTCTGTACTTAAAATCTGTAGTACTGGACATTTACTTTTGATATTTAGTATCATAACTTTCTTTACTTAAAAAATTATTGTAACATTTAGGTACGGTACATGTATTGTACAGTACATGTACTTGTTTTGTACTATAATTTTTTGTACAAATAATACCCACAGTGATCATATTATTCCATGTTTGAAAATCGCAATCAAGGTAAAGAATCTCAAATTTGATAAAAATAATTAAGCATGTGTTCTTCATTTTGTGGTTTAAAGTTTCTTTAGACAAGTAAGATGCTGAAAGAATATAATATACAGATATAAACAATACCAAATTTTCACATTATTTTTTCAAAATGGTCTCAAAGCTTCAAATTTGCAATTTCTTTAATGAAAAATGCACAAACAAAAAAAAATACCTGTAACACTTCGGTTTTGTACATTTCATGAG
Source organism: Mytilus edulis (assembly GCA_019925275.1). Classification (NCBI taxonomy): domain Eukaryota; kingdom Metazoa; phylum Mollusca; class Bivalvia; order Mytilida; family Mytilidae; genus Mytilus; species Mytilus edulis. Next base: position 3,803,701 of record CM034355.1, read on the forward strand.
CAAGAGATTATATAATTTAGTCAAATACAAACTTATAACTCCATAAAAGTATCGTGCTTAAGCCTTTACATAAATTTCAAGAAAATCAACCAAAAACTGACCAAAAAAGGACTCATTTTTGCGGGTTATCTCCCCTTCCAATGTTAATTTCCAAAGGAAATATAAATTGCCACTTTTGAGTTTTCCTCAAGTTAGATTTTATGGGACTTTTTTCTGTGTATATAAAGGACATAACGCTATAGATTTGAACTAAAACATTTTCTGTTTTAATTAGTTTGAGGTTAACCGTTTCCTCCATAATGATGCTTTTTTACGCCTGTGTAGTACATCAGTTGAAATGAATTGACTACAAAATGTCTGCATATTAAAAAAGACTTAAAAAAAATTGTATCCAATATGAAAAGGATATTCATGAGAATATCTGACTTGAATTTCATTGATGAAATGTTCGTTATCACAATGCATTAATGCTTTAAACCTGATGATTTTTTTTTATAGAAAAAATCCTATGCGAATCAAGTATGTAAAAAAAAAATTCCATGGAGGAAAGGGTTAAATCTTAGTTAGACTGGACTACAAATTGTTCATGGTTTTGTAAAAAAAATAATTTGTCACTTCTAACTGTTAACATGGATAATTTTCAAACTTGCCCACAACAAGAATTAAAACTTGGAACTCTATGATCTCAAATTTTAAAATAAATCTTGGAAACTACATGTACATGATTTACCGAGTTTGACAAGAGAGCAAAATTATCAAATAAACTAGGCATCATTTTAATATAAACATACCTCTCATCACAAAATTATTCATTGACTACTGCTCCTCTGTGCTCATATGCACATAAATCAATGACAATCTATGAATCCACTATATAATCTAGACAGCAATGACCCAAATGAATTCTGTTCTGTTGCTTAGCTTCTCCTACTTCTCAAAGTACTTGTACTTGTACATTCATTGAAAATGCTAAAAGAAATAATGTTTAATGAAATGAAGTTATAATATCTGCCAAAATTGCATTTAATATTTGATCTGGCAAAATTGGCTTAGTTTTGATCTTTTAAACTAAACCAACAAACTTTCCCTGAAAAAAAAGGATAGCTCTTCTTAACCTGGTACACATTTTAACCCCAGGTCAAATTTGCTCTGAATGCTTTAGTTTCTGCTTTCAGAGATAAATGCATTAGCCAACCAGATGCTCCGCAGGGCACAGCTTAATACGACCGCAGAGGTTGAACTCTGAACGGTTGGGGCAAGTACTAGTATGGACACAACATTCAAGCTGGATTCAGCTCTAAATTTGGATTGTGATTAAATAGTTGACACAGCATAGGTTTAGGACACAGAATGAATGTGGTCTAATGAACTTAAAATAATTTTTGTTTGCCTTTGAGCAATTCACTATGCTGTTGAATATTAATCCTCTCAAAAAAATGTTTGAAGAAATTTTCTTTTTATTTATGAAATCTGAAATGAGAAAAATTTACCCCCCTCATTTTTTTTTCACATCCCCCTTTCCCTTTTTCCAAAACTGATCTCAATTCAAATTTCTTATGGAGTTTGCAACAATAACTACACATTTAAATACATCATAAAATATTAAAATGTAACAAAAGGTGCATGTTATCACTGAATGGTAAAGATTGTTTTAATTTATCAGTTGGTAGTAAAAGGGAATATACATTGTATATTGTATTATAAAACAATGATTTAAGTTGATTTAACTACTATTCTGGACAAAGAAAGATAACTCCAATCAATTGAAAATTTCTTGCTATTGCACAATATTGTGCAATTAGATATTTCTTGCTATTGCGCAATATTGTGCAATTAGATATTTCTTGCTATTGCACAATACTGTGCAATTGAAAATATTTGCTATTGCACAATACTGTGCAATTGAAGATTTCTTGCTATTGCGCAATACTGAGCAATTGAAAATTTCTTGCTATTGCACAATACTGTGCAATTGAAGATTTCTTGCTATTGCTGAATACTGTGCAATTGAAAATTTCTTGCTATTGCACAATACTTTATATAATAATTTTGGATCCTAATTTGAACCAACTTGAAAACTGGGCCAATAATAAAAAATCTAAGCACATTTTTAGATTCAGCATATCAAAGAACCCCAAGGATTCAATTTTTGTTAAAATCAAACTTAGTTTAATTTTGGACCCTTTGGACTTTAATGTAGACCAATTTGAAAACAGGACTAAAAATTAAGAATCTACATACACAGTTAGATTTGGCATATCAAAGAACCCCAATTATTCAATTTTTGATGAAATCAAACAAAGTTTAATTCTGGACCCCGATTTGGACCAACTTGAAAACTGGGCCAATAATCAAAAATCTAAGTACATTTTTAGATTCAGCATATCAAAGAACCCCAAGGATTCATTTTTTGTTAAAATCAAACTAAGTTTAATTTTGGACCCTTTGGACCTTAATGTAGACCGATTTGAAAAGGGACCAAAAAATTAAGAATCTACATACACAGTTAGATTCGGCATATCAAAGAACCCCAATTTTTCAATTTTTGATGAAATCAAACAAAGTTCAATTTTGGACCCTTTGGGCCCCTTATTCCTAAACTGATGGGACCAAAACTCCCCAATTCAAACCCAACCTTCCTTTAGTGGTCATGAACCTTGTGTTGGACGACGCCGACGACGCCAACGTGATAGCAATATACGACGAAAAATTAAAATTTTTGCGGTCGTATAAAAACTGCATTTTACCCCTATGTTCTATTTTTAGTCATGTTGGCATGTTAGTCATCCGACACATATTTCTAACTAAATAAGTGTAATTTAGTGGTTCGATTTGTCTTATGTTGCTGTTATCTTATTTTGTTTTTGTTCTGTTTTTTTAAATTTTACATTGTATAAATCAGTCTCTTAGTTTTCTTGTTTGAATAGATTTACAAATTTGTGATTCTCATATAGGGTCCTTAAAAACGGAATATGCAGTATTGGCTTTGCTCATAGTCATTGTTGAAGGATGTAAAGTGACCTATTGTTGTTAACAGTTAACTTCGATGTCAATTGATTTCTGGTGGAGAGTTTTCTTTTCTCGTTAAACAATATATTTTATTTTGAAAATAATTATGTAATTTAAACATTATTATCTGTATCATATAAATTACAATATGACAGATTTATAAGTGGAAAAAAGTGAATTTACACTTTTAAAAATTCCTCTATTTTCTCATTCACTATCACCATGATCACCACATTTTTTGTATTTTTATATTAACATTACGTACATGTAAAGCAGACCTTTCACCTTCTCAAGGAGTCCACTTCCCATGTACAAGAGGAGGCCCAAACAGCTTGATTTTGAGACGAGTCAGCTAAAAAATAGTTCAAATAGATTATGATACACTAAATAAATACATAAATTACATGTACATAATAATTTAATAATAAATATGAATCCACAATCATGGTTTCAGAAATGACACATCAATTTAAATCAATAGATATCATACATCTCCATTGGCTAGAGGTACATGTATAGGGAGAGGGTTGAGATCTCATAAACATGTTTAACCCCGCCTGAATTTTGCGCCTGTCCCAAGTCAGGAGCCTCTGGCCTTTGTTAGTCTTGTTCTATTTTTAATTTCAGTTTCTTGTGTACAATTTGGAGTTTAGCATGTTTAGTATGCATGGTATGGCGTTCATTATCACTGAACTTGTATATATATTTGTTTAGGGGCCAGCTGATGGACGCCTCCGGAATTTCTTGCTGCATTGAAGACATGTTGGTGACCTTCTGCTGTTGTCTGCTTTATGGTCGGGTTGTTGTCTCTTTGACACATTTCCATTATCAATTTTATGTATATATTAAATTTTTATATTAGTGTTTTCTAATTTCTGGGTAGTCTAGTAGTCCAAATTATTATGACGTCTTGAAAGGCTATTATTATTATTTTTTGGACACTTTACTCTAATGACTAATTATGTAAGGCGTCAAATAAAAAAAATGTAATAGCCTTTCAAGAAGTTGTAATTATTTGAACTAGCTATTATATATAGGTAGTCTAGATAAGTACAAATTTATGTAAATAAGGGCAAATTTGCAGACTTTTATTTTTTATATAAATTAAATATTAATTATATTCATTTGGATTTTACCCAAGTCATGCAAGATGGGCAAGGCCATTCTTTGCAGGAGTATATTTTACAGATTTTAACCCTTTTTATAAGTAGGGCAATTTTTTTATAAAGCAGAACGAGTTGGTAAGGAAGCCACCACTTGACTTTTATGGGGTGGGGGCTACGATAAAAATGTTATCCTGCATTTTTTTTTTAAAGTTGACAGAACTCCAGTTCCGCATATTTTTCAAATAACATCCAAGCACCCCCCACACAGGCACTTGTCTCAGAAAACAAAATCCTATATTCCTTAATGCGTTATATTATTAAATTATGATATATATAGATCACAATCCTAGAGCATCGTCCCTTGGTGTCTGTTGCAGCTAAACAATCATTTTTTTTTTTATATTTTATATTTATACATTTTCAGCAAAATATTATAAAATCAAGTAAGAAAAGAAAGTAAATAAATAAATGGGGTTTGCCACATCTCTGGAGTAGCAACTCTCAAATACTTTTTTATTTAACAAATAATACCTGTATGACTATTTCAACAGTTTATTTTACAATGTTATATGTAAAATACTGTATGTTGTATCAATCATATATGTTATGTGTATATGCCCCCCTGGGGACCTAATTTGGAAAATAAAATTTATCTTATCTTATCTTATAGGGAATTTTTTTTCTGAGACAAGTGCCTGTGACCCCCCCACTTCCAATAAAACTCGCATGGTAGCTCCCTTAACAAGTGTGGGACATTTTTAGAAAGGGAGACGTGTTGTTAAAAAAGTAGGCCGTTTTAGCAGTGGGTCGAGTTGACTTGCGTCCGTTCTTGCCAATTCTGATCTTTGTCAGACTGATTTTCGGGTTTGCATGCGATGAAATTTATAAATTCAAATGTTTTTTGGTGAAAAGTATACCACTAGCATCTTCTTAAATATGTGCATGATAATATTTACCTTTCGGTGCGCTTTCCATGTACAAAATAGCGGGTATGTAATCCATCAAAAAGAAACACAACTTTCTTGTTTGTGTGCGTTTCGTTCCGGTTTCTTCAAGTTAATCGACAAGCAACCCATTTCAATTTATCTGTTTATAATAACTTGTTGATCCAACAGTTTTGAAAAACCAGTGGTCCTCGTATTATCTGTCAGACTAGTATATATCTTTCCATTCTTTTTAACTGTAAAACATGAATTCAGCAGCAGACGAGCGTCCATGGATGAGTTGCGTCATAGTGTAAAAAACGGCAACGGTGATTTTTCCGGGTTTTCGTATTCCACTTGTCAAGCTTTCGAGAATACATTTACGATCATTTACGTATATATATGATTGAGAGTTAGTCCGGAACCCGGTCTGGAATCAAGAATGGGGATTTAAGTATTGAAAATAAATACAAAAAAGTTCAGAAGTGGTACACTGAGTATTTTAAAATAGGCCTCTGTTATAAACAAGGATTTGTCTACAAATCAGTCCCGGCGGCTTTGATATAAAACTATGAAGAAATGAATCGGAGACATAGGCCTACATGACATTATCATACATCAGTGGCGGATCCAGGGGGTGGTCGGTTCTGGGGGTTGGACCCCCCTTTTTGGGACGATCAATGCATTTGCAGGGGACATTTAGTTAGAACCCACCCCTATACCCCCCTTTTGTAGCCGTCCCGCTAGACCACACGACCACCTGGGCCTCACAATAATAAAGTTTTCGGTGGCCGTGTGTTACCTTTCCTCGTCAGTTTTAATCTAGCGTCGTACTACAGTACATGTATATATATATATTCATTTAAGTGCAATCAAAATTTTACCAATCGGACAGACCTTCAGTTAAAAATTCGTGTCAAGCTCTTTTGTAATCATGATTATTATCTTATAAGTTTTCCTTCTGTCTCCTTGATTTACTCGATACAATTAAGATTCTAATAATAGCCAGTGCTATATTATCAGCCTGATAGATACTTGAAAAGGCTAACTTGATTTTGGACTTGATCATCAATTGTTCCAAGGTGAAACAATATATTTTGTTTTATAATTCTCCTCCTATATTCAACGTAAAGCTCACAAGATCTTGTGGACGACATCAAAAGTTCAATGTGGAATAAACAAAACTTAATTAACCATAATTTTTTCACTGCCCCCCCCCCCCCCCCCCCCCACCTTCTTTACTTAATTTTGGAAAAAATGATTGAATATACATGTAAAATTGATGTGGGATAAGCAAAACTTGCAGCAATGTTTACCCATCCACCACACCTCTAAACTATTTGATTTAAATTTTTTTATCCTACATTGATCTTTTGATGTCGTCAGTGTGTCCCTTATGTTATCATGTTTGTCAATATGTCGATTCAAATCAAAATTGTACTTACTAAATTTGCAATTGAGATGTAGGTTGCCAAATTTTGAGAAGCCACGGGAAGTTCCGAACTGTTCACTAGTACATGGCATGACTAGTGAGGCCTGTTTTTTTAACAGTCAGTGCTCCCCATCCCCTTTATAAAAATTTCTTGATCAGTCAGTTTATGTTTAATGGTAAGTTTAAAGGGATCTTTAAATATTGATATTTTTATCTTTTATTCTCTGTCTTATCTCGTTTGATTGGATTTTTTGTTATAAATTAATGACGTAATTGGTATCCTTTTTCCAATTTCATCGTTAACAATAGACCTACAGCAAAAGGCCCTGTATAATTTTCTGTCTTGCCTAAAAATACTTTAAATAGTACCCCTTTCTTCCCATAGTACTGATTTCATGAATGCTTGCTTGAAACACAAATAAAATAGAAGCAGGTAATTTGCTCTTATTCCACACCAAAGGAGGATAAATGTATGATAACATTTTAATGTTACCGGCATTATTCTACATACATTGATTCTGAGTCTACTTTAACATATACATTCTAAGGGCTTTAATATATTAAAGGGCGGGTATAAGGGACGAAGTAGCACCATGTGACATTGCATTGGTTGTTGTGATTAAAACACGATAAGAGTGTTTCCTTCCCCCTGCATCTTATGATCCTCGTTGAACAGTGATCAACAGTAGAAACTACTTCAGCAGTTCAGACATTAAACAATCTGAAACTTTTCAGGTACTTTCTATATGCTCATGTGCAATTTCTTGTTAGCATAGTTTTGTACTTGGACAGATAATCAGAATGATCAACAGTCAAGTATATTAGACAACAGTCAGGTCTATTGCCATTGGTGAAACCTGGTATGAGGTAATTCTAATTCAGCCTTGTACAATATATACATAGACTACAGTCATTTTTGCTCAAGCATTGCAAATAAGGTTAAATGTTAGATGTTTTATATTGTTTTAACTGCATTCATGGCAATTATTTAACCATCCATCATTAGCATGATTAGTTGGTTGTTTGAAAGACACCAAGGTGAAGCAGGGGCGGATCCAGCCATTTTAAAAAGAGGGGGGGGGGGGGGGGGGGGGTTCCAACTATATGTCCCAATTCAAATGCATTGATCGGCCCAACAAAAAAAGTGGGGGGTTCCAACCCCCGAACCCCCTGGATCTGCCACTGCCAAGCACTCTTTGAATTTATAATTCAACTTAATTGTAATTACAGCCTTTAGAAAAAAATATAGAAAGATTTTTTTCAATTTCTTTTTTTTTCAATTAGGTCAAATAAAATAATATCTGTGTTCATGCTATTCAGCTATTACATCTTTGAAAAAATAGGAAAGGTAGGGATTTTTTACATTTTACATATTTTTCATTGACTCTTTGGGCTGATGGGAGAGAAATTCTGACATTAACAGTGCTTATTGATAATCGGTACACTATTTCTAGGCTTAAAATATAGGGTAGTTGCGAATGGATGTTCATAATGAACAAAAGTTAATTATTTTAATAATAAAAAATTATATTAGTACATGTATGTCATGTATGTACTCATATTATGCAAATATTTAAAGTTATAGCCTTGAAGCAGAGATTCACTACACATAATGTATGTATGTCTGGCATGCAGAATGTTGAAATCAAGTTAAGAATTTTACTTAATACATGTATAAGCAGTCATGCGTATATCATGCATGGTACTTTTACATCTTTGAATATGATACAGCCGTAATACGGATGTTGTAGAAACGTCCGTAATACGTATGTTTAAGATACGTCCGTGAAACGGACAATCCGTTTTACGTCAGTTTTAACACGTACGTTTTACGGATGAATTTTTACAGACGTTTTACGGACGTAACCGTTTCATCCGTAATACATCCGTATTACGGATGTTTTACGGACGTTTATTACCACGGCCGTCAAACGTCCGTAGCTATTTTACCTGTGTACGAAGGTAAGGTTTTATTTTCACTACATGAAACTGTTAGTTTAAAAGCTTCATTGTGAGCAGTAACCCTCTATCTAGTAAATCATTATAGGAAATACAAGCCCTGGAATATTGTATCAACTGGGAGATAAATACCCCGTATGCAGGCACTGCAAGAATATTGCTACATAGAAATTGAAAGTTCACAATTGGGAAGCTGAAATCATCTCTTTTGTCGTGAAGGATTGTTTTCAGCCGAACCACATTGTCAATTTCTACAAGAAAGTCAAGATATGAGGCAGACTATTAGTTACATAGTGTGCTAGTGACCTAATACGGTATAAATGAGGTCAGTAAATTCCATATGGGGTGAGAGCGAAGCTCGAATCCCCATATGGAATTTACTGACCCCATATATACCGTATTACGTCACTAGCACATTATGTAACGAATTTATATAACTGACTATCTTAACGTGTAAAATTTAGACTTGTGATCTATCAAAATGAGCAAGCCAGTCTTCAATACTGTTAGCATTAAGAAACTACTTCCATTGATCTTACAAGAATAGCCAACGATAACAACGTGTTAGGTTTAAATGTTTTTAATGAAATTATTTCAATCTTAATCATCATTTTTTTCGTCTGTTGAAACCTTTTAGATCTTTCTCAGTTCCGTTTTTTTTTATAAAGGGACGTAACACCACTTCTTACCGTGTATGAAATCAGCCCCGTCTTCCTACTACCTAATAAGCATTATAAAGGGACGTAACTCCACTACTAACCTTGTATGAAATAAGCCCCTCCTCCCTACTAAACTATATCAAATACACACGGTCTTCACGCGGACGCTTTTAACCAATCACATTCCTAGAAATGTATAGGAGGTAAGATAAATATGTATATCTGTTGTATCCTTTGTCTTACGTTCTATGGGATAGATGCGTTCAACAGTCACCAAAATTTATTTTTTTGTAGTAAGAGAACATCTTCGATATAGCAGAAAGTAAAGTTAAGGATACTGCTAATTTGTTTTCTGTCTTCCTAGAAGTTCCTGTAAAAAGTCCGCCTCATAAAGAAACAAGTCGGCAAGAAGAGGGGCACAGTTTGTATCCATGGGAATGCATATTGTTTGTTGAAAAACCCGTCTTCCAAACGAAAAAATAGGTTGTCTATTAAATCATCGAGCATCTTGATAATGTCAGTTTCAGAGAATTATTTTGTTTGGAGTTATTTTTCAAATGTATGTTATATCCCTCCCGCAGACAAGATACTTGTATATACGTTAAACATTCTTTTTTTATGAAATAAAGTAGAATCAATTCTTACAATTTGTCTTTAGTAACGGGGAATAATTGTAGAATGTGTTGAAAAGTCAAATGTTTAAATACTATTGTAAGATGAAAGTCTTATTTTTGTGATTTTACTTTTTAGATGGTATGTACTCTAAAAGATCTTTTGGTTTTTGTAGTATCGACGTCTGATCCATGCCACCTCTAGAATAGATAGTTTCAATCCACCATTTTCTACATTTGAAAATGCCTGTACCAAGTCAGGAATACGACAGTTGTTGTTCATTCGTTTTTTATGTGTTTTGTCATTTGATTTTGCCTTGTGATTATGGACTTTCTGATTTTTATTTTCCTCGGAGTTCAGTATTTTTGTGAATTTACTTTTTTTTTCGTAATAACTTTGAAGCCTGATTTTGAATTTTCGGGAGAATAAAACTGTGATGATAATAATTTAGTAAGAGGTTTTGTGGAGCACTTAGAAGACCCGCCAATATACCGTTGTTTTTAATGATACTTTTATGTATCCAATACAGTGATGGCTGATTTTTTCTTCGTCTTTGGATGAAATTCTAAAGAGACATAAACTTGATCTATGATTATCGAGGATTTCCTCTGAGTAAGTGTAATGGGGTTTATGTTGAGTTTGCAATATGTTCAATATCTTACTCAGTTATTAAGCAGTTTATGTAATGTGGTTTTGTACAAAAACGATATTGTTTGTGGCTTAATCTGCGTTGACAACAACATATTTTTTAAAAAGGGTTTTGCAACATTTGGGTTTTTAAATAATGATGTAGCAGGGTATTAAAAGACCCATTCAGTTTCTCAATTCTGATTTGTATAAACGACCTTACAGCTTTAATCAATTCGGAAAGAGTATCAACGTCTTTTTTCTTGTGTTTAACCCATTGCCTGGCATAATCATTGTTTGAATCCATCAGTGTTTTGAAGTTGTGTTTCAAATTGATGGTTTTAGGTTCAAGATATTTCGGGCCTTTAGAGAGAAGTGTTAGTAACAATGTTTAGATCACGCGTGTCAATAACGCGGTTAGCTTTCACAGTGTAAATGTCTTGACTAAACTTTTTAAGTGTATGAAGAACGAGTTGTAAAATCAAAGAGTTTAACACATGTTAATTACTTTTAATTGCAAAAAGGGGCGAAAGATACCAATATAAGTTGCGAAAAAAACGTCAACGCCATGGCTAAACAACGAGATATACCAAAAACCAAAAACAGTATTCTAAATGAAACATAGAAAACTAAAGACTTAGAAACAAGAACCTTACAAAGACCAGGATTGTTCTCAGGTTCTCCGGAAGGGTATCCTGATAGTGCTGCTTATATGGCACTGATCTTGTTGCCTATGTATGTACAAAACCCAGTGATTTGTCTAATTCTGTAAATCAGATACGAGAAAAGTGAACAGGATATAGTTGTTACGAAAATTTGAACCACATAATTCATAACGGTCAACCAATTTCTGTTGGTGTCTGTAAAACTTTTAAAAGAATTATTTCACTTCACCAAATGAGGCATTTGGTTTCATAGCTATCTTGTGAGCAGATGTTGTCATTCAAGTAAATCAGGATAGGAAAAGCAAGTCCTATGATATAGTATCCACTGGGCGATATATATTCAATATATATGCGCTGCTATAATGTATGGTGCTACATAGACATGGAAAGTTCACAATTGGGATGCTCAAATCATTTCTATTGTCTTAAAGTTTTGTTCTCAATCATTTCTATTCTAGATGTAAGACAGATATGATGCATACTTTTCTGTATCTGTTATCCATTATTTCAAGTTTGGTGGGATTAATGTGTACAACGTGATCACTAAACTTTTAATTATCTAGAGAGAGGACATCATTTATATTGCGAAAAGTAAGATAATGTTAGCTTTATGATTTGTGTAATAAATGTTATGTAATAAAATGTGTTTGAATTCTATGTTGTACAGTGGAGATTGTATTTTAAGACATTTATTCGTTTTGAATTTTCATTTATATAATGCATTCAACCTGTAAATCATGAGTCCACACATTATTTGAATATATTGTTTATGCTTATATTTCAATAGTAAGTCATTATGACCTAAAATGATTAACGATGACCGAGTGACCCAAACAAAAAAAGTAAAAATATAATAACGTTAACATTGATGAATTTTTACAGCAATTATTACATTGTAATTGGAACATAATAAGTTATTGTGGTAGTTGTGATAAACGTTCTTTAAATCGCATGCTTAAACAAAACGTGAATTCATTAGGTCTAGTCAGTCGGAAATATTCTATCAACTTATTATATAAATGCATATTTCGATACATCATTGTTAGTTGTTAGTTGTATACATAAAACACATAAAGCAATTAATGGTAAAACAAGATATACAAACAAATAAACTATAGTAACAGACTACGGAGAACAGCATCCACTCCTTATGCACTCAATTCAGTGTCTATCATGGAAAAAAGGAATATTTAACCCACCATTTTTTGTACCATGCCAGACATATACCAGTTGTTATAAAATATCGTTTCTATGTATGTTGGCATTTGCTTTTGTTGCACTTCAGTGTTTCATTTTTTCATTGTTTTCCTCTTATAATTAATGTTTTTCCTCGGTTTTAGTTTGTAACCCGAATTTGTTTCCTGTCAATCGATTTATAACTTTCGAACAGCGGTGTACTACTGTTGCCTTTATTAAACGAATAGGTTTAGAAATAAAAAGGAAGTGAAATTTGAAATTTACATATTAGAATAACAAATCAGTTTAATTATCTCAAATTATAGACGTCATTGAGCGTTCAAATAATAGTTTCTCCTACTTTCCTCTGATTTAGTCGATACCCTTTTAGCTTTTTGAAATAAATATACATATAAAATTATACCTTTTTATTTACTTTTGTTTCAAAAATACAGAATGAATTGGTAAAAACCAAACATTTCTAACATTTTAAACAAACAAATCTGTAAATGTCTGCAATATCAGGCTATAATGAACGTCAAACACTTGGACTAGTGACCATTCAACACAAATAAAGGGAGCGATATCCTTACAAAGAACGTATAATACACATTATCGCTTTTAGATTAATAGTACAGTGATTGCCAAAACGTTTGATAAGCTTGGTTGCTGGGATGAAATCGTACATCTAAAAGAACTTTTGTCGATCTCTGTCTTGGGGTCGTTTTAACATAACTATAAAACGCAAGTCGATCTTTTTAAATTTTTGTGATTTATTGACCCGTCCAAAAATGTGTGAAGTTTTCTTATGTAGATGTTTTGATGAGTGAATCTGCAATGCTGTGAATTCCACTAAACAAGTAAGTATACAGATTTATTATTTAATTTGAGTTTTATTGATAGAAATAGAAACAGATGCATTTTGAACGACAATAACGTTGCTGATTTGAATATTTAAGAGAATTAAATACATAAAGCAGATTAAAGGCATGCAGATAAATAAAATTAACCCATATTAGAATAACCTCACAAGTAATGAATCGAAAGAGACAGAAGAATGAAAATACTGAACAATAAATTCTGAATTGAAAATGGATTTTTATATTTAATCCCATAATCTGGTCAGTAAAAGATCAGAAGATCGCCATGCAAAATAACTTAACGGGACTTTCCAAAATAATTTTCAACACATACTTGTTATATTGTTTGACAAGTAGTTAACCATATAAAATTTGAAAAGTAACAAAAAATGGCAATTGGAATATAAACTATATATATTGTACTAGGCTCACGGAATCGTAACATTATGCAAAGAAAGTGAAAACGTTCTAGACAAATAGGTAAATAATAGTGGTATTTTGGTACAAACAGCTATTGTATGGATAAATACTTTTTAATTACCTATCTCTACCTTTAAAATTTGCTGTACACAGTGGAGTAAAAGTGATATTTTGACAGCTTGTATTATATTTCTTTACACAATACCTAATATCTTCCTTTGCATGAAGTTCGTTAAAAGTTTTAGACAATTATGTGTTTTCTGTGGTTATATGACGTTTGAACTGAATATAGTGAGTGACATAGTTCAATATAGTCGCGCAGAGGAATTAAAATTCTCAAAGATGTAAGTTTAATTTTAGATCTTGTATTTTATTTAAATGATAATGTGCTAATTGAAATAATACTTTTCAATAAAGAAAAATTGATACATATTTTTTTCATAGTTTAAAGCCGCTTGGACACGGAAAAAAAATTTAATTTAAATAATATACTAATAAATGTGATTTTTGCAATTGTAAAACATTTCTCAATTTTTAACGTAAAGAGTTATTTACTAACAAACTTGAAACTAAACAAATTATGTTATAATTACCTCGCCATACATTAAAAATGACGTTGCTTTTTTTCTGTGTAAATTTGTAGTCAGTTACTGCAAATAAACGTTTACATGGCAGTTTAGTTTATGATGATATTATTGACTAATTGTTGCTTACTTGAAGCACAGTGACAAGTATGTCATGTATATTCCATGAACAATTGATACGATATGTAGATATTCTGAACAGTGGACCAAGCGGAGGGAAGGTCAGAACATCTGGTTGGCTTAGGGTATAGTAGATAAGGTGAAGTTATTTACTTTTGCAACAGGCAAACTGCAGACCCTTGTCTGGTTTAATTAATATGTAAAGAGCGTAGCATGTCATTTATGCTATGTATTGGATTTAACGACACTGTGGCTGCGTACATGCTGTTCATCACCCGGACGTCCTCATTTGACAAGGGTTTAAATGCTAAGCCTTGTTGACAGAAGGCCAAGTTGATCATAATTTATACCCAGTTTCTCTGCCATAGGTGTTTTGCAGTTATGTTTAATTGTTTATTGAAAGATAAACGTTGAAGAAAAACGGAAAATGTACAAATAAAATTGAGAATGGAAATGGGGAATATGTCAAAGAGATGTAACAACCCGACCAAAGAGTAGACAACAGCCGAAGCCCACCAATGAGTCTTCAACGCAGCGAAAAAATATCGCACCCGGATGTGGTCCATAGCTGGCCCCTAAATAAAATTGTGTACTAGTTCAGTGAAAATGAACTTCACACTAAACAACAAAACATATGATGGAACTAAAATGATATAACATACAAGACTAACAAAGGCCAGAGGCTCTGACTTGGGACAGACGTAAAAATGCGGCGAGGTTAAACATGTTTGTGAGATCTCAACTCTTCCCCTATACTTCTAGCCAATGTAGTTATATATTTTTTCCAAAACATATGAAGGAACTAAATTGAAATAAAATACAAGACTAACAAAGGCCAGAGGCTCTGACTTAGGACAGGCGTAAAAATTCGGCGAAGTTAAACATGATTGTGAGATCTAAACCCTTCCCCTGTACTTCTAACCAATGTAGTTATAATCTTTCAATAATAAAGAATGCTGCGATCAATTTTTTTTACGTGAGGCAATTTTAAAGACATTCATTTAACATTTTTTCCACATTTGAATACTGAAGAAAGTAATTGGTAACTTGATACGTTACATATTTGAGAGGCGATCGTTTAAATGAGGATTAAACGAGATTTTCAAACATTTATCAAACTTTATATGCACACTAAACCTAAATAAGATTGTTAGTCTTTTTATCAAAGTGTTTGTATTCTATTTTATATGTTCTTGACAGTTGTATTACTTTTGGAGTGTGTTTGTCAATAAGAACTCATTATTAAACTTTCAGCTAAGATCAAAACTAACCAAACTTACTCATTACATTAATTATAAATTACGGATTTAAATGCCACCTTACACAATTTATTTGACGATATTTGATTCAGATCTACCGAGGGATTGGTGTGTGCTTTACGCCGCATTGGGGGAAAAGGCTATATCGCGGCAAAGAGTGCTGTGACGAATTTATAAGGATTTAACAGTGATTACGTCAACATGTGATTTTTCGCATCTTCCTTTACCTTACTTTTTTTAGTATTTCAATATGATTTAGTACAGTTTTTTTTATTTGTATGATGATAGATAAGACTTCATTCACAGAGCGGCCCCGTGGATTATTAACAGTTAATTAAGTAAAAGAAGATTATGTCCTAATTAGGACACGAATTACCCCGCTCTCAAACTAAGCAATTTACTAATAAAAAATTGGCATACCTCTTTCACAATAAATGAATCGCAGCCCAAATTTCAACTATGTATGTTAGTTGTGGTTCTTTGCGATATATGCGAGTTTCATAAAATTCTGTCACCTTTAAAGACATTCATTTTACATTTTTTCCAGATTTAAATACTGCAGAAAGTAATTGGTAACTTGATACGTTAAATATTTGAGAGGCAATCGTTTAAATGAGGATTAAACGAGATTTTCAAACATTTACCAAACTTCATATGCACACTAAACCTAAATAAGATTGTTAGTCTTTTTATGAAAGTGTTTGTATTCTATTTTATATGTTCTTGACAGTTGTATTACTTTTGGAGTATGTTTGTCAATAAGAACTCATTATTAAACTTTTAGCTAAGATCAAAACTACCAAACTTACTCATTACATTAATTATAAATAACGGATTTAAATGCCACCAAACACAATTTATCTGACGATATTTGATTCAGATCTATCGATTGATTGTTGTTTACCTTTGCCTTCCGCCGATTCGGGGTAAGGTAAAAGGCCATACCGCGGCAGTTTAGTTCAGAGAGTGGTGTGACGAATTTATAAGGATAAAATAGTGATAACTTCAACATGATTTTTCTCGTCTTCCTTTTCCTAACTTTTTAGTTTTTCTTATATGATTTAAATTTTTAAAGGAATTTATTGGTGTATAAACTCGACCAATTCACTCATTAACAAATAAAAGTCAGAACACAGTTTTTTATTTGTATGATGAAATAATAGATCAGACATTCCTATATCTATAAACTTCATTCACAAAGCGGTCCCTTGGATTGTAAACAGTTAATGAAAATAAAATAAGGTTATGTCTTAATTAGGACACGAATGACCCTGCATGCTCTCAAACTAAGCAATTTACTTATTACCTATTTTACGATAAATGATTTGCAGCCCAAATTCCAACTCTTTGCGTTATATACGAGTTTCATAAAATTCTGTTACCTTAACTCAAATATTTCCATTTACATTTTTGTATTATTTTATTATTACAGACATGGCAACGTCAGCATCGTGGACTTTATGGAAGAGGCTACCACCAAGATACCAGCTAAGTGTTCGAACATTCGTTGATGAAGACGATCTTATTCGACATTCACCACCAGGATCTCCTAAAACACAGAGACGGGGATCTCCTCGACATCCTCGAAGTGAAAATAAGTCTCCAAGACCACCAATTACTTCGCCCACACCTGCCAATAAACGATCAATTCAAAATATACCTGATATCTCAGAGAATGAAAACCATATTGAAAGACCCGTTAGTCCGTCAGGATCTTATTTTCCATACAGAAAATCTGGATATATTGATCATTTCAAAACTCAACAAAGAGTTAATTCAGCTCGGGCAATGATGGTATCAGACGACCGGTCTCGTTCTCCGTCACCAAATGGTAGAATGAGTAAGACGTCTGCTGCGGAAGCAAAAATCAATAAAGACAGTTCAATGACAACAACGGAAATCCAGCATTCAATAAAACGTTGTGAGCACCACAACAAAGTGAAAACTGGTGACGAAGATCAAGATACGTATCCCCAGTACTCTAACAAAATAGAACAAAGGAAATACCTGGTGCGAGAAACTGATGAGGGAACTATGTATATTGACAAAGGGAAAATTATATATTTCAGAAGATATAAATCAAGTCCAGTGTCACAAACGTCCAATTTTACGCGCTATAATGATGGCGGATATCTTGCCAGTATTCGAAGAGAATATCTGACCAAACCACGATTATTGGCCATGGGGCCAAAGCGAAAAACTTTTAAAGACGAAACAAAAGTTTTCGAAGAGAGAGAAAATTATAACAGAAAAGTGGCAAATATACTCGACTATTACAGCTACCCGGATGAGGATAGTATTTCTTTAGATGACCTTACTAAGTACACATCATCTGGTAGAAAGGTCAATTCTCCGCGAAAACAAGCTAATATGTCGCCAAAAAATGTTAAACGAATATATTTTGCCTATCCTAAATCGGAACATGAAGTTCGTCCAGTACCAATTCCAGATATGCAGACTGATCCCGGTTCGTATTTCAAAGTCAACCAGCAATCAAAACTTCACGACAGGAATTTTTATTTGAAGACTCCCGGTCACAAATCGTCTTTCCGTGAAACAAACATACTAGACTGCGCATGCGGTATGTGTAGAATAGAAATGCAGCTTGCTTTAATGGCCCAAGCAGAGACAGAAAGTCATGCAAAGTTTCAACAATCAAAGATGCTTAAGACTAAATCGTTAAATAAGGAGAATGATGTTGCTAACAAAACTGAGATGTCCGAAAGCGACCTCAAACTTGACCTTTCGTCCATCAGCAAAGACGCTGCTAAGGCATCTAACATGCAGATACAAACGGACAATAATACTACCAAACAAGAGCAGTCAGAAGCTGGGAAAGATGGAAAAGAAAACAAACAAGAGCAAACATTAACTGTTACTATTCCGAAAATGGAAACAAATAGGGAGATTAGTGAGGTTGCAAAAGAAAACGAGGTTAATACTGAAACAGTTCAGCCATTGGAGTAGTGTTCAAAATGCTCATCTTCCATCTAATAAAAAGGAATACTCATTATTCATACAATCCTAAACAAGTGCTATAAGTGTATATAGATATTTGCCTTTTTAAAATAGTTTGTGGGAATTTGAATTTTAGTTTTGAATTATATTTAAATTATTTGACATGTGTGAATATTCGGCAGGAAGACGATATCCAGTTAACGCTTTGAAATTCATCAGTTTTTTTGACAATTTAATGCTACTAAACAAATATGTAGAGATTGTAATGGTGTTTTACGTTGTTAAGTTTTGTAGAGCTAGTGCTATCCGATCATTTTTAATAACTGAATTTTGTTATGGCATTGATCATCTTGAAATTGGTAAATAAAAAAAAATAGGTTGGAATTTTTGGAGAGAGGAAAATGGACAGGGTGGATTTTTATTTTTTTGATTGCTGATTAAAAAAAAACTGTTTTGCCAAATTTTATTATGGTTTATTTTTGTCAGGGGAGAGGTGTTAAAAATCATGGAACGCATCCGTTCGATTCATTTTGTTTCAAAGATAAAATGTAATTTACACTGTTCTTAACAAAACATACATTAGGGAGCAACCATTGAACTTCAAACAGAGGGAGGGGTGTGGTTTTAATGAGTCAGAAATCTTATTTAGTTTTTCATCGTTATCAATACCATATGCATCCCCTTTTTCAAGTTAAGGTAGATGGGGTGTCTAAATTATAATCCATAGAATCTTTTAATAATTTGCCAAAATGTAGTTCATATCCTGCTTGTTTAAAAACATTAATAAAAAGAATTGGTCACCGGACTTATTTTCACGCTATAGGTTGTTCAAAATTGTCAAGATTTTGTATAGATTATGCATGGAAAACCCATTTTTCCGCCATAAAACGCAAACCACACCATAGAATTTTGAGATAAAATATGAGAAGATAGCTTCAATATTATGCTTTCAGATAAGAAAAAGAAAAAATGGGGTCACCGGACTCGTTTTCTTGCTACATGTAAAAATGGGTAAATTCCTAACACATTCTATTGTAAAAGTAACACTATCTGGATTATCTGCCCTTGCATTTGAGTTGCCTCCCCTTATTTGACAAAGTTGGAAAAAAATTAATCAAACAAAAGAATTCTTGTTTCTGTAAAATACAATCATAAATATGATCAAACATGGCATTTTCTATATTATAATGAAAATTCTTACACATGTATTACCTACTACTATAAAAATTTGCACATTTCATCAAAGATCTAGACCTTGTTTTCTAGTATTTCAAAATCCAAGATGGAGGAAGACACCCTTATCTACCTTAAATGGTCGATCCCTAACAGTGTATAAAATAAAGATTTGAGTTCAATGTAAAAGACAAGTGGTAATGAATTAAAATAATATAACTATAAAGTATATGTTATTATATATGACACTACCAGTTGCCAAGTTTGTTCAAATTACAAATATTGTTTTTGGGACGGTTGCATATCTTCAATTATTGTTCCGTATTATCCTTTCGAGAGAGTTGCGTATACCCCATAAACGTTGTGGTTTATGGTTAGTGGTTTTCAATAATACGTCACCTTTATATATTGATTGATTGTTGGTTGTTTAACATCCAGTGGCAAATATGTCATGGATGTTATTCGTATACCTTAATTGGATTTACTTATAATTTTCGAAGAATTATAGAAGTTTTTGTTGATAAAACAGTAAAAAACTGGCTTGCGTATCTAAGCATTAAATCGATGATTAATTGGTCAAATATTCCTTAAAGTTAATACTATGGCAATTAATTCATTGCTTTTGGTTGTTTTACAAAAGTGAGGATTATACGTCATTTTTTATGATTTGAACTTCTACCGGTGATTGGTACGATTTCAACTTAGTTATAAAAGAACAAGTGCTAATGGACCACGGACTATGGACCAACAGGTTTAAGCCATTTATAGCGAATTATTATCCGATTCTCTGTGAATCATTGTTGCTATCAAATTATCAGTCTTTTTGCAATTTTGGTAGTCTTGAATTTTTGTAAAGTATGCTTATTCTTTGTAGATGTTTTACTTATTTTCAATGCAACCGATTGTTATATATATTATTAAGAGATGTTGTTGCTTATGTATTTGTTATAGTGATTTTGATCTCTCAAGAAATGTATTCAAATGAATTTTAGTTAGTAACACAACACTACGATGCCTGTATAAGGGAAAACAACATCTGGTACAGTCGTCATCTTTCTCATATGGTTTAGCCATCACTCATCTTCTTGTTGTCAACTGATAAAAATATTTAGTTTATCTTAATGTTTCCCTAATATAAATGAATATTTAAGATGGCATATAATCTGAAAACCGAAAATAATTAGCTTATATAAAAATTATTTCAAGGTCATTGAACATGACCCCTACTGGGATGTTTTCAGTTGATAACAATACAAGAGAAACAAGCCAGTCATAGAAGCGTTAGATATCCATTGACAAAAATTGTGTTTACAGAAATACTATTTCTATATAAAGAGAGAAAAAGGCGACTGTTTTTGCAGAATGGTGAAGTTATAAGAGAATGAGACATGGCATGATGATAATACAAGGTCAATTGTTCATACTTAAAAGTCTCGTTACGTTGCACAAACACTAAGATCACTGATGTGAAGTGTTTACGACGTATATATTTTTTTTATTTTCCTGGTTTGGTGCATTATAGAATGTATTTCAGTCGAAATTATATCAAGTTTATGTATTAATACATGTTCACAGCGACTTTAACTATGCGTTTTATATATACATTTTTAGTCATAAAGATAATCTTGATCGTTAACTTATCAAAAGGATGTATACTCATTTAGTCGGGGATAATATTATTTATTTGTTATAATTGAGCTTCAAACTAGTTGTCATAATACGTTCGAGTTATCTAAAATAAGTCCTGTTTGTCTTTTTGAAGCTTTGTTTTTTTTTTTGCTTGGTAGTCAATCTGACGAGTCAAACCCTTTCCGACAGATGTCGTTTGTTCTCACTCTAGGATTAAACACATTTTTCTAGAATTAGTCTTTTGGTGTGTAAACTGAACCGATGCACTCGCAAACCAAGAAAAATTTCATAGGGAGTTCCAAGTTTATTTTGAAAGTGTATATTCCAGTTAATATCCAAAAGTCTTTAATTGGACTTTTATCAATTTTGTGAGTGCACCTACCAACCAACCATAGTAAAACTGTGCTTAGGTGTGTCTTTTTATGTTCTAATGTTTAACTTCTGTCTCCTGTTAGGGTGAAGATTGTCGCCTGTTAAAATGTTTTTGTTTGCAACTGTCCTAAGTCAGAAGCATGTTGTTCAATAGCTGCCGCTTGTTGGTGTAGTTCATTGGTGTTTGTCGTTTCGAGTATTTTATATTGATAAGGCCGTTGTTTTCCTGTTTGAATTGTTTTACTCTAGTCATTTTTGGGGACCTTCATAGCTTGCTGTTCGGTTTGAGCCAAGGCTCCGCGTTGAAGGTCGTACTTTGACTTGAAATTGTGAGCTTTTTATATATTTCGACTCGTATGGAGATTTGTTTCATTGACACTCATATCACATCTTTTTCATTTTAATTAATCCTTATAATTCTCAACACAAAGTTTATTTATTTTTCCTAATACAGTAATTGTATCCACAGAATCCCAGACTTCCATGCATGTGTATAGCAAATGAATACGAAAGAAGTTTAGACAAAATGATCTATAGAAGTGTAAACCAATGTGGAAATGATTACAGACCAATCGCAATCAATTATTTATAAATATATAAATTAATTAATTTGTGTTTTACACCACTATCCAAGGTAGGGAAGGGTATAGCGCTAAAAACGTGTCAAACATTACCACAAGCTTAATGTGCCTGTAAAGAGCTAGAAATCTGTATCCCAGGGGCTTTCATTGGTCGGTTGAATGTAAAACGGTGTGATTGTTCGCATATTTGTCATGTTGTCTTTATGGATAGCTGTTTCATTTGGCAACTTTATAACATCTTCTCTTTTCATATGTTTTTGCACAGGAGTTTTAAAATTTGGAGGGTTTTTAGATGACTTGGTCTGAATTTAAATTTTTTAATCTTTGTATCCTTATGTGATTATCTATATAAAAAAAATGTAGGAGATATCGGAATCCACAGCCTAACATATTTCCTTAATGATATCATATGCCTAGAAATGTGTGTTTGTTATTGATATTCACGGTCCTGTAGTGGCGGACCCACAACTTTTTTTAACAAAGGGGGCCCGCTGGCTAACCTAAAAGGGGGCGAGGCGGCCCAGTCATGCTTCAGTGATTCCCTTTATAATCAACCAAATGATTCCCACAAAAGGGGGCCCATGCCCATTCCCCTAACCTCGGATCCGCCTATGGCCTGAACCTTAGTCATCCTGACTGGCAGAGATCTATATATGTTGACAACGTCGTGTGGTGTTTTACATATACAACATTGAGATGAAATGGTCATATACATTTTCATATCCACAGCTTATAGATATAGGAAGTTATAACCGTTTCTGACACAACTAAATCATGCATTGCTTAACTGGTTTTTTTTAACCCTCTATACGTCCGTCTGAAATGCTTATATAATGTAACTTGGCAAACAAAACATATTTTACATTTTGTTGTTTATTTCTGACAAGTATTCTTTTTTCATTAAAAGCTCATAGGAGACTCTCCTGGCATATCTATGCACTATTGATATTTATTGTCCCATGTTTCCAATCTTTTTTTCTTCAAGGAAATACATCCTGTGTGTTCTAATGAAATCATAGCTTCTTTGTCGGGTTTTAAATTGTTTTAACTGTTAGAATTCAGCTTTTTAAACGTGTTCTTGCTAAAATCAAATATAAAAAAGAAGATGTGGTATGATTGCCAATGAGACAACTGTCCACTAGAGACCAAAATGACACAGACATTAACAACTATAGGTCACCCTACGGCCTTCAACAATGAACAAAGCCCATACCGCATAGTCAGTTATAAAAGGCCCCCATAAGACAATGTCAAACAATTCAAACGAGAAAACTAACGGCCTTATTTATATAAAAAAAAACAAAGCCAATTTTGTTCGCGCCAAATTAGTACAAAATAGATCATTCATTATGTGGTGAAAATTATCTATTATACCCTTTATTAACTCGCGCACACACAACACGATAGTTTATCTAGAAAGCAGGCATCCCAATATTATTGACTAATGGCAATGACATAAGTTTGCTTGATCAAACAAGATGTCTTTCAATTTTGCGTTCATTGCTCACAGTACGGGGCGCCGAATGGGACTCTTGTGGTTTTGTACTCAAAATTCAATTTTGTACGGACAAAAGTGACTTTTGTTCAACAAAAATAATTTCAGTTTAACAAAATTTGTATCATACTACAAATTTAAAATTTTGTCATACAAAATTATCTATCAGCGGACAAAAGTCACTTTTGTCATGACAAAATTCATTTTTGTTACACAGACTTGAATTTTGTTACCTAATTTGAAAATTGGGCGACAAAAGTCAATTTTGTATTCAAATTAGTTTAGTTTGGTTTCTGTGAACTAATTTGCATACAAAATCGACTTTTGTTACACAAAATTGACAAAAATGAATTTTGTCTCAACAAAATTGACAAAATTGACTCTTGTCTCAACAAAATTGACAAAATTGACTTTTGTCTCAACAAAATTGACAAAATTGACTTTTGTCTCAACAAAATTGACAAAATTGACTTTTGTCTCAACAAAATTAACAAAATTGACTTTTGTCTCAACAAAATTAACAAAATTGACTTTTGTCTCAACAAAATTAACAAAATTGACTTTTGTCTCAAAATTGACAGAATTGACTTTTGTCTCAACAAAATTAACAAAATTGACTTTTGTCTCAACAAAATTGACAAAATTGAATTTTGTCTCACAAAATTGAATTTTGTCTCACAAAAATCAATTTTGTCTCACAAAAGTCAATTTTGTCTCACAAAAGTTTATTTTGTCTCACAAAAGTCAATTTTGTCTCACAAAATTGAATCTTACCTCACACAATTGACTTTTGTGATTTAATTTCCATATCAGGTAACAAAAGTCAATTTTGTATGCAAATATGTTTATATTTGCATACCTTTTAGACAAAATTGACTTTTGTCATGACAAATATGAATTTTGTCTACAAAAATGAATTTTGTCATGACAAAAATTAATTTTGTCTACACAAATGAATTTTGTCATCACAAAATTGAAGTTCTCACAAAACAAGTCTGTAGCACATAGTTTTGTAAGACAAAAATGATTTTGTTATGACAGAATAGACCACTTTCGAGTTCATCCGTCACCGGAAAAAACTCGTCAATTATACGCGCTTTTATCACCGTCATTTGTGCGTTTTGGGGCGTCGTCACTTCCCTTCCAATGTTGAGCGAGTGGTTGGAAAACTATAATTCTATATTATACGAATTATTCGGCAAATTGAATTCTCAAAATTGACAATCAACACTGCTGTCATTAGGGAATTGTCAGTAAGTACCTACAGAGCAACCATTATTTCTAGTTTATCCTGCACAAAGACGATCACTAAGACGCTTGATGAACGTAAATAGTGCAGGGATACAGGCGACCCCCTCTATCTGGTAAATGACGTCATAAAGGCGTGCATAATTGACGAGTTTTTGCCGGTGACGGATGAACTCGAAAGTGGTCTAAAACAACGTAATACATTACTGTTAAGACACATCGTCTTCTATTTTTAGTTATTGC
Source organism: Mytilus edulis (assembly GCA_019925275.1). NCBI lineage: Eukaryota > Metazoa > Mollusca > Bivalvia > Mytilida > Mytilidae > Mytilus > Mytilus edulis. The sequence goes on from CM034355.1 coordinate 3,828,811, forward strand.
AGCAATGTTGCTTACTAGACCAGAATATAATTAAAAGACTTCAATATGAACATACAAAGGGCTATATGTGTCACGTTTGGTTTATATTGGTTCGGTATATTTGGATAGGTTATAACTAAATTAAACAGTCAATATTTCGTAGGTCATGTAGGTTGTAGTTTTCATGATTTTGCATTTTATCCTTTTACTATAGAAGTGATGCCGGTAAGTATGATATCATAAAGGTTTTTTAAGAGTAGATGCCGTAAGGACCTCTTCGGCTGAGTTTGATTGAAAAAGGTCAAGCAGTTTCAGAGTTGCACAGTTTTTATTTTTACGACGATGGACTTAAGGTGACGAAAATAACACCATGTGAGAAAAAATGACATAAGTGTTAAAATATAGTTTTTCGATTTGTCATGTTAGCGCCTTTCTTTTTTTTCGGACCCTTCTTAAATTTTGATGACGGGTTCCATAAATAAGAATAAAACACATGTATTTTATATTCAGTAAGTTATAATTGAAATAGAGATCATTTTCGGCAGGCGGACATGTAAAAATAAACTCGTATAATTTCTTGTCTTTGGACTAGCCTCTTCGTTTTTCACCATACACTTTTCAACATGTTCAACTTTATATGAAGGATTCTTCAGAACAACAGACTTGACAGATGAGTCCAATATTCAGAAAACTCAAAAACATGTGAAGATAATCAACAGTCCATTTACCTGTATTCACCTTTCCGTATTTGTCGGATTCTCATACCTGAAATGGTTGAGCTTTTTTTTTGCGGGGGGGGGGGGGGGAGGAGGGGGGCTTGTAAAAATAACCAATAGTTTGACCTGAAGTGTGTACAGAACCTTCCTTCCCATCCGATATAATACGAATTTGTATGAATTATTCCATTAATCAATACATTGGACGAGTTCAATAATCAGAAAATGCATTAAAGAGGGGTTATTTCTCCATGGAAAAGGAATTTAAATAACCAATAAAAAAGATTGTCGTCATGATTGAACCTAAATTTATAATCCGATCAACTTCACATTTTGATGAAGGTTTCCGCTAATCATGTTAAATGGAGTTTCTTACGTTTATTAGTGTATTTAGAGTGTCCTCTTACCATTATATCATCCACTTAGAAAGGGTCAAAATATATCAAGGCCCATTGCATTCCAAAATACATAATCATGATAAGATATACTATGAATCAGTCTTTGAACAAGCAAATTAAAAGCAAATGTGTAATATATCGGATCGTCTGAAATTAACGATACTACACTTTAATACTTGTCATAATACATGTAATAGTCTGAAGTTTATGCAATGGTACTGATCAAACATACATGACATACATATACGAATAAGATGAAATAATATCGTTTTAAATTAAAAATGTTTCAGCACATCAACTGGTATGACTGGTCTTCGACAGTGTCGATTTTTTTTCTAGTTTAACATGTTTAATGTTTTTAGATGATGTTTACTGTAGTATACTTCTATCCATATGAGGTTACTTTTATTTTTATCATTAATTTAATCTTGAATTTTATCTTGTTTATTATACTGAAATTTTGTGAAAATACTAATAATTGGACAAAGCTTTACTTCGGTTAGTTGTTTCAAAATAATTTTGATCACTTTATCATGCTTATGAGAAAACAGTTTGTTTCGTGTTATATGATATAACGGAAGTAACAATACTGCAACCCAGAGATGCACCCAGAACATGGCAATGTTTACAATTCAAAACATCAATACAAAATTAGCAATTTATTAACTTTGAGTTACGACTTCATAAATCATTCACATTTACATACCCGCTTTTCACAAATATATAAAGATAAATATATTATATGCACACATTTATCACATTTAAGACACAATTCAGTCATTAATCACTTCATCTGCTGCTCAGCAAGTAGTTGTCTCCCACCGAAATCAAATAAATGTCCTGGAATTGATAATCTGGAATCGGAACTTGGCGAAAGTTTATGTTTATCCCTACGTGAACGAGACGGATGTGGCTTTGGTGATGGATGTCTTCTAGGATCATCGTACCATAACGTATCATCTGGTACCTCCAATTCAACCGTGTCAATGTCTAAAGCGGAAGTGTCTGTCCCTTCCGGAGGACCACATACTTCTATACTTTCTAACCATGTTTGACATTTTTTCGTCGTTTCGTCTATACCGTCCTGACTTCTCAAGCCTATATCCTGTGGATCAGTGTCTGCTAAACTCAATGTCATATCACAGTCTGGCAGATCCTCAGTCTGAATACAATATTCACTTCTTGTTCTGTGTATTCGCGCCCGCGTTCTTTTCGTTGGACGACTTGAGCGTACATATGAACTTGGCTGGGGTCCAACAGGGGAATTTTTCGATCCTCCTTCATCTGATGACGTTTGAACTTTCAGATCTAACCAACATGGAGGTTTAGGTCGTGTGTTGGTCATACCGATTGATATACCTGATCTTGATTTCTGCATTATATTTACATGTTCTTTTGATCATTTACTCCATTTTATTCATTTTTAACAATCCTGTTTACTAAAACATGAAATGATGTAATACTCCTTTTTGTGAAGAGGTTAAATCCTCTAAAATACTTGAATACAGCGGATATGAACTGACATTTGTAATATAAACAATTGTTTATTTCAAAGATAGATGCACCATTTTTAAGCAAATGATAATTCTAAAAATAACACTGTGGATGTGAAAAGTTGCCAGTACATTACTAAAATGTAATTATTCCAGGTTAATCATACACAACGTTGAAACGTTAATCCAATACTCCAGTGCCTCTGTTAATTAATCCCATAATCTCGATGTGCGAGTGAAGGTGAGCAATTAAACTGTTGTTGTCAGAAATCTGGGTCATTCCCGTTCGTGCATCAATCACATGGGGCGATTAGGGTTACACGTGCGTAAACAACACTGATTTCCATACATCCATTCACAAAGATTAATTAACTACAATCTATTTCTGCAACTTCTCTTCTCATTTAACTTTTATAGTAAGTGTGGTGTTTATAAAAGGTGTGCAGCGGAAGTGCAGACGTTAAAATTGGCACCTCCTCGCCTGAACAATACATGCGTGTTAGTTTACATACTTCTGTCTTTATCATTAAGTCTTTGTCTGTTCTAGCGATATATTTTGTTACCACTGCAGAAGTTGATGATTTACCGACTTCTTAGTTATTTATTCTCTCCTTCGCGTCAATTTTTTTCACCTCGATATTTTTTCTTTGTTTTCTTGTGGTTTGTTGTAGCCGTTATTTTCGACAAAGTGGATTTAAATTAATTGCATTAGTAAATGTTGTTACTGTATTAGATCACGAGTATTAGATAAACGAATAGGAATCGAAGAACATCGCCAAATGATTCATTACATATGGCTAGCCTAATCGTGCACAATATGGCTGTGTATGCATAATTTTTCCAATTTTCTCATAACTTTTGTTAATTTAATTGTTTGATGTATTTGTGAGTTCGAATAAAAACAGTCGTAATTCATATCATGGGTCAATATAAAATTCTTCATTATTCTTATTGTCATGTTTCACTATTGAATTCGGACCTTTCAAATTAAACTATTGAACGTCAGTGGAACAACTCTTGACAGTATGAAATGTAAAGAAGGCTTCTAGAATATAAACAACAATATTTGGTCTTGATCAAGTACAGAAAATATGTATTCAGGTTCACGCCCGTGAAATCATTTCAAAATCACTACAGGTCGATGATTATAAGGTTATAGATAACTTGCTTTGTTCGTTCCTTTAAAGGAGATATGCGATTGACGGCTTAGCAGAGATAGATGTTTTTGATGGGTGCCAGAATTTATTTAAAACTAACTAAAAACTTATTCATTTTTTTTATTTTTTTTTACAAAAATGTACTCATGGTACTTAGACCCATATATGTTTCATATGTAGTAACAGAAGCATTCTCGAATGAAATAGTACGTACCTTATCGATCTCACAAGGAAAATTACATAAAGGTTGTTCCTAATCTGTTCAACCGTTTTAAAGTAGAGTATTGTTTAGAAAAATAACGCAAACTTATAGTAAAATAAGTAGTTGTGGTATACTTGTCAGTGATCGAGACAACTATCCATCAAAGATTAAATGAAAAGGATGTGAGTAATTATAGGCTACCGAACTTTAATAATGATAAACATTTGTACCGTTAATCGGCTACATGTATTCCAACTTGAAAAATGTAAAGCAATTCAATTTGGGAAAACTAACAAAACCATTTACGGAAAGAAATACCGGTAAAACAAATATGACAGACATTAAAAAGGACAACCACTGAACTATATATATATATAGGCTCTTGACTTGGGACAGACACATACCAAATGTGATTAGGCAGGGTAACATGTTTGTAAGCGCTCAACCCTTTTCCTTACCTAGGCCAGTGGTGTTACAGTCAACATAAGAACAACATGTAAACTTTGAATCATTTGCAATGGGCCTTACTCAAAAGATCTGTACAATGCACACACAAAAAATACATTATCGAACACCAATCTTATAGTTTTATTGTTGATATTCACCCCACATGTGCCAAGTTTTAGATTAGTTTTATTCATATTGATATACAAGAAATTTCTTGGTATTACTAAACGGAATAGTATACAGACAGAAGAAGGAGCTTGTTCTTAACAATAAAATTATTTTTATTTATACCTGTGTATTATTACATTAAATATGTTTCATTATAATACGTTATTCTGATTGGCCGGTACACAGCAAGCTCGCGTTATTCCTTAAACTGTTAAACTGCATTACACAATAAAATTTATCATTCATGATGACACGAGGTCCCCCAATAAAGTGCACAGCAAGGATTTGTATAGTGAGATCTCACTATACCAATCCTTGTGCACAGGTAAATAAAATAAAAACTTGATAAAAATCGTGTTTTCATGATCCTAGCTAAAAAAAATGTATTTATAAGCATTCCGCGCTTCATACAATGTCATAGTGGGTCTCATTGGGGTCTAAGCGTGATGCGGGATTGCCGTTTTTTTTTGTAAGCGTGACACGTGAAAGTCAAATGATTGTGCCGTTATTGAGACGGGAAATTACAATAAAATGAGAATTGCTTTCGTACATTGTATAAGCGGGATACGGGAATCTGATAAAATAGTAAGCGGGATCCGGGATCAGAACCCCCAATGAGACCCCCTTCATACAAAATGTACTTCGGTCATATCTATTAAAACAATTTGAAAAGACACATGCATAGCCCCGAACGAAGAGTATTCGCAGTTAATTACAATTAACGAATAAAAGGTATCAATCATTACACATCCAAAAGGTTCAGCTTAAACATGCCGTTAACAGTCTGAGAAACGCATGACCTTGTGCAATGCCAACAAATCAGTAAACAGTATCGACATAATGTAGAATCATTAGTTCTCATAACTTCACATATATAGCTGACGTCAACTTTTTTCAAAAAGAAAATCCATGTTCATACCAATAAAACAATTACTACCCGTACTGCGTTAAATTGATGTCCTTTGAGTACATTACACTAAGGTCAAAAACTCGACGAATGAATCGTCTGATTTTTCTAAAATTTTCATGATATACACCTTGTTCTGCTTATAATTTTCGTATTAAAATCTAATGTTCGAGATAATCACAAAAAATGCAAAACTCGAGTGGAAGATATTTCAGAGGCGCTATCATGATATATGCGTAAATCGGTCTATTTTTTTATTTCTCAAAATGCATAAATGGCCGTAAAACAAATACGTTTTATGTAATTGGGTAAACTGTATTAATTGATTCATCATTTGAATTGAAATACAATAAAAGATGGTCTTAGTGATATTCATATTCAACACTGTGTCATTATACAATTTATACCCTGTGTGCATGCATAATGCCTTATATCTACTAATAGGCTATATATGTCTCAGACTCTGATTATGTTTTATGTTTATAGTTCCAGTTTGGACGTATAAAAGTTATCCATTTCCCAATTATCATAATCTTTTTTAGTATTCTGTGTATTCACAAGCTTTTTAAGACATTTAAATTTGGGGAAACATATATTGCAACTACCAGTACAAGGATGTCAACGTATATTTGTTCCACCTAACAGAAGTTCCAATGGAAACTTTGTTATAAATATTGTCATAATATCTATTCCTGTTGGAACAAATATTTTATAACATTTATTCCGTTAGGAACATATACTGTAATATTTCTTCCTGTGGAAATAATATTCCAGAATATCTTTTCCTTTTGGAACTTATATTATGAAGGAACTTCTATTCCGTGACACAAGGACTGTTAGTATAATCTGAGAATACACTAGGTGTTATAGTTGTCTCCGGTATAATAGTCGCAGAAACTACCAATTATGGAATTAAACATAATCTTGACCAATTTAAAATACCTTATTGTATATGTTTCACAGCCGAAAAGAATTTAAGCAGAGACATGATATTGTATTATATTAGACATTTATTCCTATTGTGGGTACTCAGGGAAAAAACGAGAAACATTAACTTAAATTACGTAATGACTTTATCAAAAGAGGGGGACTCAATAAGCATTCACTAATCTACCTTGGGGCCCTAACTGGTCACTTCTACAATTATTGTGAAAATGTTACAATGTCGAACTGATGGCTGTAATAATTTTGTGATCGAATTTTATAATCTTGTACATAGCATTAAAAAATTTCAAACTGAATGGCCACTACATCCGAGACTTCGAACTGTCTTCTCAATTAACTTCACTGTGACTGTTCATGCACGTCATGGCTATGATCATATCATTTCCCTTCTTTATATTTTCTCACAGAATCCATTCAACAGTTTGTTATTTTACTTCATTTGAGATGTATGGTTGGTTTCTTATTGTAAATATATTTAAAACAAAAAAATACTAAAAGCAATGACGGATTTGTTTATTACGTTGTCGGTTTTTGTTTTACTATATTGTGCACACTTCCTGTTGTTGCTTTCCTGTTATTATTTATTTTAGCCGATGATCATATTACATTATGGGCCTGTTTGGAAAATCAAATGAAAAATCGCCAAAAGATATGGTATACAGGTTTACTTTTTCATAGATTTTTGCAATATCTTCTTCTTAATGTCTGACAAAATCTATAGAAAATATCGGATGACCATTTTGAAATATATGGTACCATAATTTTTAGATGGTTGGACTCAGCCTATAACATGTATAATAATCATATTGTAGGCTACCTTTGCGGTTTTCATAATTGTATTGTTGAATATTAAGCAAACAAGCATGAAAAAAAACTGTTGGCTGTCAGGGTAATTCTAGTCCGAGATTACTCTGTTACTCTGACGTCCAACGGCTGTTTTGCCAGACAAGCTGGGGCCGTGGTCCCACGGCCCCAGCTTGTCTGGCAAAACAGCCGTTGGACGTCAGAGTAATCTGGGACTACAAGCTGGGGCTGTGGTCCCACGGCCCCAGCTTGTCTGGCAAAACAGCCGTTGGACGTCAGAGTAATCTCGGACTGGGTAATTCTGACTAGGTAAATCTGTGAATCTTGACCCAAGAATTCAACAGTATACATTTAATTGTAATTGTAATTTTTGGTACATTAGACATTAGACATTATTTTATTAAACCAATCATGGGCCCTTGTCGGGCAAGATACAAAAACATCATACAATGATTATATAAACATTAGTGAAATACACAATATTATAAGTAATACACAAATAATAAATTGATAATATGAGCAATGTAGCATATAATTAATATACGTTCATCCGTAGGTATGTTCCAAAATTGGTTTCTGTTCTTTTGACTTTTAGTTTGCCTCAACCAAATGTTATGAAAGTCCAGTGCTTTCAAAAGTAGCAGGTAGGCGGTGGAATTCCGCTGTCTATGTAATGTAGAGGTGCTGCCTACTTTCACTTAATCACAAAAATATTCTGTACATTATTTTATGTGAGGAAATGTCTAAAAATATCTTATTTACGCTAAATATAAAACGAGTAAGAACTAGGAAGTAAATCACTTATGTTTACCTATATAACAAACATTAGATGTGTCAGTCATTCTGATTAGCATGATAAGTTGATATAAATATGTTATCCAATCAGGTAACAGTACACATGCGTTTTCCAATGGGAATTACTCAGGCTTTTCACTATTAAAGAATACATGTATGGTCGAGTTACGATAGCTATAGGTCCAGGGAAAAATGAAACATACAAGTTAGCTTGAACATGGATTTACAAAACGACGAAAAGCAACAGACGAAGATAAAAGTACGACGTCGAGTAAAATACAACAAATTCTTTAAACTGTCATCGTCAATAAATGAAGTAATATACGAAAAAGTGGTTTTAATTGCAACTTCAAGCATTATTTGTTGCCTAACATTTTACAACGTAAATTGTTATTCTTTGTTTTGTCATTAATATAATCCGTAAACCAAACGGTGATGATGATAGTGATGGTGACAGTTCTGATGAGTTGGATGATGAATTTAAATATGAATGAAAGTCTAACTTTTTTACATCTTGGTTTGAAGATGAACATGAGAAAGTCCAAGTCACAATTTTATTCAGATTACTTAATCCTCTACTTGCATGAAATAAGAGATGCTTCCTAATTTCATAGTTGCTTTCATATTCATTGAGCAATTATAGAAAGTGTAAAGTATTTTTGTTTATTCCTGCTCATTGTAATTTTATTGCAAAAATAAGGATCAAAATTTCTCGGAAGTGATTTTGGATTTTAAACTTAAATATTTTTTTTTATTTTTCTAAACATATAAAGCTATCAAAATACCATAGTTTAATTACAGCTCTGTAAAGTGGAGGTAACTGTTGTTTCATCCAAGTAAGGAATTACTACTCAAGTAAACATTTGAATTAACAATGTCTAACAAATATGGTTTCATTCACTTTTATGAAAACTATAATTTTATGTTATTGTAAAAATGTCTGGCTGTGGTCTTTGAAACTAAACATGAATATTTAAGTCTAATGTACCTATATGGTAATCTCATGCCGGACTGAAATTTGAGAAAAAACAAAAATTTCACATTAAAATAATCACTTTTCACAGCTTCAAAACAATGTCACAATAAAAAATTATCACTTTTCACAGCAAAAATAAATAGGTAATCTCATTATCATGATTATGCTCATGCCAGGCTGAATGCTAAAAAAAAAATCACATTAAAAATTATCACTTTTCACAGCTTCAAATTAAAACATGCCAGGAAATGCTCAGATTGCATGATTTTGCATGATTTTTTGCCGGCTTATGGGGGGCCTAGGCTGCCCCCAGACCCCTGGCCTAAAATTTTTATCCTTGCTTCACCAGTCAGGGGACTTTCTTAAATAAGTGATTTTCTAAATCACTGATTTAAGTAACATTATTTCCATAAAGGTTGGAAGTTAGAGTTGTCTTTCTTTAATAATCACAGTCCTATTTAAGTAGTACAAATTAATCACTAGAAGAAGTGATTTAATTTTTACTGTAGCTTTAAATATAGAATACTAATGATCCAGGGACTAATTATGTTTCTAAACTTATCAGAACCAACATCTGTGTTGTCTAGGATGACCAGGTCATTTCAGGTGATGACCTTGTACTGAATCTAGGATAATGACATAAAAATCACTTGTTTAAGTATCAGACCTCAATTTCCTTCCCAAAAATCACTTCTTTAAGTAGCATTCTTTTAATAATCCCTACTAATTTCAACACCCCCGAACAGTGAGATTTTTATCGCGAACAGTAGAATTTTATTACATAATCTGAAAGATGAAACCTTGAACCTCACAGGAAAAATACTCCCACTGCTGGGAAAAATCTTTTAAGAAAGTATCAGTTCATTATGTAAAGCCATTATTATAGCATTTTTTCAACAAAAATAGAATTTTCAGCTGAATGATAGCATCAAAGGCAGAAACCTTTCTACTTAAAAGAAGCAAAAATTTTTTTTTTTTTTTAATTTTACTAATTAAAAGATATTATTTAAACCTATGTGTTTAAAATTTGGAAAAAAATGCAAAATTCCAATTTGTGACAAAACCACGATTTTGCTACTCAAATAAGTGATTTAAAAATCACCTATTTCAGTAAGTCCCCTGACTGTTCACTCGGCAATAGCCTCCTGTTTTTATTGGAAGTGTCCCCTACTTAAAAAACCTTTGAAGCACTGTTGAAACTTATACCCAATGCTTATAACCACAAAACACAGGTCTAGTTTGAATTTGGGTGACCAAGTGTCACTTTTACCATTTAGAGTTGTTCCCCTTTACAAATGTAAAAAATGCTGTTCAAAAAATATAAATGATGTCATATTTGAAAATTGGAGTCATCTTTCTTTGTCCAGATTGGTAGTTGAATCAACTACAACCAATGCTTTATACAATGCAATAATCAATTTTACTCCCAACTGATAAATTAAAAGCAACCTTTACCACCATGACCACTCAGTGCTTAAAGCACTTTGATTACCATTCTAAGGTTTTGCCCTTTTACAAATGGAAAAATTGCTGAATTTTTTGTTTCCGTTATCTAACTTAAGTTTGTCTCAACTAGATTAAATGTAATGTAAATATAATGATTATTACCACTAAAACTCAGTTTAAGTTCAAAATTTGGAAGGGTCACTTTTACAGTTCTTGAGTTATCATGTCCCTTTATAACGTTATATGCTAGTGGGAGCATCATCTGTGTCCCTATGGACACATTTCCCATTTATTGTAATCAGTTTTAAATTGTTTTCATGTGTGCACTCCAAAATGTGACAGGATAGTGAATCAGTTAACGGTGGCTGCTTACTGAAAGAAGAAAACTTATTTTTATACTACCGCAAAAAAATTTTGGGGGTCGTATAATGGTATGATTTTGTCGTTGTCTGTGTCGTCCGAAGACACATTGGTTTTCAGACAATAACTTTAGTTAAGGGCATATCCAACAGTTTCAGGGGAGGTCTATTGTTTCCCGTAATTTAGCATTGTTTCGACGACGTCATAACGGAATCACCAATGGCTATGGCCGTCTGACAAGGGCGGTTTCTTTCCTCAAAGGAAAGGGCACGGCGGGAATTGGCAGAAAACTCATACAGAATATTAACAGAAATAGAAGTCAAATCTTAAAAGATGTTGTCCTCTTGGTCCATTATAAAAGAACTGCAATTTGTCTTTATAATTATAGACCATACTCACTTAAGTTTCGGTTTTATTATAAAATTATCTTCAATATACAGTACAGTAGAGAACAACGAGAACAAATCCGTAATAATTTATTTTTTTCATTAGAATGCAACACAAATTGTAATTAATTCTTTATCAAACTTATCCGAGATTTTGTCATTCAGGATAGAAAACTCAAAGTTTGATTTGACTTGAGAAAGATTAAAAAAAATTGGTCTCTTGAGAAAAACTAAAATACGACATAAACTAACATATATCATTGCATCTAGCATCTAGCTTTGCGTTGAAATGCTAATATACAGAAGCTCTTTAAATGAAAAACGACACCGTAAAAAAATGAAATAGGAAAACATTGTAATATATACACTGACATACAAGTAAAAAATATCGATTTTAGTGTTTACTTATGTATGAGGAAATAAATATAATTTAACAAACAAACAAAAAACGGTGTAAGTCTTGATGTAAGTCTTGACTTATTACCAACCCCCTCTTAAACCCAGCAGTTCCATAATAGGATAGGTAAACTCAAGATTTTGCTCATTATAATATTCAACTTTATTCTAGTACGGCATACGTTTTACTGCTAGCAAACCCTTTATCTTAATAATGTATCAATCATTTATTCAGATCCACTTTCACCTCGTCGTAAATATCGTGATATATTTGCCACTGGAGCATGGAAGCAATCAATTTATTAGTTGCATATAATAGTGATGCATAATCATTAGTTCTCAACTGATAATTGTCTTAAACAGGTTTCCAGTTTTGGTAAAAAAATATTATCTATATTTTATTTTTAAACAAAATTTTAGAATTTCTTTCCGCATCTTTCTCTTTGAATTTATTTGTTTGAATAATCAATAATAATATAGTTATATAGTAGTCTACTTCAGTGGTTACATTGTATGCAGCCAAACCAGGTGGAGTTTATTCTCAAGTTATTGCCTTTCTGATCTGTTTTGTAAATTAAAGGGTTTTTTCATGACATCTACTACTGCAAATGGCGCAACAGATGTGTTAAAATCAGCCATGTGACTTATTTGAAGGTTCATGTGACATTTGTTGTTGTTAAGAGATCTTATTAAAATTTCGGATATCCCTTGAACCATTTATTTAGATGGTTTTTAAACGTATAGGTGCGCGAAACTCTCACTACACTATGCATAGGATATACGACATTTTTATTTCGACTAAACCAGGCTGTAAATTTATACATCCGAGCAGCTAAACGGCTGCACCCAATTATAGCAAAGATATACTGTCGGATGCGAAAAGTGCAGAGATGTGAATATTTCTATATCCTGTCCAATCAATCCTTTTGTTTTTGAAAAAAAATTTAAATGTATATACATTAATACGACAGCAACTGAATGACACATATAGTTCAAAACACTAAGAGTCAACATACATATTTTTGTTAAAGCTAGAAACCTATAAAGAATAAAAAGGCCAAAACTGCAACATGAATAAATAATACAGAGTCAGTGAGTTTTTAGACAAGTGTTTGGTTGCAAAATTTCACTAGCTCTTTATTAATTTCGATATGTGAAATTATAGACGGTTTAATATAAATCAGTGTAAGAAAAACACTTCATTGTAAAACTAACTGAATTGTCATCTCGTCCATTTACTAGTTCATTATAAATAAGAAGATGCGATATGAGATATGAGTGCTATCTAGACAACTATCCAACAAAGTCGCAGTGTATAAATACATTTGTCTGCCGTCACACTGCCTTTGAAAAATTAGCGGGGAAATATAACGTTATTTCCCGAAACGTCTTAATTTTTGGCACAATTTGTGAGGCTTACGGAAGGGATTTAGTAAACAATATCATATTTCTCGATTTTTCTCAAAAACGAGTACGGTGACAAATATTTTTCAAACCGTTATGACGTTCCATTTTTTTCAAAGGATAACATATCTTTCTTTGGCCAAATCGACACCGTTAGAAATATTTTAATAAATTAAAAATGTGCATTTCAAATGTTCATTTCTTGCCGTTGTTTGAGTCCATCATAACGTTTTGGCTTTAATTGAGTAAGAATTAATGCTTTAAATGGTAAATTTAGATTTTTCTAACCATCTTGAATTATTTTGCTTTAATTTGAGCCCCATTAAAAAAGTATATGTTGATTAAAAAATCATATTTAATTTTTCCAAATAAAAAACGTTTTTTACTCAAAAATTGCAAAAATGTTCAATTTTCAGCAGTATTTTTTGAAAAAACGAAATCGACGACTAATATTTTTTTTGGCAAAATTTTATTCTCTGCCAATTGAAGAATGAAATATCTTCAAGGGAAAAAATTCTCACTGTCAAAAATAAACTGTTGGATATGCCCTTAAGTGTATGGATCTCTTTGAAATTTAATAAGAAGGTTCAATACCACAAAAGGAAGGTTGGGATTAATTTTGGGGATGATGCATGGTCCCAACCGTTAAGGAATTAGGGGTCCAACACAAGCATTTTTCTACTTTCAGGATAATAACTTGAGTATAAGTATTTCAATTGCTCTGAAATTGTTTCACAATGTTTAATACCACAAGTAGAAGGTTTGGATTCATTTTGGGATTATGGTGCCAACAGTTTAGGAATTAAGGGCCAAAAAGGGGCCAAAAACAAGCATTTTTGTAGTTTCTGGACAATAATTCTGGAATTATGGATATATCTGAAATTGTATCACAAGGTTCCATATCACAAAAGGAAGGCTGGGATTGAGTTTGGGGTTATTGCACCATTCATGCAGGAATTAGGGGCCAAAAAAGGGCCAAAAACGAGCATATATCTAGTTTCCAGATAATAACTTTGGATCTCTCTGAAATTGTACTACAAGGTTCCATACTACAAAGGAAAGCATGGATAGAGCATGGGAATAATTTCTCCAAGGGGGGATTCAAAAAGTTTTGGGGGGTCCAAATTTTTTAAGGGGTTCAATTTTTTTTTCAAAATTTTTATAAAGTTTCAAGAAGAAATCTTAATTGCACAGTATTGCATAATAGATTTGTAAGATCTTCATATTTGTTTTGTGTCAGAACCCTATAATATTATGTCAAAAATTTTATAACAATCCAAATTCAGACAGTAAATGCTTGGATATTGTGTCCAAATTTGACCCAACTGTTCAGGGTTCAACCTCTGCGGTCATATCAGGCTGCGCTCAGTGAATCAGCAATTTATTATATGGTATAATCATGATAATACTAGTGCTTCCATTGATAATAATGACTAGAAAATACTTTAAAATTATGAGATATCAATTTTTCATTGTTACTTAAAAAATTACAATTTACAAATGTAACTTGGAAGGAATTCAATTTGTGTGACTTTTATGGAAGTTCCTTTTAAAAAAAATATGGTGGACATAAAAATTTTCTAAAGGTAGAGAAATACTATTATATATATATTTTATATTTTAAGCAATAAAAATATTTATTTTCATTGATTTTGATAAGAAATATTTTGTACTATAAGAATACCTTGAACAAGCCATAGACACACTTTACACAGTCTGGGATTAAGAATGAATGATCATGTAGGCCTGAGTACAGATGGGACTTGCATAAAAGACACACAAATCAAATTCATGAAGTTGAATTAAACTTTTATTGACTAAAAATGATGTTTATCTCAAAATTTTAGACTTTATAATATTTAAAACTTTAAAAGTAGTAATACTCCACATACAGTACAGTCTTTGGGTCATGCCTATGGTCCTTGGGTTCATATTGGGTATTTTGGAGTCCTAGGAAAATTATTGTACATGTATGACTATAACAGAGATATTAAAATAGAAAAAGTAAAAGCTTTTTTTTTGCTATTTTGTAATTTTAGCAGAAATTGCAAAGCTCTTAATAATATTATATACATACCTAAATATATAAATATAATTAATGATAATGTGTATCAATTTTAGGTGAATGAATGGACGCATAAATTACGTAAAGAAGGTTTTAACATAGACCGACAGATCAAAGGTATGACTGAGATATAAAATAGCTACACGTTATGCATTCTTAAAACCTGTATCAAGCTTGAATATTGTGTCTATTTTTGCCCCAACTGTTCAGGCTTTGACCTCTGCGGTCGTATCCAGCTGTTCTTAGCATAGCAGTTCATTATTATTCATATAGTAATAAACTTTATTGTCATAAAGCATATCAATTAAAGCTTGTGACTAAAAAATACAAAAAACTATAACCCTTGCAACAAAAAAAATAAAAAAAATTCATTTCCATTCTCAATTTTATTATTTGGTAAGTTATACTACCTTTTCCCTACACACTCTATGAAATCGTCTGTAAAAGTTAAATTTGTAAGTTTTTGCTTGTAAAAAAAAATTATATTGATCTTGCATGTTATTTTTCTAAGGTATACAAAGGGAGGAAGAGAAGGCAAAACGGCATATGAAAGATGCAGCCAAAAAAGGAGAAAAGGGAGCTTGTAAAATCCTGGCTACTGAAATTGTCAAATCACGAAAAGTTGTGAATAAACTATATGCATCAAAGGCACATATGAATTCTGTATCTATGAACATGAAAAATCAACTAGGTATTTATTTCATATTTCATTTGTACTTATTTATTATATCTTCTCATTGCATTTTTTTTGGTATACACATTTACTTACTTTTTTTATTTCTACTTGTAAATGAATAATTGAACTCGTCATCGATGAACATGTACATAAATTGCAAAACATTTGATAGAGACATAATCATTAACTTACATTCTTTATGGAATAACTGTTTCACAAATGATATCGGATATGTTCCTTAGGTCGTAACTACAATCCCCTTCCCTTTCATAAATGTGACCTACCGAATTATACTATTTACCGGATTTGTTATCTCGACGGGTGCCACATGTGGAGCAGGATCTGCTTACCCTTCAGGAGCACCTGAGATCACCCCTAGTTTTTTGTGGGGTTCGTGTTGTTTATTCTTTAGCTTTTTATGTTGTGTCATGTGTACTATTGTTTGTCTCTGTGTCCTTTTCATTTTTAGCCATGGTGTTGTCAGTTTATTTTCAATTTATGAGTTTGACTGTCCCTCTGGCATTTTTCGTCCCTCTTTTATAGCAACATTAAGAATAGCTGGAGCTCTTGAGAAAAGTACAGATGTGATGAAAAGTATGCAGGCATTAATTAAACTACCAGAAATACAACAAACTATGATGGAAATGTCAAAAGAAATGATGAAGGTACAATGTATATACAAATTTACTACTTAAAACCATGTAACAATTTTGTATAAAAAGTACCAAACTTTATTTCCAGAATTAACAAAAAAAATTAGATATGTTGGACACCCATTGGTGGCCTTTTCCTATTTTCCGCTCTTTGGTGGGGTTGTTGTTTCTTTGACACATTCCCTGTTTCCATTCTCAATTTTAAGAGACATTAAATTTTACTTTGATTTGTATATTTTATATGACTTATTTTATATGAAACCTGTGGGTTTGTTCAAACCTTGACCTAAATGGTCACTATATCTTATTAGAATTTTAGCTAAATCTGTTATAGCAAAGTTTATATGACCCTGTATGATAGTTAAGCATACCTGTGTAGCTGTTACAGTTATCACTTGGAGAGACACAGCAGATAACTCAATTTAGGAATTTAAACGTTTTGATACCGCAGACAGACCAAATTACTGATTAGCATGATTCTAAACACTAGATTCTCAACTTTCTTCAAGCACTATTGTACATGTAACGTTAAAGTAATGATGCTTAAAAAACGAAGTACTGGTAACTTAGTTGAGTTGTCTTGCTTTTACAATGGTTGAAGTCCTTATAAAAATAATGTGTCCACTCCTTTTCCCTTATAACAATAATCAATCAGTGTAAGTCAATTAAATCCATCTTAAATATATACAAAAATAGGCTATTCCCTTTTCAAAATGTTAATAAAAATTATTTGAAAGTTTTTACACATTCGACATAAAAAGATGAAAAATGAATTTTCCATTTAAATGAGCCAAACTTGGAAAAAGTCTTTTGGAAAGTAAGTTTATAAAATTACAGTTGAACTGACTTGTTAACATTTACTTTTTATGTACTCAATGACATAAAGGCTAACTCTCTAGAAATTTGTTGTTATTGTTTTAAAGGCAGGTATATTAGAGGAAATGATAGAAGATACAATGGAAGGCTTAGATGATGAAGATATGGATGAAGAAATTGACACAGAAGTTGCCAAAGTTTTAGATGAACTCACCAGTGGTAATTTATTTTATAATCTTCATTTCAACTGATATGTAATCACTAAACAGACTTTTGAGGCTACATAGGAATCACAATGTCTATCAGTCTGTCTTGTCCATGTGCCATGTATGTGCAATTCCTCCATCTTGACTGGATAATAAGAGATTTAACACAGTTGTAGAATATTAACTGTTCATGTGTTTGTTAAATACTAAGGATTTTCTTATCCCAGGAGTAGATTACCTTAGCCGTATTTGGCACAACTTTTTGGAATTTTGGATCCTCAATGCTCTTCAACTTTGTATTTATTTGGCTTTTTAACTATTTTGATCTGAGCGTCACTGATGAGTCTTATGTAGACGAAACGCGCGTCTGGCGTATAAAATTATAATCCTGGTACTTTTGATAACTATTTGTCCTATCTGTTTAAAGGGGAGATAATTTAACTAATTCTTCAATGTTGGAACATGTTGTTTATATTTGCTAGTTAGCTAAACTCCCTCTGAATGACAGAAATGATATAAATGAAACTTTACACATTTGATTACATTACACACAGATGAGTGGAAAGAAATATAACAATATTCCTACATGTTGAAGGGGAGACAATCTAACTGAATGTTTTCAATGTAGCAACATGTTGTTATAGTTTCTTGTTAGCTTAGCTCCTTTTAAACAACTGTGAGGATGTTGATGAACCTATACTATTATTCTTGGATGAGTGTAAAGGGATATGGTCCTTGTTCAAAATGTTAAATGGGAGATAAAAGAACTTAATTACTCCAAATGTTGCTATATGTTAGAACAACTCCTGTACACCTGTACAAATATTGAATTATCTTTACACAGTTGAATAGAACGACCCATGTGTGCACATAAAGGAATATAACACTGATCTAAATCTTGTAGGGATTACCTTAATAGATGTAAGAAGATGTTAGACAATTCTCCATCGAAGTCACAATTAATGTTCCTATATCATGTATATATAGTAATAATTTCTTCTAAGCACTCATCTTCCTACACAGCTTTACAGATATTTATGAAACTTTACACAGTTTTAGAACCCTAATGTAGGATGTGCTTAAAGGAATATAAAATTGTTTTACATATTTAAGGGGAGATAATTTGTTAGCTTGGCCTAACTTGTAAAAGGGGAGATAACTAAACTTACTTACTTGGTTCAACTTGTTAATTCTTCTTCTATGTTTTATAGGTGTACTGGATAAGGCACCTGATGCCCTACATGACACCCTGCCATCAGCAACAGTAGAGGCAGAGGGCGCCACTGCATTAAGTGAAGACGAGGGAGAGGAAGATCTGACGAGTCGATTGGAAGCTTTAAAGCTAATGCTAATCATGGGACCTATTTGTTATTGTGATATTTTATACTTGTTATTTATTATACCATTATTGATAGCATGCCTGGCTTGGGTCATATACACAAGTTACATCCTCCACGTTATCTTCAGGAACACTGTTTTCAATGTGTGATATACCTGTTTTATAAACTTTTGTAGGTCATGTAGGTAGAAATCCAATTACTGCCAGTAAAACAATCTACTAATTGCTTTATGTTTTGAACCCTGTATGCTACGTTAGCTAGATATGTCTCGCTCTATTGATATATCTTCACAAGTTTTATCCAATTGCAACAATAATCAAAGTCAAAGAACAAAAAATATTTCTGTTATTAAATTGTTAGATGATTTTAAAATGTTTATTTTGTGTTTTGTTATTTTATTTGTCTATTATCGATATTTGCATTATAAAACAAGAAAAATTATCTTTTGTATATGAAATATAATTATATCAGATAAATCAAATAGTTTATTGACATGACTGACATAATTCAATATTATGAACAAATGCAGTAGGTACCAATATATATGTCCATTGAAAATGATCTACAAATAATTTTTGTATTTTACTTTAAGAGAGGGAGGGACCTAAGGAGAGATAGACAAATTTTATTTTGTGTTTTAGTAATTATATTAATTTCATATCATAACTTTGTAATATTGCAAACAAATGACTATTGAAAAACTTTGTTGAAAACTTCTTTTATATTTGTAATAACTGAGAATATATCTGTCTGTATAAAGCAAAGGCATTATGGGTTGTATAGTATATTAGCAAGAAAAGCATAAACCTCCAATTTATAAGTAAATGTAGTATTAAAAAAAAGCTTTAAAATGTAAAATATTTTTTAGAAGTTTTTTATTCTCTTCATTTGTTTATAAAATCAAAAAGTTTATTTTCTATAAAATTGTGTTATAATGACAAATTTTTTTTTTTTCAGGGAAATTTCTCTTGAAATGATCTTACCCCTAAAATTCACATGAAATTTTAAAAAAAAAATGAATACATGTAAAATTGATTTGGATTATATGCTTTAGCTTCTTGCACATGAAATTTATGTCAAATCTTGTGAATTTCAAGTGAGTGAAATATGTCTGTTAACACAATGTCAGTACTCTATGTTTATAATATGAAACTGCTAGGTTCATCAAATAACATTTCTTATTACAAGAAAAATACCATTTGTATTATAGAATAAATCGTTTTATAACATTTTTGTCTTTTCATTGTTTTTTTTTTTTCAATAATAAAGATATTTTGAACTGTTCAGAATATGGGGTACCAAACAATATTTCTTTTTTACTTGAATATAAGATGTGGGTGAACATCTAGGAAACACCAACCTGACAACAAAAAATAAAAAGATATTAAGAAGAAGCAGTCAACATGTGTCAACGAAATGTCAATGTCTAAATCATCCTTAAATTGTTAGAAATTTTACAAAAATGAATATGGGTCATAGAAACCAAATTTAAAAAAGAAGTTTCCTGACTTTTAAACTTTTGAAAAATAAAAAAAGAAGGCCAAGCTGATATTTTGTGTTGATGTTTACCCCCAGCAATTTAGATTTAAACTTATTTTATTCATAATGTTAAGAATAGGATTGAGCGATAGACCAGTCACCAGAACTGCCTCATGGATGGATGAATTATTAATGTCCATTGACAAGTGAAATGCATCTTCAGGACCAGAACATGTGAATGTGATATGAAGGGCACATTACTCTTGACTAGTTTCTGCCAAATCTGCTCATACTCCTCAAGTTTGAGTGCTTAGATTATAAGCACCAATGTTCTCAAGTCTTTGTTAGATTCCGTGTTAGAAATACATGTCTGTATGTAAGTGGTCTTTTGATGTGCTCTGGTTTCCAAGGTTCATTGATCCAACTCTCATGATTTGACAGATTTCTTAGGTTTTATAAATTGCAGGTTAATTCACAATGTTTGGTGTAGAGTAATTTTAAAGTGTACTTGACCATCTGAGATGGATAAAGTGACCATGACCTAATTGTTGTGTTTGAATGAATGAATGAATGTATGAATGAATGAATGAAAGAGTTATGAAATGATTTCAATGCCCATTATTTACACATAGTACATTATATACTTATCAAGTTTTTCACCCTACTCACCTTTTTTATGTCAAGTGCAGTGTGTATTGAAGACCCATTGTTGGCCTTGTGCTGTTTTCTGCTCATTGGTCGGGTTGTTGTCTCTATGACACATTCCCCACTTCCAATCTCAATTTTACATTAAAAAAATACTGAAAATGTCAATTTTTCGCTTAGTTCTCACTATATACTTGGGTAATATTCCATCCTTCCCCAGTTTTTTGTGCACATTTATAATACTGGTAGTTTATAAATATTATTAAAGTTGTATGTATGTCTGATACTTTGAAATAATTTGCAAGTTTCAAGTTGAAGTGAAGTCCACAAAGTACCTATTTTGTATGGAGATACTAAGTATTTCTAAGTCTGCAGACTTTATTTGGAGTTACAACTTTATATAGCAGTTGAAAGTGATTTTAAATTGCAATCTGTATGGCACCAAGTTGCTGTTTGACAATGGTCAATCTTTGTAAATGGTCTTTGGAAAAACAGCCTTTTTGTACAAAAGATAGGAAGTAATTTGAACAATAAATCTGAATCAATAAAATTGAGAATGGAAATGGGAATGTGTCAAAGAGACAACAACCCGACCATAGAAATAACAACAGCAGAAGGTCACCAACAGGTCTTCAATGTAGCGAGAAATTCCCGCACCTGGAGGCGTCCTTCAGCTGGCCTTTGTTTCACAGAGACTTGCTTTTTTACACACAAGCATAATAAATTATCAGTTTATCAATTATGTGACATGGCATACAAAAACATCTGTACAAACAAATTTATTTTTACATTTTATTAGACTTTCATTTTTTCTAAACCCTCAAGTTTAAACATGATTACTATATATGAAAATATCTATGAATAAATATATAACTTCTATGAGTGACTACATGTATACAAAATGAAATGACAAGTATTTATTGTGTTAATGTACAAAACAAATAAAATTCAATTAGCACAAATGTAACATGTGTAAGGTTCATAATGAAAAATAACAAATCTATCAAAATCGAAAATTTTCACTTATCATGCTTGTATTAAATTAAAGTCTAGTTTCAAGTAGTTCAAACATATTCAGGACAATATGAAATTACAAATGAAATTTCTCTGAACTTGTTTCAAATTAATGAACCTGTATTAAATAGATTATTAGTGACTTTATTCACATATCTCTGACCTTTTAATCTCATATCATATATGTTGAAAGCATAATAAAATTGAGCGAAAATTGGAATATGTCAAAGAAACAACAACCTGACAAAAGAGTAGTTAAGAGCTAAGCATTTCATACAAAATACATATACATGTATAAATTAGTTTCAGGATAATTGAAATTCAGATAAAGAATGTAAAACAAATAAGGGGAGATAACGTAAAAAGTCAAGTTATCAGAACCAAAAAAAAACCAACTGTTTAGAACATAAAATAACCTCAAAATCAACACACATGATGTCAGAAGAACGAAATGGCTGAGATTGTTGCTTCTTTCAAACTTTCTATATTATTTCCTTTCTATCTTTTTTTTTTTTAAACTTATGCATTTTGTTGTAAATACATGTACTGACTACATTTGTGAAGGATTCACCAAGGCTTACTCCCCTTGTTATTATATTTAGCATGTCATGCATGTTAAGCAGAATAACTAATATTTTTTATATTTCACCACAACCATGACAACCTGTCTTCCATTACTATAGCTGAGTCAAGTGCATGTATTATGGACAAGTAAATCTTTTTTTTTAATACAAAAAATGTTCTGTTGTATACAACTCTACCATCTTGATAAATTTTGTTCCTTGCATGACTGAAATGAGTTAATGGCAGCTTTCTTAAAATCTCTACAGATTATAAGTTATATACAATTTCAACCTGATACCACAAAATGTTTAACAAAATCAAAAATTACATATAAAATATGTACTGAACAATTTTTCATTCAAAACAATCATATACTTAAAGGAATATTTTTAACAATGAGTTTTGTTAAGATGATACTATGCATTTATGTAAGGATATTGTGTAAACTTGATGAACAGTTCTTTAAAAATTTAAACATTTTAAATGCAAAAATATTATGCAAACAGATGATCATTTTGAAACCCCACTTAATTCTGTGTTTAACCATTCTACATGTTCCAAACTAAATTTTTATACTGTAGAACTTGTTTATCTGTAGAGTGTTTTAAATATTTATATTTAAAACTGACTGGGTTGCACAATCCTCCATTAATGTTAATTACGTTTAAATTTTAACTGTTTATTCATTCATTTACAAATACAAGTTACAATTAACACTTTAAGATTTAAACATTATGTATTGTTAATTGACATTTGTGCAACTTTTCTTCAAAAATGACAAATTTCAACAATTTAAATATTGTGGTGCTGAACTCCAATATATAGTACTGAACCAGTCCATGTTTTATATGTACCTTAACATTAATCTGCGATGTAGTACACAAAACAAAACATTCGAACTCTTCACCTTTAACCACATGAATTGACATTTTTGATTGTATTGATTATTTTTATTTATAACTGTATTTTGTGTATTAATTGATGTATCACTAGTAATAAACCCTGGTGAGTTTCATATATCGTTATTGTATTATTATCATATGCTCGGATCTCACGACAATATTGCACAAATATGTTTTTGATTGAATGAAGCTGACATTTCTGGATAAGGAAGAGTTTTCCCTTATGAATAACTCTTCACTTATGAATTACAAATTTCCTTTTGAAAATTAGAAATGAATGAACATGATGAAATCAGAAATTTTTTCATTATTTTAGACACCATCGTAAGACATGTACTTTATGCATGACTTCTGTTCTGAACAATAAAATCAAATTAAAGAATCACCGGACTGGAAAGTAAATAATATAATTAATAATAAAGCTTTGACTGACTTCACGTTTCCATCATATATGTATGTCCTTGGCAAACTTTGAAACACCACAGAATTTGTATTTAGCTACATTCAAATGTTACTGACCGTCAATGATTCAGATTTGTAACGTCATAGGCTTATTAGTGATGTGGAACATTCAAAACATTCTCTTACGTTACTATTTTACCTTATTCATGATACATTTGATAACAAAATTTTCCTAATCATAGATAACAAATGTGGTCAACTGATTAATAGTGTAAAGTCTCTTACTTCCAGAACTTAATTTTCCTCTAACATAAAATGGTACTCTATGCAGAGTCTGCTATGACAGTATTGAGTATAGAACTCTGTTCTTTAAAAGTATATTTAGGTTATACTTTAATGTTGATTTGAACACTTTT
Organism: Mytilus edulis; assembly: GCA_019925275.1. Lineage (NCBI taxonomy): Eukaryota > Metazoa > Mollusca > Bivalvia > Mytilida > Mytilidae > Mytilus > Mytilus edulis. The sequence continues at coordinate 3,852,968 of CM034355.1, forward strand.
AATGTCAGAAATGAATTCCACCATTCTTAATCTCCATCAGTCTTCATCTCCATCATTAAACAATAAATAGTCTTTTAATGTATTTGGTATTTTTAATGTACGAAGTTGTCCAATTCTTTTGACTGTGATTGTTTTTCTGACAGAATATCGACACAGATGCTGGAGTGATCTGGGTGTTCGGCACTCATTTTTAAACCATCTGACTTTCTCAAAATGATTTTGTGAATCAGCCATCATTAGACGTCGTCTTGTAGCTAGATCCATGTGGAGGCCTACAGTCGAGGGACCAATCATTCTGACAGTATCTGGACTAGGTAGAACTACCATTGTTTTCACTATATATTTCAATATTGATAAGTCAGCAAATGGACTTCTAAGTTCTTGTGTTAGAAGAGTAGCACGGTCAGCACCTGAAATCTTGATGTCAACATTGGCACCATATGCAATTAATAGTCTGGCCACCTCAGGTCTACGTTCTTGCATGTTGTTCTCATGGAAACAAGCATAATGTAAAGGAGTGTACCCTGGAATGAAATATATGTTATTTATATAAAACATGTCACTTTCATAAAGTTCAATATATATTCTTATCAGTGGTCTTTTAGCCCAAAATAGAAGAGACATTTTTGCAATGTACTAGTAAAATTGCCTTTAGTGTCATCGACTTCTTATCAGAAAGTTAAATTACATTTATGACTCCTAGTGATTGCCCCGAAGTTAATCATGTCATTTTAATCAAGTACAGTGGATTAAAGTTCAAAAGTGTTAATAACTAGGTCATTCAAGTTAAGACAATGAACCTTGTCAGTGTGTATTTGGCTTCAGTCAACATTTTCGATCTCCAAGTCACACTGGAAGAGTGTATAAATGAAGACTTTCAAGACTTTAGAATAGATTTGAAGTCATCAAAATACAACTGTGCCTTCACAAAAAAGCTGTTCATCTCAACTTGTAAGAGACAAGCAGACAGTACAGTTGTTAACCTCAATTTACCCCCGCCTTTGGTCATAAATAATTTGTGTAATTTAATCGTGTTGGAAATTAATTTTTAAGAGTTACTTCCCCTGTTTTGGCTTATTACAAATTTGAGTTCCTTAAATATTAGCTATCATTAGTAATTAATGTTAATAATCCTTTCTTCCATAACATTAACCTGTTCCATTTCAGCATAATTTGCCAAGTGTAAAACCTATTAAAATTGACTTGATCTTCAACTACAGGTGTATGTTCATATTAATTTTGTTTGTGAATCAGAACTTGAATGCTCATCTTTGTTTAAGATGTTGTTGGTCCTACCAGCAGAGGTGTATTGTGATATCTTATATAGATTTTTGTAAATGCTGAAAAGATATAATGCACATTTTTAGCATGATGATTTATTTTTAGACATACTATCAACAGTTAATTATTTTTCTTATACTCGTTTTGATGGATTATTTCATCTACCTCTTTTATTATCTCCCATGTAGATTAATTGAACTGGATTATTTACCTTGTGAATCTGGAATATTAACATCAGTGTTGTAACCGTTGGCTACCAGTTCCCGTAAAACTGGCATAGAGAATCCTTCACCAGCTTTGACAGCCAGATGTAGTGGACTGAAACCTGCTGCATTCAGATGATTAACATCTGATCCTCTTTTTAGCAGTGCTCTTATACAGGTCACCAGTTTGTGTTTCACACATTCATGTAATGGTGTATTACCTGAAAGTAGAGAAGAATGCATTAAACAACCAATGAAAAGCCATAAAAGTAAATAATTGTATATAGGAGATATTTTTAGTCTCTTTTTTTTTTGCTGAAAGGGAGAAGCATTTTCAGTAACAATCTGCATGTGAGTGAATTGAATAATTCTACATGTATATAAATGTAAACTAATGTGCTTACTTTTGAAATTAGAAAATAAATATGTCACATCTTTTATATATGGCACAAACACTGGTATGGTATAAACCAGTATCTCATTCAAAATATCTCTATTTAAATTGACAAATCAGAACCTATCATATACATGTATACTGTGCTTTTTTTTACCATTGTTACAGAATGAAGAATAAAAATATAAATGTAATAGAATTTTCCTTAGTGCAATTACTGTGAAGTTGTGAACAAACTTATTTATACATAACCATTTCTACATGTTCTAGATGACTTCACAACAACTTTTTCACAATTTTTCTATTTCCTTAATGTTTTTGTATAAGATTCACATATTCACAACATTTATTTTTTTCTACCCTAGAAAATTGCGAAAAATAACAAACTTCCCACTAAATTTTTTTTTTTTACATTAATGAAATAACATTTTACCAATTTCTTGTCCTGGGCCTGCACCTGTTCCTTTCACTGGCAATGACAAAATATCCTTCCAGATAGCATTATTTAAATGAGCATGAACACAGTCTTCGAAGGCAGCGGCTGCAGCTAAATATAGACTAGTCCTGCCATACTCATCCACCGCATTGTAATCAGCACCATGCCATATTAATGCCTTCACACATTCAAGATGGTTGTGAACCGAGGCTAAATGTAGTGGTGTTGTACCTCCTGGGTGTGGAAATGCTACAATATTGAAATACAGTTTTAATCAATTATCTTGAATAATTGCTAATTATACATCCTATATATTAATCAAAAATTGCTAAAAAATGTTATATAAAGTCTATGGAATTTACAAGTAGAATCATTTGTACATGCATGTAAATTTGGATATCATTATTTTGTCCAACAAAATTTGACATTATGAAAAAAAATTCTGAAGAATGAAACATTCAGAAAGCATATTTAAAATATCGCCAAGTATCGAAATAATGCCACGTTTTTTTCACCCTATTTCCAATTTCACATTTCGATGGTTTTAGTTGTTACAAGGAACCATGGTAATTGCCATGCTGCCCCTTTATATGGACTTTCATATAAATGTATGGATATTGCATGGACAAGTACAAAATGTAGCTACTTCCCTTCCCTTGAAAATCCTTGATCCTCAACTGTGCAATAAAACTTAAAATTTCTATAGATTAAATTATCATTAGGAACCCTTACCTGTATATGAGCCATATTTGGAGTACTTAGTTCCAATGTTACAATCAGCACCACCTTCTAACAGAAGTTCTACACATCTAACATGGCCTCCTTCAGCTGCCATGTGAAGGGCTGTTACGTCAAATCGGTCCCCAGCATTTATATCAGCTAAAATACAAAAGGTTAATCCAACAATGATGCTTACAACATTGTATAATGCTTAATTTACATTGTATTTTCTTAACCAGTTAACATGCTTAATGTAACTTTAAGGGAAGCAAGTTAACTCGTACCAACGGAAACTCGTACCATGTTAACTCGTACCAAAAAAGTTAACTCGTACCAACGTAAAGTCGTACCACTGGGAAGTCGTACCATTAAAAATATATTAAAAATAACGAATGTTTTGTGGTGTTTTTTCTTTCTAAAATTAATAAAAAAAAGTTGAATTACTGTAATTTTATACTGGATTTTAATGAAAACTTGGACAAAAATACGTTTTTTTTTTTAATTAAGATACTAATATAAATGGTCTTAATTACCTTAATACCCTGCTAATTAATATATGATATTCCTTTGATTGTGTGATCAAATTAATACATTCCTTTGATTATGTGATTATTGGTTGATTATTAACTAATCAACTTGTTTATTCATATTATTACATTTTAATAAATAAAACATATATCCTTTGTTATTCTGCCACTAACTGGTACTGCCATTAAGCCTACTGGCCATTCACAAAACCATTATTCACAATACAGATGGACAGTCAAACTTATAACTCTTAAATAGAAATAAACTTAAAATATTATGCTGCCAACACTACCATTACGTCTACTGGCTATTCACAATACCATTAGAACCATGGATGGACAGTCAAACTCATAAAAAGAAATAAACGCGATGGCTAATAAATAATAGCACACAAGACCGTGACAACGTAGCAAACGAAAGACTAATCTGAGGATGATTTCAGGTATCATTTACTTTGCTATGCTATGCAACCCTTGCTCGGCATCATTACTGCCAAATCAAACCTGCCAAGGTATCATGGTATTGTCTATATCTAATACACATGGAACATTAGCTACAGATTGGTCATTGTACTTTCAAATTATATACATTTTCACAGACTTAAGAGGTATTGAGAAAAATAACAGTATATATATTCATAATTAAACACCAATCAAATGCATTTAAATAAGTTGGTACGAGTTAGCAGTGGTACGAGTTTACATTGGTACGAGTTTTTTTTATTGGTACGAGTTGACGTTGGTACGAGTTTACATTGGTACGGGTTAACTATAATTCACTTTAAGTTAAAGTGACAAACTGATAATTGGTTTGACAAAATAATTTATTATCTACCAAAAATGGCATAGGAATTTTCTTCAATTAAAAATTAAGAACATGTAGCATTGTAAAAAATTCACAAAAAGTCATCATTATTTTCAAATGTAAAGTGTTGTGCTTAACATGCTTTTATAAAACTAGTTGTGCTTATTCTAATAGTGCTCTCATTTAGTCTCAACCTGTCCATATTGCACTGCATAATTTCAAAACCGGTTTAAAAACTGTATAAGAATGAATAATTTCATCATAGATTTACATAATTGAAAAAAACACTCAATCGTAGATACCTTCATTTTCAATAAGGACCCGTGTCAATTCATGAAAGCCTTCCGATGCAGCATTTTGCAGTGGTGTGTTGTAGTTTTCAGAAGCGTAAAACAGACTCCTGTTATATTCCTTGGCATCAGGTGATGCTCCTCTTTGTAACAGTTGCTTGACTCTCTCTATTCTGCCATTTTTTGCAGCAACCACTAAATGTTTTTCTAATTCCTGCTTTCCCATTGATTCAAAGTCAATATCTTCTTCGTTTTCATTGTTTTCGCTTTTGTTGTTATTCTTATTTTCTTCGGTGTCCTCCATTTTCCCGAAGTTGTGTAAATTACAAAATCAACACCGACATAACGATGTTTTCTCTCCGGATTTTGCTTGTGATTGTAATGCTTCAAGCCCGGAGGGCATTTATATACCACTCAAATCTGTTTGTCTTTCAGAACGAAGGTTTTACAGGAGACATTTATATGAATCTAGTCATAATATAATTACAAGTATTATATGTAGATATAGGAAATATGTGGTGTGAGTGCCAATGAGACAACTCTCCATCCAAATAACAATTTATAAAAGTAAACTTTATATATATGGAAGTTTTTAACGACCTTGACTGGCTATACAGCCCTTGCACGGTCGGCCCTGGCTTGCGCCTTTTTGGGCATTAAATAATTTAAATTTTACCATGTGGTCATTGACATAATTTAGAATGATAAATAAAGTGTGATAAAAATTTGAAAAAGCAAAAATTTGAATAAATAAATAAAAGAATATAAAAATAAGTATTATATAAAAAAAAATATATATATATAAAAATAATTTTGTTTAAAAATAAATAAAAAATTAAATAAAGGAAATAAAATAAATAAATAATTAATAAACACGGTGCCACCAGAAGTAGGATCAGGAGGAAAGCGAGGCCAAGCAAACAGCAGTGAACGGCAGCAACGTTGTCCTGGTACACCAGCAGCCAAGTAAAGAGCGGATAATTTTGATATGCCAAATTGTGTATGTGAATTTAGATGCCAAATATTTTGTATAAACCGAAATAAGCCTAAATTTGTGTATGTGAGTTTTGCAAAAATAATTAGTGAGATGTTTTGTATGTACTTTAAAAAAAAAAAAGAGAAGTAAAAATAAAAATAAGATAAAATAAATAAAAAACCAAAGGGTGTATGTAAATTTAGACTGCTTTGTGCTAGCCTACCGTAGTTGCAGGACTTTATAGTGCTAGTACACTGGAACAACTATCCGCAGGAAGACAGCGCCCCACGCTAATTAAAACTGGGTTAGCGCAAACCAGATCTTGCGAAGCACCATTTTTTAAGTCTTAGATTTGACTTGCGGCTTAATGACATGAATAATTTACATAAGGACCAAAAGTAGAAACAAAAATAATTTGGAGTGCCGCTAATTTGGAAAAATAAAAAAGCCAAAGGTTATCGTGCGTTCTTTTTTAGTTAGCATAATTTCAATAGTTTAATTAACTTATCCCTACATACATTTTATCTAATATTAAATATGTTAAATTATTTCAAAGGATTAAAGATTTTGTTTTTATATTATAATTAATTTGGATTTTAATTCGTCTTAAAGATTTATTTTTTTTACTGCCGGTTACGGCCTGACTCCAATTCTGAGTCTCTGACCCGGATAACTCTTGCAGTGTAGTTTGTCTATTTAGAGATGTTTTGGGAAGTCGTCTTGAAGAGCCTTCTGTACTGCCGGTTATGGCCTGACTCCGTTTCTGAGTCTCTGACCCCGGATAACTCTTGCAGTGTAGTTGGTCTTCTTAACGATCTTTTCTTTAGTACGTACTGTATTTGTGGTGAAGATTTAATTTTTACTGCCGGTTACGGCCTGACTCCAATTCTGAGTCACTGACCCGGATAACTCTTGCAGTGTAGTTTGTCTATTTAGAGATGTTTTGGAAAGTCGTCTTGAGGGGCCTTCTGTACTGCCGGTTATGGCCTGACTCCGTTTATAAGTCTCTGATTTGGTTAAACTGAATAATTATACATGTAGAAGATTTTAGAAAATGAAAGGTTATAACGTCTTAATCTTCCCAATTAAGCATTTGCAGGTGCAATATTACTGATATTGGTAACAGGATAGACAAAAAGGTAACAGGATAGACTTTTATATAGTGATATCTCAGAAACGTACGTTCCTGTTACCAATGATATAAAGAGAAAAGTAAACTAACTTATGAGCGATTTACTTGATGTTGGGTTTGTCTGAAAGGGTGAAAAAATACCGAACAATATAAACTGATATCTTAGACTTGCATTACTGGTGGTAAATTTTTTAAACCTTTGAAAACCAATTTTTAGGGGCATTTTTCAGTACAACCTGGAAAATTGGCAAATAATCTATTATTTTACAGAATGAATGTACATATAGAAGTTTATTCTCTTGAAAACCATCTAATTGGCTACGGAAAACAAGCTTTTTAATAACCCAAAATTTCTTTTCAAAAATGGTAACAGGATAGACAAAATATTGTACCACCGATCAAATGTTTCAAGATATTCTTGTATGACATCATTAAGATTGCATCTTTTAAAATGTTGTTCTTAAAGTACTGTTTGTTTTGATTTGCTTATGTAGAGGATTGTTTGAAAAAGTTACTTTTAAAAAATTTTCAATTTCGAAATTCAACATTTTTTGAAAATGACACAGGTATGAATATAAATATTATTACAGAAAACCATAAATATCTATCAGAAAACTAAGGAGGAAGGACAGTATTCAAAACAGAGACAGCAACAGTGTGAAGATAAAAAGGAGATGCGAAATATTTATCCCTTGTCACCGTCTTATGGTGTTTATATTTCTCAACTTGTACAATTCGCTCGTGTATGTAACAACTTATTAGATTTTAGCGAGAGAAATTTTTGTATTACTGAAAAATTATTACACCAGGGTTTTCGATATCACAAACTAGTCAAAACTTTTACTAAATTTTATCATCAGTACAAGGAAATAATTCGTAAATATAACTCAACATGCTTATACGTTCAGATATTTCACATCCAATCTTTTATGGTAATATTCTTTATAAAGCCCCAAAATGTCAGTATTCACCTCAAAAGCTAACAAAACCTTTAAACAGACTTATTTAGAAGGGATATAGTTACGATACTGTTGTCAGGTCATTAAAGATTGCATATTTTGGCTTTAATAATCATTCACTTATCTTTGCATCGGAATTAAACACATTTATTCTAAAACCAGTTGTTGGCATGACAGGGGGGGGGGGTTATGTTCCAGTGGGGGATCCAGGGGGGGGGGCGGAACCGTGGATTGGAACCCCCTTTATTGGCCGATCAATGCATTTGAATGGGAGTATATAGTTGGAACACCCCCTTTACTCTGGGTTGGGACCCCCCTTTTTTCAAATGGCTGGATCCGCCACTGTGTTCTTAACAGGAGGGATTGTGCCTGGTATTCATATGATGAAGACATAATCTTTCAATCAGTTTAATTGAGGTCTGGATGCTGGCATGTCCGTAACTGCTAGTACTCTGTTGTTATCTGTGTATTATTGTTTGTCATTTTGTTTATTTTCTTTTGCATGTTTCATATTCTGACATCGGACTCGGACTTCTCTTAAACTGAGTTTCAATATGCGTATTGTTGTGCGTTTGTTTTTCTACATTGGCTAGAGGTATCGGCCGGGGGAGGGTTGAGATCTCAAAAAACATGTTTAACCCCGCCGCAATATTGCGCCTGTCCCAAGTCAGGAGCCTCTGGCCTTTGTTAGTCTGGTAAGATTTTTAATTTTAGTTTCTTGTGTTTCGACGTGGGCCGGATCGACTTGGGCCGGATCGACTTTGGGCCGGATTGACTTGGGGCCGGATCGGTTTGGGGCCGGAACGACCGGATACCCTTGTGTATAATTTGGAGATTAGTAGTTCCATTATCACTGAACAAGTATGCATATTTATTTAGGGGCCAGCTGAAGGCCGCCTCCGGGTGCGGGAGTTTCTCGCTACATTGAAAACCCATTGGTGACCTTCAGCTGTTGTCTGCTCTATGGTCGGGTTGTTGTCGCTTTGACACATTCCCCATTTCCATTCTCAATTTTATTGAACTGTATACGAATGTTATTTACTATCAATTCCAAGTTTACTACCCCACAGATATATTGTTATAGAGATTTTTTCTTTACTTTCTCATGTTTTACACATATCAGAGACATACTATGTACTATATGTCTCTGCACATATTTAATAATTATAGACTGCAGGCGTTAGGCAACAACCATTTTCTTATCTGGGGGGGGGGGGGGGGGGGGCTGGGATTTTTTTGAAAAAAATATTTTGATGGCCTAGCTGACCGAAAAAAAAATTATATTTTGCACTGAAGCTGAAAAAATTTTATGCTGTCACCTGCTTGAAATTTTTTTTTTGCACTGCTGAATTATTTGAGAATGGTGAAACTAACAACAGACGAGACAGTGAAACAGCAGATTATAAACATCTGTCCCGTATACAGATTAAGCTAAGATCTCTATTTATAGATCTTTATGTACCTTATCACTTTTTGTATGTTCCTATAATAGTGTTTGATCCAGAAATATTTATAAGAATTCCAAATCTCCAGCATTATGTTACTACTGTAAGACCATACTTAAAACTGCAACTATTATAAACATGAAATGGTCATTTTATAACAGGTATCATAAGCAGTCTTTTAAGATAGCCCTGATTGTGTATGACACAGACTTGTATACTGGTAGTATTTTCCGTTTGTATCATTCTTTATACCACTTTTTTCAATGGAATGTCAATTATCATAGTTGGAAACAGCGGATCTTATAAGTTGGAGCTAGTCACTATTTGCCATTACATGTGGCAATGGTGGCCACTTCAATTGCAGTATTAAAATTTAAGGATACCTGTATGACGGACTCCGAGAATATCATAATGTAGAAAGTGGGCTAAAAAAAAAACAACTGAGAAAACAGCCAATGCCAGGATATAGACAGAGCCATGCACTTTACATTTTATATCAATTAAAAAATTAAAATGAATTTTATGTTAATTTTATGGTTTTGTGAAAAAAAATTGTATTTCTGTTCCACATTATAGGAAAAAAAAATTTGCTTTCCTTCTCATAAGAAAAAAAATCTTTTGTCGGAGGAAGGTTCTGAAAAAAATATTATGAACACAATAAAAATCCCAGGCCCCCCCCCAGGTAAGAAAATGGTTGTTGCCTTATTCATTACATTCAGGCATATTATTACAGTCCCACCAAATAAAATAGCATTCATCATTTTTATTTCAATATTTATTGTGTATTTATCGTACCGTGACACATCATGAATAGTATTGTTCTTGTCATACATAATTATGTAGTTAATATCTTTATCATAATTAATTATCTAGCTGGAACATTTCGTTTGTTGTTCAAAGTTCTTACCCACGAGACGTCACGACTACGACATTGAATGTCATCGTTCGATCCGGTTCAATAATGACCGATACGATACATTGCCGTTTACTGAGTTATACAGAGGTCTTCAGCATGGCAAACTGAGAACAAAATGAAAACATGACTCGAATTAGAGATATAATAGTGCGGGATGGATTTAATCACTTCAACCAGAGACATAAGTCTCTGCATAAACAGTGGTACAGAATGCATCTCAAATCGAAAGATTTTTAGTTTTAAAATCATCAAATCTGCAATGAAAAATTCATAGCAAAACTGCAAATAAACTTATCATAGATACCAGGACTAAATTTTGTATATATGCCAGACGCGCGTTTCGTCTACAAAAGAATAATCAGTGACGCTCGAATCCAAAAAAGTTAAAAGGTCATGCAAATAAAGTACGAAGTTGAAGAGCATTGAGGACCAAAATTCCTAAAAGTTTTGCCAAATACAGCTAAGGTAATCTATGCCTGAGGTAGAAAAGCCTTAGAAAATCTTTGACATACATGTAGCGGCTACCTAAATAAATGGGCAGCAGTCCTTTTGCGCCAATTACTGTTTTTCAGAGGTATCATTTGCGCCAAATTTTATTTTTATTTATTTTACATACATTAAATTGGGAAGTACCCATGCAGCAGCATTAATAAAAACATTTATCCCCGGCTTAGTATATATCTAGGATTTTGATTGGTTAACGCACGTCGTTACAAAACCCATAGCCCCTGGGTGTTGCTAACCCATATCCCCGGACGTTGCTAACCATTGTCCCGGGGAACTTCACGCAAGTTTTCCTTAGTTCCATGATTGCTCCTTGTGAAATATTGAATTCTGTAGATTATCCATGGTGTTTGTAATGAAATATTTAATTCATTACAATTTTGTCTTATTATGCCGATCATTTACACTCATTTCATTAAATGCATCACTTGACTACCACATTTTCAAGGAATGGGACTACTGATCTAGCTAAGCAAATGACCCACGTTGACGTCACACTATCTATGACTAACTCTCACAACATTGAGCGCCAAATTTGACTCAATCAGGTTTCTCTGTCTCCGTATTAAAAACGTCTTATATTTGACTACCTGTAGGGTTCTACCAAAGGTAGTACCCTACACCCCGTAGAAACTATGTAAAATTTCCAAATTTCAATAAAACTTTTTTAGATAATGAAAAAAACGTTGTTTTCACGTTACACTTTGTACCCGAATTTCCATAAAACTCGTCTGATTCAGACTAAGACGGGGATAAATTCGTTATCTACGTTCATATCCGTAGATATGGATATTTTAACACCCTTCAGTACCCTGTACACCCTTCGGCTACTACGCCTCATGGTGTACTTTGGTACTTCAGGGTGTTAAAATATCCATATCTACGGATATGAACGTAGATAACTTATAATGTTTCAGAAAAGGAAACATGTGCCGTGTTACACTGCCGGTTCCAAGTCCAAATAAAGGAGTAAGGAAGTAATTTTCTTTTAACTGGCGCAATCGTATGTTTTATTTTTGGCGCAAATGAAACCATCTAATTTTAAAACATGTGGCACAAACGTAGCATCTGAGAAAAAAAGTTGTAGCGCAAAAGGACGCATTTTTGGCGCAAACGGATCTCTCCCAATAAATGTCTGTCTAGAAGGAGTAATTTTTGTAATAGGGAACATGTATTGTTAAACAATTCTGAGACTACTATTGTCTCAGATCACTTTCATAATAAACAGTTTCTGTAGCTCTGAATCTATTCTTACACATATTACGGTACCACTAAAGAAGTCACTTCATAAATTTAGTCATCATGCAGACATCTTCGAATTTTACAGTGTCTGTCTATCTATCTATCTATCTATCTATCTATCTATCAAACATATAAGCAATGGATGGTGTCAGTTATGGAGCTATAGTTTGAATAAATCAAAGTGATGGATATCACTCATGGAAAGATTGGCAGAGTAGTTTGAATATTTTCATATCAAGGTATGGTGGGGAAAAAACATTAAAATAGCACTAATGCTGAAAATTACATAAACAGCAGGTCTTAAGAAGGAAAATGCTTTTCCAGTATGAAGATAAATGAGCTCAAATTAAATAACATGGGTCTCAAAAAATTTAAAATCTAAAATTCTCCTAGTAAATTTCACCATCAATCCTTTTATAAGACATAAGACCAACAGATAGACTTAAAGCTAAGAACTTCAAAGTGTCATCAAAAATAATCTAAAAATGTTGTTTTGGGCAATTTTGTAAGTTAAAACATAGGTTTTTATGACATTAAAGATTAAAAGTTAAAATTATTTTTTATTGAAATGTGGATTTTATCTTTCGTAATTGAAAAAATATATATTCACTTCTTCTAAATATTCAACTGACTAAAATTTTTAATAGACATTTGAAGGGGAATAAAATTTAAGAAATACAATGTTTTGTTATACATGTAATTAAAAGTTTTCAAATTTTACTAACTGTGTCAAGCCAATTACAGTAGACTGATACAAAAAATAAGTGGACTAACCTAAATTGTTGATTAATTACAGACGATTATTGGAAATTTATCAAGTAAATTATAGTCCTTACTTGAATACCTTTAAATATTCAAATATATATTTTTATTTACAATTTTTTATAGATCTTGTTAATTCTTAATTAATCCTTTATCTTTCAGACATAATTTACAGAGTCACTTTAATTATGTAGTGTAGATCAAAAGTAATAGGCAATAGATACATCTATCATCCTTATATATATATATAATTGTATTTGTGTATTCAATATGAGGTCAAATATTTGTATATTGAGATGTATATTGGTATGTATAATTATGTAGGACTGAGGTTGATAAGTAATGTGGTCAATTTGATTGGCAGTTCAGGAGGTGGGGCATTGTAATTAAAGGTCCACCTTGTCTCTGATTGTTTGATGAAAACAGTTGTCAATCATACTAGTATTGTATCAATACTCAACTACTTAATCAAACTCATTAAAAATGCCTGCACATGCACACACCTTTATGACATACATTATTGAATGAACTGCTCCAAAAATATACCCATTTTTTCAGTTTATATGTGTATTATGTGCACATACATGAGAATTATAGGGAACGAATCTTTCAAAAAAACCTGATTGTTTTTGCTGGTATCAATATCTCTCTATGTATTACAGTTTTTAAGCAACAATGCTGAAATTGATGAAAATTCTTCAATTCAGGGCAATATGTCCTAAAAGGACTTAATTGGTGATTTCAATCTTTCAAAATTGTGTCATAGATACATAGATACCATTTAATAGAGAGCAAATAGGAATTTGACCAAAAAAGAAGTGAGACAAATCAGTACAGTAAAAGCATAGAAATCATTACAACTTCATCCCAGCCTGGTAAGATTAGTAATGGAATATTGTAGCAAAGCAGGATAAACAACAGAGCAAACAGTGCTACTGAAACTTTACAAATGTAGAAAGAAAAGGAAAATAATAATAATGCCGAATCCAAGAAATGTTCAAAACGGCAAAATCAAAATCTAAAACACATCAAACAAAGGAAAACAACTGCCATACCCCTGACTATTTACAGACATTTTCTTATGTAGACAGACATTGTAGGAATATTCCCGCAACATCTGATAGAGAAACATAACCAGTTGAAGCTGAAGTAATTCAAATATACATTAGAATGGAACGAATGCCAATTGGAGACAGCAAAGATTAAACGTGTACAACAAGACCTTTAAACAACAATCCTGGTACCTTTGATAACTATTTACACCACTGGGTCGATTCCACTGCTGGTGGACGTTTTGTCCCTGAGGGTATCACCAGCCCAGTAGTCAAAATTTTGGTGTTGACATGAATATCAATAATGTGGTCAATTTTACAAATTTCCTGTTTACAAAACATTGAATTTTTCAGAAAACTAATGATTTTCTTATCCCAGGCATAGATTACCTTAGCTGTATTTGCCACAACGTTTTGAACCCTCAATGCTTTTCAACTTTGAACTTGTTTGGCTTTATAAATATTTAGATATGAGCGTCACTGATGAGTCTTATGTAGACGAAACGCGCGTCTGGCGTACTAAATTATAATCCTGGTACCTTTGATAACTATTATAAAGACAAAAGAAGACATTTACGACAGATTCTCCATGCCATATAGGTAAGGTCTTCTGTTGAACATCAAACATGGGAAAAGAAACAGGGATGAACATTATCCTTATGGATCCTTCATAAAGATTGATAGAAACAAAAATGATCAAGACAAAACAACTGTATTTATTTCGATTAGCAAACTTTATAAACCAAAGACAGCAGAACAACAGTAAACAAGACCAAGCAATATCGGTCTCCGATTGATCCTTATTAGCTTGCATGTTGATCCTGCTTGTAAAACACTTATATCTAACCTGCACATGCAAAGGTATAACCTCAAAAACACAGGACAGAAAAACATAAGAAAGTAAAATTTAGCAGAGAAGTAGTTGTGTGTAGACTGCAAGTTATCATTATTTAAAAGAAAATATATTTCAAATTCCCTATATAAGATTTGATGTGCGATACTAATTATGGAATATATTGACATACTTGTACAGACTTTATTATAACTATATTGGTGGTTGGATATTATTACTTCGTACTGAAGGTGTGCCTTTACCAGCAGAATATATAAAGATACAGATATATACATTCCAACATATACGGTAATACAGATGCCGACATCCTTGCGGAAAACAGCACCATATTAATCTAAATGTCTATAAAAGAGAGCCGCATCAAATTCCTACAAAACAAGTTTCATACTAGAACAGCAAGAAAAAGTGAGATACATCAGAAAAGGCAGGAGCCTTTTGGAAACGGCATCGACCACCAATGACTTCTCAACCAATAAAAACAATTTAACATATTTTCTCAGCTAAGAAATTAGAATTCTCAATAATAAAAGAATCACCTTGAGAAACTACAGCCAATGAATAGTACAAATAGAGAATTCGAACACCGGAACACCTCATCTGCAAGTGTAAATGCTACAAAAGTGCACATGGAATTATGTACCAAAATTAGTGAAGAAGTAAGTAAACATAACATCATAAGCAACTCTTAAAGAGTTTTTGCCTCTTATGGAATATCAGTTTCACAGATGATGACCACAATCCCGTCCTCTTCACCTGGAATGTGACCTACCGGATTAGAGTTATCATCAGCTTTTTACTAACATGGGCAACACGAGAGGTGACAGATGTGCACACCTGATACCACCACCATAGAGACAAGTTGGCAAAGAAAGTTCAAGGCTAAGGATAAGCCATATTATTGTGACAAAATTGAAATGTTTACTGTAGACAAAATTCTTCAGCTTCATAAAATTCCGTACAAACAACGGTATATTGCTGGCTCATCTTCATGTTCTACTAAAGAATTGTCCATTAGATTGACTAAAATGCTGTCCGCAGTGAAAGAGGGTCTTCAGAAATACTGTGAAACTGTTTACTCGCGTAGTGGTATTAACCATATGTGGATTCTTAAAAATTCTAAAGAACTTCTAGACAATTTTAAATCTCGGTCTTTTTCTGAAATTAGTTCCATCAAAACTTTTGATTTTTCAACCCTGTATACCACCATTCCCCATGTGAAATTGAAAAATCGCCTAAAAGAAATAATCCACAATGCCTTTCAACATAAAAATGGTAGCATACGCTATAAATTTATTACTTTGGGATTTCATAAGGCATATTTCGTAAATAGTGACAAACAAAAAGGTAAAATATGCTACACAGAAGAACAAGTGGTCAGTATGCTGGAGTTTCTTATCGACAACATATTTGTTGAGTTTGGAGGTAGACTTTTCCAACAAATTGTCGGCATTCCTATGGGAACAAACTGTGCGCCTCTTCTTGCCGACCTCTTCTTATTTTCATATGAATCGGAGTTCCTCCAGACACTTGTAAAAAACAAGAGAATCAAAGAAGCCAGATTATTTAATTTCACTTTCAGATATATTGATGATGTTCTTTCCATAAACAATCCGAACTTTTCTGATTGGGTTCCATTAATATATCCCCCAGAACTAGAGATTAAAGAAACAACAGACACGGCTTCCTCCGCCTCATTTTTAGACTTATATCTCGAATTTGACTTACACAGTCATCTCAGTACCAGAATCTATGACAAACGAGACGATTTTAATTTTGAAATCATAAATTCCCCCCACCTTAGTAGCAATATACCAACTTCACCTGCATATGGGATATATATTTCCCAACTTATTCGATATTCAAGAGCTTGCAGCTCCTACTCAGACTTTGTAATACGTCATCAGTGTCTGAGTAGAAAGTTGATGAAACAGGGGTATGTCAAAGAACGTCTCGTTCTTTTTCTAAAAAAGTTCATCGGAAGGTACCAAGACCTTGTTGATAAATATTCCGTATCAACTTCTCAAATAATACACGATGGTCTTGATGTATAGATTCTTCGTACTGATGTTGTTTATCATCTTAACAACGTGTTTTATAGTTCTTTCATTTGTCTTTGTTCTATTATTAATATTACTTTTATTGAATGGTTTCATGTGATATCCGTTTCACGTGGCTCGGTACTTATACATCTCGTCAATGTGTTTGTATTGGCTTTCATTTTTTTTGTGGTTTGTTTTGTATTTGCGACTTTTTGTATTTCTTTTGTTCTTATAACGTGACTCTGTACATTAAAAGATCCCGTCAGTACGATATTGTTCTATTATATGTCATTATGATATATTTCTATTATGAATTACAATATACGTTGAACCACAAACGTCAAAATCATTCAATCGCGTATAGTACTGCAACTAGAGTTCATTTTTTTAAACTTTAATGGTCCGGAAGAACACACACCTAAATTATATATCGATGGAAAGAGGAAAACGTGTATAATAAGAAAAGTTGGGTCGTAAAAATCCAGAGTGGTCACAATTTTGTGAAATTGAGGTCAAAGGTCAGACCTAAAAATATCAATATTTCAACCACAAGGACAAAAAGGAGAAATATTTTGATATTTATTCAATAGAATGCTACAAAAACGTTTCAATCATAAGCATATGCTATAAACGATGTTAAAACGACAAATTTGACTACTTATAACAAAATGGCGTTGATTTGGAACCTTCTGATTTTTTTCCATTTAAGACATAGCAAAAGAAGAAGTGGCCTTGACCTTTTCACATCCATAAACTTTCATATTGTGTATAGTATTTCACTATAGTATATTACAGAATTATTTTCTAAAGTATAAAACACCAGTTTATCAAATTATTTCAATATTTTTTCTATCTTTGAAAAAAACAAAATTCAAGCGCTGAAACAGTGTTTTTAATTTTGCATCTTAAAGGTTGTGTATTTTGTGAAAATTAGTATCTAGTTATAGATAAATACATATTGTGTATTTGCAAAGTCTGGACTTAGCAGTTATAACACAAAATATACTATAGTCACCCGAGGCGAATGCGAGGTTTAAAAAAAATGAGTGTAAAACAAAGTCAGTTTGGTGCATGAACATTTTTTTAGTGGGATAATCCTGGTAAAAAATTTAACTCATTATCTTTTTAAGGGAAGGATGAAAAATTATACAATGCAATGCCAATTTTCTAATGTTGTAATTCAAAATCAGTCATGATCCTTTTATAACTTTTAAAAGCAACAGACAATAGCTCAAGTATTCATAAAATAGCGACATGAATTAATCTCTTAGTCATCATATGCGGATTTAGTACGCGTATTAGCATTACAAGACACTTCCCTTTTTTATAAGAACAAGTTTAGCGCAGGACAGAGTTTGTTCAAAGCAAACACAATTTTTGAGTACAAATGCTATCTGGAGCGTAAATACTGTCATGATTCGGTCAAACTCGTCAGATATAGTCTTACATTTGCATAGGAAACACAAAAGAAATGTGAGTACAAAGTTTCGATCAATGTTCGTGACCCATATTCCCATATGCATATGCATGATGTATCTGCACTGCCAATCCCAAATGTAATGGGGCGAATGTTGCTACAGAAATGATTGATTTAGTAATAGCCATACATTTACGAATTTTTGTTATCTTTAGGGACAATATACGGTTCAGAAACGCCTTTGTGTTATTTTTTATCAATTTTATTTAAAACTAACAAATGAACTTTTGAACCTAGGCTCCGTGTTGAAGACCGGACCGTGACCTATAATGGTTTACTTTTATAAATTGTGACTTGGATGGTGTGTTGTATCATTGGCACTCATACCACATCTTCCTATATTTATTAACAAGCTATGCGGGCATCATTTCCATAGAAATACCAAAAACGATGACATAGCTCATAAGAGTATTGGTGGCAGGGTGAAGTAATTGTTCTTCTTTTAATGTATCCTTGATATTTTCAGACACACCTTGGTGTAATATAGACTTCAATTTTCCTGCAGCAGATATTGCATCCCCTAAATTGAGTTCAGAGCTAAACTCTATATTTAATATCCCTTGGCCCCACTGTGTCTGAAGTGTAAGGTGTCACAATATCTAGTTAGTTCTGGAGTTTGCCAGTTGTTTGGTAAGCATTAGAGACAATCTTGGGTAAAATTGATCGGTATATATAGGGAATGTGCTACATGAGAAAGGCTTTTTCTTACGGAAGAACAAATCACATCACTAACAATCGTTATTAATGAACTGACAGCAAGTTCAAATTCTAATTTTTCAGTAACTGTTTTACTTTATTGCACAAGTGTTGACTTCAATAAGTACTTGGTTATGCATGGATAAATGATTACTTACATTAATAAGCAGAACTTAAAAGACTGTCAACACGTTTAGAGGACTCAGTTTTGTGTAGTTTTCTGGGTTTTTTTAAAGGTTTTTCTTTTACACAAAAACCCTGTTTTCATATCCAAACTACAAGAAAGAAACTGAGCGCGAGATCGTATAAAAGTGTCAGGTTGTGAGGATACATGTCGATCAGTTTGATCACATATATGGATTTCTGATGTTTCTAATTTAAAGTTCCCCAAGGGTGACTGGGCATGATGCAATGGAAAATTTCTGTCCCAATCCAATATACCATCATTTTCCAGTGGCAGTCAAAATTTTCCCGATCATCATCCCGAATGGCCTCTATTATGACAAAACCTACCTATTGTTTTTATTGTTAACTTGTTCTCGTCCTGAACATGCATGACATATTTGCCACTGGACGTTAAGCAACCATCAATCAATTAATCAATCTAATTTAAAGACGCACCAATTTTGCCTTCTGGTGCAAGTCTCTTAACGTCACTGATGATTCGCCCACGGAAAGCAGAATATCAAGAGAAGTTGGTTTTAGCATCACCTTGTCACACACCAAATCTCTGCGAAACTTCAATAGTACTTTTCCCCCGACCACTTGCATGCATATAAATTGCTCTGAGGGTAAACATTGACATACAATGTTTTTTCACACAATGTCAACTATAGTCATTATCCGGAAAAACGTCTTATCCGAAGGATTTGGTTAACTTTTATATAAAACTGCTATATTATATATTCAAATCACTCAAAAATAAATTAACTTCTCCTACAAAATCTACATAATCACATCGAAACTATCAAATTGATTGTGAAGGAAAAAATAAATGGTGGAGCTGATTGACGGATAGGAAATTTCCCACTACCGGTTTTGATGGCACAGATCACCCCTAGGAGCAATCTGATGATTTTACCTACAATGTCAATAGTTACCACGTGTTACCGGAAGTATGGTTTGTTGTGATCACATGAGATGTCCACCACGTGTTGTTTATCAACAAAAGAATTACATGTGCGTTACCGGATGTTTACATTCTACACCGAAAGACAACAGTCCAGTTCATTATATATGTTCCGGAAATTACTTTAAATAGTAATCGAACTTTTAGATTTTCAATTTTGGAAATAGAACTTAGTTATTTTGTGATTGTGAATTTGAAATTTATTTGATTTTGATTTCATTGTTTAACATTGATCTGAAGTTAATACCGTGGAATACTTAGTGCATATATATTAGCAGATTAGAATTACATTGAAGGTAAATCATTTATATATTATTCCTGTATACATTTTAATGTTTTATTTCTGATTTAAACATTACACACACTTAGTTGAATTTAGTTTACACATACACTAGTATACATACAGTACTTAGTATTTGTTGATAGCATACATTGATACTCGATTACACATAAACATATTAGCATTACACTACAGTTGATACCTGATTTAACTTACACTTCCGTGCAAACTTAGGTGCATCTGTACTTAGGTTCATTTATACTTGGGTACATCCGTACTTAGTTGCATTCATACTTGTTTACATTTGGACTTAGATATTTGGTTGATACTTACCTGACTTAGTATCACTTAGTTGATTTATTGCAATACACAACTTATACTATACACATAGAAGTTCATACTTGGAACTTAGTAGTTGTAGTTGTGCATTGATGAAATAAAAACAGAACACTTGCATACACACTTAGGATTTTCATTTTTATTTTTTTGTATACAGGGATAGTATATTATATCTATGTTGGCTGACTCACAAGTAGCCATGAGGTTGTGAAACACAGAACCATGTCATATTATCAAATAATATGGGGTAATATTTAGATTTTGAATTTGAATATGTGATTTTGTATATTATATTTTTTTTAAACATAGATGTGATTGTTCATGTTCACATGAGTACATACTGATGACTATTTTATAAATTGTTTGTATACATATAGAGAATGTGATATAATATTGGTGTAGTATTATGATATAGCAATAACTTGTCATTAGTTTTATGTGATAAATATATTGTTTATAATATCCCATGACTGATTGAGTATTTGAATATAAGTGATTAATTTGATACTAATGTACTTATATTGATTTTTCTTTGACTTTACTTAGACATTCGACGTATACATTGATAGTTTATTATAGTCGAGTGAGATATTTGTAGTTTGATTTGTTGTTTGTAGTTTCACTTTGGTCATTTGAGATTTGAAGAACTGTTGTTCATACTGTGCATTGTGTCAGATTGGAGGTTAGTTTGTTCAACAAGGTTTGAGCATACTAGGATTGTACTTAGTTGAGACTTGAAGTATCTTGGAACTTGAAAACGTTATAATTTTTTTTTTGGAAACTGAACTTGACTTATTGATATACATATATATATTGTTGAACTATAGTGCATACATTACATTGATTGTGATTGATACATGTGATTATTGTGATTGTTTAAACATACTTGTATTGTTGTAATCTTTGTGTTGAGATTATAAACGTAAAAGTTTTATAATTCTCACATTCTTGTTTAGCTACATGAGATTCTATTAATAAATTTTTTTTTTCAGATTTCATTAATCATATTTGTCATACATTATACTTACATTTCTTATTGATATATTGATTATATGCTTTGATTATTTTCATATAATTACTTTTGAATTTCAGGATCTTACTTTAATTATTGAATTTAGTTTCAGATTTAATTATTAAGTCATACTTTATTGATTTATTCTTTCTACTTTGCACTGATTCTTATTATCTTTTGCAGATTTATATCTGATTTATTTAGATATTTTATTTGAATTCTAAAAGTTCTGAATAGAACATAGATTTATTACAGATTATTTCATTCACATTCAGACTTTTGTTTGATAGTTTTATTTTCACATTTATTTAGATTAGTATGTCGAGTTCAGATTTTAAGCAGGAGTTGTTACGACTTGGACACGTCCTTGATAGATATGAAGAAGATCTCAACATATTTAATCAACAACCTAAAAAGAGACGATCACGTAGAAAGAAAAAACCGTATTGGTATGATCAGGAACATGATATAGCACAGCAACAGGAATTACCACATGAACCATGCATACCATTTGACAATAGAAAGAAGCCTTTCATATGCTACAGATGTGGAAATGAAGGTCATATAGCTATAGGATGTCGAGTTATACTAGATCACTCTCGCAAGGCATACAACTTCCAACAGATTGGTGCTGAAGACCGTACTTATGCCTCTTATCAACAACAATCATCTAAAGAATCACCTGGCTTACTTGGAAGTCCAAATGAAGTTTCAGTAAAGATCAACGACATAACAACATCAGCTTTACTTGATACAGGATCAACCGTTAGTACAGTTAGCGAGACATTTTACAACAGATATCTTCAAGATCAGATTATTCAGCCATTGGACCTGATTATCAAGATAGAATGTGCTGATGGAAAAGATATGCCATACTTAGGATACATCACAGCTAGCATAGAGTTACCAGGAGCAGCAACAACTGGTAGTCGTCACCTTTGTTTATTTTTGGTTGTACCTGACAGCAATTACAACAGAGAGGTTCCACTACTGCTTGGTACTAACATCTTAAAGGAAATCATGGAAGATGTCAAGTTACGGTTTGGTACAAAGTTTCTTCAAGATGTCAACCTACATACCAACTGGTACCTTACCTTTCGATGTTTGCTATTGAGAGAGAAGGAACTTCAGAAGAGGTCAAACAGATTGGGACTTGTAAAATCAGCTGAAGGAAAGACCATCAAGATTCTTCCGAACAGAGATGTAATTGTCCAAGGTTACACAGATCACGAGTTACCGTACCACACAGTATGTGCTATGCTACAACCAACTGAGAAAGCAGCTATTCCAACTGACTTAGATGTGGCTCCTACATTGTTGTCATACAGTAACAGAAACAACGGCACTATTCCAGTTCACATAAGCAACGTCACCACTAGAACAGTTACTATTTCGCCGAATGCCATCTTATGCGAGATACAGCCAGTTTCCGTAGCTGATATAGAGGTAAATGCTGAGTTAGATGACGATCCTACGCATCAAGTTACCATGCCAACGAACTTGACAGATGTACAATTACAGCAAGGAAAAGAATTGATCCAACAGTTCAGAGATGTTTTCAGCAAGAGCGACATAGACATTGGACATAGTACAGCAGTTCATCACCGTATTGATCTCATGGATGAAAGACCGTTCAAGCAGAGACATCGCCGTATTCCTCCAGCCATGATCAACGAAGTACGTGACCATCTTCAACAGTTATTAGCTGCTGGGATTATCCGCCGCTCTCATTCACCATGGTCGTCGAACGTTGTTTTATGCCGCAAGAAGGACGGAAAGCTGCGCATGTGCATAGATTATCGTCAATTGAACCAGAACACCTATAAAGACGCCTACGCACTGCCAAGAAGCGAGGAAATACTTGATGCACTTGGAGGAAACAACTTTTACACAGTACTAGACATGAAGAGTGGATATCATCAGGTAGAGCTAGAAGAAACCCATAAACAACGGACAGCGTTCACTGTAGGACCCCTTGGATTTTATGAATTCAACAGACTGCCATTCGGACTTGTCAACAGTCCAGCCACTTATCAACGTTTGATGGAAGAAATCCTTGGAGACTTGCACCTGAACATCTGTTTCATCTACCTTGATGACCTCATTATCTTCTCTGATACCTACGAAGAACACCTACATAGACTACAAAGAGTTCTTCAGAGACTACGAGAGAGTGGACTCAAGCTTTCACCAAAGAAGTGCGCATTTTTCCAGGAAAAGGTGAAGTACATTGGTCATATAGTATCTAGAGATGGTATACAACCCGACCCAGCGAAGATAGAGAAAGTTGTCAACTGGCCACCTCCAACATCTGCAGACGAGGTAAGACAGTTCCTGGGTTTCATTGGATATTACCGGAAGTTCATTAAAGACTTTTCGAAGATTGCCAGACCGCTTACTGACCTTATGCCACCACCAAAAAAGACAAGAAAGCGCAAGACGAAACTACAACCAGCTAATACATCATGGATATGGGGAAAATCACAAGAAGATGCATTTCAACAACTGAAGTCAAAGCTCACATGCTACCCGATCCTTGGATTTCCATCGTACTCCAAGCCCTTTGAACTTCATACAGATGCATCGATGCTTGGACTAGGTGCTGTGTTGTACCAGGAACAGAATGAGAAGAAGATAGTCATTGCATATGCCAGTCGAGGTTTGAGTAAATCCGAGAAGAATTACCCTGTCCACAAACTGGAGTTCTTGGCTTTAAAGTGGGCAGTGACAGAAAAGTTCCCTGACTACCTATTTGGAAACACCTTCACTGTAGTAACGGACAACAACCCACTCACCTATGTCTTGACGTCAGCTAAACTAGATGCTACCGGACACAGATGGATAGCAGCTCTGTCATCTTACAATTTCAACATTGTATACAGACCAGGAAAGGCTAATGCAGATGCCGATGGATTATCTAGACTTCCAGGATTATCTAGATGTACTGAAACCATCCAACCAGAGTCAGTGAAGGCCATCTGTAACCTGCAACATGCTCAACCTCATCACCAGAGCTTATCCATTATTTCAGATGCATTTGTTGATTCTTCATTACCATCTAAGAAGTTAGTTGATGTTAAAGCCGAACAACGCAGAGACAGATTCATCAAAGACTGGATATATTGGATAAACGAACATCGCAAACCAGATAAACAACAGCTGAGTTATTCACCACTCAACAACTGGTTCCTAAACAACTATGAGAAGATGAAGATTATAGACGGAGTGCTGTACAGAGAGATAGAATCTGATGGTGAAACTTCAAGACAACTAGTTCTCCCAGAAAACTGCATATCCACTGTTCTTACATCTTTACATGATGATATGGGCCACCAGGGAAGAGACAAGACCTTATCATTGGTACGTGACCGCTTCATCTGGTATGGTATGAATAGAGACATCGAGAACTGGATTATCAACTGCGAAAGATGTATTCGTCGAAAACAGCTTCCGAATGATAGAGCTCCACTTATAAGCATAGAAACAACACAACCTTTAGAACTGGTTTGCATGGATTACTTGAAACTTGAAAGATCAAAAGGAGGATATGAAAACATTTTGGTAATCACAGACCACTTCACCAGATATGCTTTAGCAGTTCCTACAAAGAACCAGACCGCACGAACCACAGCAGATGCGTTTTTTCAACAACTTCATTGTACACTATGGATTGCCTAGTCGTATTCATTCAGATCAAGGAGCGAACTTTGAGAGCAAGATCATCAAAGAACTCTGCAACATTACAGGAATGGAAAAGTCCCGAACAACACCTTACCATCCTATGGGTAACGGACTTACAGAGAGATTCAACCGTACATTATTAAATATGCTTGGAACTCTACAGACTACGCAGAAGAAAGATTGGAAGTCCCACGTAGCTGGACTCGTACATGCGTACAACTGTACCAAACAGACAACCACTGGATTTTCGCCGTACTTCTTGATGTTTGGTAGACATCCACGTTTGCCTGTGGACAAAGCATTTGGAATTGAGGATACTGGTACTAAGGAACCATCTACAAAGTACGCTGAAGCTATGAAGGAGCGTCTGAAGAAAGCATACGAACTTGCATCTCGTTCAGCAAAGACAGCACAAGGTCGACAGAAAGAAGGATACGATAAAAGAGCCCGTGGAGCCATTTTGCAACCTGGAGATCGTGTACTTGTTAAAGTAGTTGCCTTCGAAGGGAAGCATAAGATAGCAGATAAATGGGAAGAGGACACGTACAGAATTGTTAGACAGCCTAACATGGACATACCTGTTTACGTGGTCCAGAAAGAAAATGGAGAAGGACGAAAAAGAACACTGCATAGAAACCTCCTTCTACCAATTGGACATCTGCCCGGTTTGGAAAAGGCTACAGAGCCTAAGAGAAACCCTGCACCAAGGAAACCGCCTATAAAGACAGTCCTTGAGGAAAAGAAGACGAACTCCGACAGTACCAAAGAGGAAACTGACACAGAATCGGACGAGGAGTCAGAGCAGGGCTATATTATTTATTTGCCAGAGGAAGACGCACAGAGCAACACTAACAGTGATGCTGTACCTGTGGTAGATGGGCAACAAGGAACCGTCAACTTGGCTGGTGACGATCAGTTATTAGTTGATGGTAGTCAAGAGAATGGTTTTGGACAAGACGTTATCCCTCCAGTACAGATAAACACTGGTGAACCACCTCTTGGGGCTGATGTGATAACAGGTCAAGAAGCGACTGACCAGATTGACAGAGGTGATACTTCTGACAAACAGGATGAGCAGGATGGCAGTACGCTCCCAGACACATCAGGTGATACCGAGGCAGACACAGATAACACAACGGCTCAAGATAACACACAGCAACAACCACCAAGGCTCAGACGACGTAGAATATTACCTACACCACCAAGAGAATTAACATCAAGAACAAGAATAAGAAAACCACCTGCATATTTGAAAGATTATATCACCAAACAAGCTATTGGACAAACATCTTGGCTACAGAAAGCAGAATGGTTAAAGTTACAACTGAAAGAAGGAATGTTTAGAGGAATGGAGAATGACATCACACGTACCATCATTGAGATTGTGAGAGAAACATCATAGTGAAATACCAGTTTAGAATGCCGAGAACGTCATTTCTTCGTCAGAGGGAGGAGGAGTCGTATGACGTGGAAGTCATTTTTCCAACACAGGGGAGAATGTGGTAGCCTCTTTATTTTGTTATATTTTAATTGTAAAATAAACATGTATAATTATGTTAATATTAAATAAAACTTCAAAACATATTGTCTCATATAAACTTTTATTACACTGAAATGTTTCCATACATTATTTATGATTACTTGGATTTGATTGGTTAGTTTAAAGTTTTACCGCTCAGTTCTTAGTTTCTTTGTTTTGAGTTAGAAGGACTAATGGAGTCAAAATGGTCAGACGTTTATGTTCAGTAGCTTTTGAAATAGTTTGAAAGTATATTGAATAGTCAGCATTGTATTATATATTGACAGACTTGACATTTTGACGTGAGTTTTCTTTATCTACTTCTTTATTAATATTTCTAATATATTTTCATAGATTGAATGATTTTTGGTATGAATGGTTATTTTTCTCTATGATCCCGAAAAGTATTATCGCTACATAAAATGCATATATTATACACTTATTTTATTATATAAAGTACTGGTAGTCATTCGTTAGAGCTATATGTAAATCACTTTAGAAAGTACACACATTCCGATCGATACTTTGAGGTGTATCGATAAGACTTTGTTATGAGTAGATTTTAAATACCACCGTGTATTATTTGTGTGAATTAGTCCGTACACAATAACATTGTTGATTGATTATAAATAGAAAACATAAACAAAGTTGTATTAGATAGCGAACTACGTTTCTGCACATATTTAAAGTATTGTCCGAGTTATGTTTTATTTTATACACAAGGACACTATTTATATTGTATGTTTTATGATAAGGTCTATGTTTAAATACGGTTTCATTAAAATCCGTTATTTAACATTGTAATTTTGGTTTACAGAATTTGTAAGCTGTCATATAAATATCACTGTGTGATATACCAGTATGTACGTTTGAATTGGTTTGTGCCACAACAGTAACTACCTTGCTCCACAAGTTGGTAAGGATTAGTAATATGTTATTAGAATTATAATGTATTTCGTTTAAAAGGTTGAATTAACTATGGAGTATGTTAAGCACATAGTTTTGATAAAGAGTTATTTCCCTTGAGTTTAGATGCTTTTAATATTTGTTTAATTTATCAATGTTGTTAATCTGAACAACTGAATATTATATGTAAAGACATTAATACTATGATTTGATGATTAAACATAATATTTGATCTCATTATGTTCATAACTTAAATGTATTTTTAAAGTGTAATGTTTTGTATAATACCATTATATGTAATGAAAGAATATTATACTTATCACGTGTATTACTAATTTATTATTTGATCTGTAAAATTAGTATAACTTTATCATTGTTATTACAGGGTGTTTTACGTTACTGATTAATAAATATCCTGAACCCTAGCAAAGCGACTTTAGTTTTCCTTGAGGCCTAAAAGTCAGCTGTTACATACACGAAAGAACTACTATATTATATATTCAAATCACTCAAAAATAAATTAACTTCTCCTACAAAATCTACATAATCACATCGAAACTATCAAATTGATTGTGAAGGAAAAAATAAATGGTGGAGCTGATTGACGGATAGGAAATTTCCGTAATTAAAAAAGGTACAAATGATGTTTTAATTTTTGAGTTTTTGACAAAATTGTTTGGAATTTGCCCAACAAAATTTGCATGCAGTATCGCAATAATATGTTTTGTCCTCTCAAATGTCAATACTGTTTTTGAATCGTATGTTTTCTCGTTTTCAAAGAAAAACGCGTTAAATTTCTATCTAAAAAACAGCCAACTTTAAGTTTGAAAGTTTTACTTGGAGATGGTATTATATTTATGTCTTCATCATTCCGATGATCCTTGATTATATGTGCATAGAAAATATGTACGAAAATAGCGAGGAATTTAACCAAAAAATATATTTTTGGATTTTAAGGTAACTACCTAAAACCGTAAATTGAGGGGTACCCCCATTTAAGGGATAAAATACAAAAATGTGACCATAGAAACTTTTTACGACACGACGGAAATTAAAATATAGATATTATTCTATCATTTAAAACAATTTGCAGCCGTGTGTTATTCCGGACCATTAAACTCGTTAACTAAGCGTCTTTTTCGATGTCAGTTGCAGTACTAGTAGTGGTATTAACTATTTTTGGATTCTTATAAATTCTATATATAACTTTTGGACAAACAAAAAGGTAAAATATGCTACACAGAAGAACAAGTGGTCAGTATGCTGGAGTTTCTTATCGACAACATATTTGTTGAGTTTGGAGGTAGACTTTTCCAACAAATTGTCGGCATTCCTATGGGAACAAACTGTGCGCCTCTTCTTGCCGACCTCTTCTTATTTTCATATGAATCGGAGTTCCTCCAGACACTTGTAAAAAACAAGAGAATCAAAGAAGCCAGATTATTTAATTTCACTTTCAGATATATTGATGATGTTCTTTCCATAAACAATCCGAACTTTTCTGATTGGGTTCCATTAATATATCCCCCAGAACTAGAGATTAAAGAAACAACAGACACGGCTTCCTCCGCCTCATTTTTAGACTTATATCTCGAATTTGACTTACACAGTCATCTCAGTACCAGAATCTATGACAAACGAGACGATTTTAATTTTGAAATCATAAATTCCCCCCACCTTAGTAGCAATATACCAACTTCACCTGCATATGGGATATATATTTCCCAACTTATTCGATATTCAAGAGCTTGCAGCTCCTACTCAGACTTTGTAATACGTCATCAGTGTCTGAGTAGAAAGTTGATGAAACAGGGGTATGTCAAAGAACGTCTCGTTCTTTTTCTAAAAAAGTTCATCGGAAGGTACCAAGACCTTGT
The DNA here is from genome assembly GCA_019925275.1 of Mytilus edulis. NCBI lineage: Eukaryota > Metazoa > Mollusca > Bivalvia > Mytilida > Mytilidae > Mytilus > Mytilus edulis. Next base: position 3,882,420 of record CM034355.1, read on the forward strand.
TGATAAATATTCCGTATCAACTTCTCAAATAATACACGATGGTCTTGATGTATAGATTCTTCGTACTGATGTTGTTTATCATCTTAACAACGTGTTTTATAGTTCTTTCATTTGTCTTTGTTCTATTATTAATATTACTTTTATTGAATGGTTTCATGTGATATCCGTTTCACGTGGCTCGGTACTTATACATCTCGTCAATGTGTTTGTATTGGCTTTCATTTTTTTTGTGGTTTGTTTTGTATTTGCGACTTTTTGTATTTCTTTTGTTCTTATAACGTGACTCTGTACATTAAAAGATCCCGTCAGTACGATATTGTTCTATTATATGTCATTATGATATATTTCTATTATGAATTACAATATACGTTGAACCACAAACGTCAAAATCATTCAATCGCGTATAGTACTGCAACTAGAGTTCATTTTTTTAAACTTTAATGGTCCGGAAGAACACACACCTAAATTATATATCGATGGAAAGAGGAAAACGTGTATAATAAGAAAAGTTGGGTCGTAAAAATCCAGAGTGGTCACAATTTTGTGAAATTGAGGTCAAAGGTCAGACCTAAAAATATCAATATTTCAACCACAAGGACAAAAAGGAGAAATATTTTGATATTTATTCAATAGAATGCTACAAAAACGTTTCAATCATAAGCATATGCTATAAACGATGTTAAAACGACAAATTTGACTACTTATAACAAAATGGCGTTGATTTGGAACCTTCTGATTTTTTTCCATTTAAGACATAGCAAAAGAAGAAGTGGCCTTGACCTTTTCACATCCATAAACTTTCATATTGTGTATAGTATTTCACTATAGTATATTACAGAATTATTTTCTAAAGTATAAAACACCAGTTTATCAAATTATTTCAATATTTTTTCTATCTTTGAAAAAAACAAAATTCAAGCGCTGAAACAGTGTTTTTAATTTTGCATCTTAAAGGTTGTGTATTTTGTGAAAATTAGTATCTAGTTATAGATAAATACATATTGTGTATTTGCAAAGTCTGGACTTAGCAGTTATAACACAAAATATACTATAGTCACCCGAGGCGAATGCGAGGTTTAAAAAAAATGAGTGTAAAACAAAGTCAGTTTGGTGCATGAACATTTTTTTAGTGGGATAATCCTGGTAAAAAATTTAACTCATTATCTTTTTAAGGGAAGGATGAAAAATTATACAATGCAATGCCAATTTTCTAATGTTGTAATTCAAAATCAGTCATGATCCTTTTATAACTTTTAAAAGCAACAGACAATAGCTCAAGTATTCATAAAATAGCGACATGAATTAATCTCTTAGTCATCATATGCGGATTTAGTACGCGTATTAGCATTACAAGACACTTCCCTTTTTTATAAGAACAAGTTTAGCGCAGGACAGAGTTTGTTCAAAGCAAACACAATTTTTGAGTACAAATGCTATCTGGAGCGTAAATACTGTCATGATTCGGTCAAACTCGTCAGATATAGTCTTACATTTGCATAGGAAACACAAAAGAAATGTGAGTACAAAGTTTCGATCAATGTTCGTGACCCATATTCCCATATGCATATGCATGATGTATCTGCACTGCCAATCCCAAATGTAATGGGGCGAATGTTGCTACAGAAATGATTGATTTAGTAATAGCCATACATTTACGAATTTTTGTTATCTTTAGGGACAATATACGGTTCAGAAACGCCTTTGTGTTATTTTTTATCAATTTTATTTAAAACTAACAAATGAACTTTTGAACCTAGGCTCCGTGTTGAAGACCGGACCGTGACCTATAATGGTTTACTTTTATAAATTGTGACTTGGATGGTGTGTTGTATCATTGGCACTCATACCACATCTTCCTATATTTATTAACAAGCTATGCGGGCATCATTTCCATAGAAATACCAAAAACGATGACATAGCTCATAAGAGTATTGGTGGCAGGGTGAAGTAATTGTTCTTCTTTTAATGTATCCTTGATATTTTCAGACACACCTTGGTGTAATATAGACTTCAATTTTCCTGCAGCAGATATTGCATCCCCTAAATTGAGTTCAGAGCTAAACTCTATATTTAATATCCCTTGGCCCCACTGTGTCTGAAGTGTAAGGTGTCACAATATCTAGTTAGTTCTGGAGTTTGCCAGTTGTTTGGTAAGCATTAGAGACAATCTTGGGTAAAATTGATCGGTATATATAGGGAATGTGCTACATGAGAAAGGCTTTTTCTTACGGAAGAACAAATCACATCACTAACAATCGTTATTAATGAACTGACAGCAAGTTCAAATTCTAATTTTTCAGTAACTGTTTTACTTTATTGCACAAGTGTTGACTTCAATAAGTACTTGGTTATGCATGGATAAATGATTACTTACATTAATAAGCAGAACTTAAAAGACTGTCAACACGTTTAGAGGACTCAGTTTTGTGTAGTTTTCTGGGTTTTTTTAAAGGTTTTTCTTTTACACAAAAACCCTGTTTTCATATCCAAACTACAAGAAAGAAACTGAGCGCGAGATCGTATAAAAGTGTCAGGTTGTGAGGATACATGTCGATCAGTTTGATCACATATATGGATTTCTGATGTTTCTAATTTAAAGTTCCCCAAGGGTGACTGGGCATGATGCAATGGAAAATTTCTGTCCCAATCCAATATACCATCATTTTCCAGTGGCAGTCAAAATTTTCCCGATCATCATCCCGAATGGCCTCTATTATGACAAAACCTACCTATTGTTTTTATTGTTAACTTGTTCTCGTCCTGAACATGCATGACATATTTGCCACTGGACGTTAAGCAACCATCAATCAATTAATCAATCTAATTTAAAGACGCACCAATTTTGCCTTCTGGTGCAAGTCTCTTAACGTCACTGATGATTCGCCCACGGAAAGCAGAATATCAAGAGAAGTTGGTTTTAGCATCACCTTGTCACACACCAAATCTCTGCGAAACTTCAATAGTACTTTTCCCCCGACCACTTGCATGCATATAAATTGCTCTGAGGGTAAACATTGACATACAATGTTTTTTCACACAATGTCAACTATAGTCATTATCCGGAAAAACGTCTTATCCGAAGGATTTGGTTAACTTTTATATAAAACTGCTATATTATATATTCAAATCACTCAAAAATAAATTAACTTCTCCTACAAAATCTACATAATCACATCGAAACTATCAAATTGATTGTGAAGGAAAAAATAAATGGTGGAGCTGATTGACGGATAGGAAATTTCCCACTACCGGTTTTGATGGCACAGATCACCCCTAGGAGCAATCTGATGATTTTACCTACAATGTCAATAGTTACCACGTGTTACCGGAAGTATGGTTTGTTGTGATCACATGAGATGTCCACCACGTGTTGTTTATCAACAAAAGAATTACATGTGCGTTACCGGATGTTTACATTCTACACCGAAAGACAACAGTCCAGTTCATTATATATGTTCCGGAAATTACTTTAAATAGTAATCGAACTTTTAGATTTTCAATTTTGGAAATAGAACTTAGTTATTTTGTGATTGTGAATTTGAAATTTATTTGATTTTGATTTCATTGTTTAACATTGATCTGAAGTTAATACCGTGGAATACTTAGTGCATATATATTAGCAGATTAGAATTACATTGAAGGTAAATCATTTATATATTATTCCTGTATACATTTTAATGTTTTATTTCTGATTTAAACATTACACACACTTAGTTGAATTTAGTTTACACATACACTAGTATACATACAGTACTTAGTATTTGTTGATAGCATACATTGATACTCGATTACACATAAACATATTAGCATTACACTACAGTTGATACCTGATTTAACTTACACTTCCGTGCAAACTTAGGTGCATCTGTACTTAGGTTCATTTATACTTGGGTACATCCGTACTTAGTTGCATTCATACTTGTTTACATTTGGACTTAGATATTTGGTTGATACTTACCTGACTTAGTATCACTTAGTTGATTTATTGCAATACACAACTTATACTATACACATAGAAGTTCATACTTGGAACTTAGTAGTTGTAGTTGTGCATTGATGAAATAAAAACAGAACACTTGCATACACACTTAGGATTTTCATTTTTATTTTTTTGTATACAGGGATAGTATATTATATCTATGTTGGCTGACTCACAAGTAGCCATGAGGTTGTGAAACACAGAACCATGTCATATTATCAAATAATATGGGGTAATATTTAGATTTTGAATTTGAATATGTGATTTTGTATATTATATTTTTTTTAAACATAGATGTGATTGTTCATGTTCACATGAGTACATACTGATGACTATTTTATAAATTGTTTGTATACATATAGAGAATGTGATATAATATTGGTGTAGTATTATGATATAGCAATAACTTGTCATTAGTTTTATGTGATAAATATATTGTTTATAATATCCCATGACTGATTGAGTATTTGAATATAAGTGATTAATTTGATACTAATGTACTTATATTGATTTTTCTTTGACTTTACTTAGACATTCGACGTATACATTGATAGTTTATTATAGTCGAGTGAGATATTTGTAGTTTGATTTGTTGTTTGTAGTTTCACTTTGGTCATTTGAGATTTGAAGAACTGTTGTTCATACTGTGCATTGTGTCAGATTGGAGGTTAGTTTGTTCAACAAGGTTTGAGCATACTAGGATTGTACTTAGTTGAGACTTGAAGTATCTTGGAACTTGAAAACGTTATAATTTTTTTTTTGGAAACTGAACTTGACTTATTGATATACATATATATATTGTTGAACTATAGTGCATACATTACATTGATTGTGATTGATACATGTGATTATTGTGATTGTTTAAACATACTTGTATTGTTGTAATCTTTGTGTTGAGATTATAAACGTAAAAGTTTTATAATTCTCACATTCTTGTTTAGCTACATGAGATTCTATTAATAAATTTTTTTTTTCAGATTTCATTAATCATATTTGTCATACATTATACTTACATTTCTTATTGATATATTGATTATATGCTTTGATTATTTTCATATAATTACTTTTGAATTTCAGGATCTTACTTTAATTATTGAATTTAGTTTCAGATTTAATTATTAAGTCATACTTTATTGATTTATTCTTTCTACTTTGCACTGATTCTTATTATCTTTTGCAGATTTATATCTGATTTATTTAGATATTTTATTTGAATTCTAAAAGTTCTGAATAGAACATAGATTTATTACAGATTATTTCATTCACATTCAGACTTTTGTTTGATAGTTTTATTTTCACATTTATTTAGATTAGTATGTCGAGTTCAGATTTTAAGCAGGAGTTGTTACGACTTGGACACGTCCTTGATAGATATGAAGAAGATCTCAACATATTTAATCAACAACCTAAAAAGAGACGATCACGTAGAAAGAAAAAACCGTATTGGTATGATCAGGAACATGATATAGCACAGCAACAGGAATTACCACATGAACCATGCATACCATTTGACAATAGAAAGAAGCCTTTCATATGCTACAGATGTGGAAATGAAGGTCATATAGCTATAGGATGTCGAGTTATACTAGATCACTCTCGCAAGGCATACAACTTCCAACAGATTGGTGCTGAAGACCGTACTTATGCCTCTTATCAACAACAATCATCTAAAGAATCACCTGGCTTACTTGGAAGTCCAAATGAAGTTTCAGTAAAGATCAACGACATAACAACATCAGCTTTACTTGATACAGGATCAACCGTTAGTACAGTTAGCGAGACATTTTACAACAGATATCTTCAAGATCAGATTATTCAGCCATTGGACCTGATTATCAAGATAGAATGTGCTGATGGAAAAGATATGCCATACTTAGGATACATCACAGCTAGCATAGAGTTACCAGGAGCAGCAACAACTGGTAGTCGTCACCTTTGTTTATTTTTGGTTGTACCTGACAGCAATTACAACAGAGAGGTTCCACTACTGCTTGGTACTAACATCTTAAAGGAAATCATGGAAGATGTCAAGTTACGGTTTGGTACAAAGTTTCTTCAAGATGTCAACCTACATACCAACTGGTACCTTACCTTCGATGTTTGCTATTGAGAGAGAAGGAACTTCAGAAGAGGTCAAACAGATTGGGACTTGTAAAATCAGCTGAAGGAAAGACCATCAAGATTCTTCCGAACAGAGATGTAATTGTCCAAGGTTACACAGATCACGAGTTACCGTACCACACAGTATGTGCTATGCTACAACCAACTGAGAAAGCAGCTATTCCAACTGACTTAGATGTGGCTCCTACATTGTTGTCATACAGTAACAGAAACAACGGCACTATTCCAGTTCACATAAGCAACGTCACCACTAGAACAGTTACTATTTCGCCGAATGCCATCTTATGCGAGATACAGCCAGTTTCCGTAGCTGATATAGAGGTAAATGCTGAGTTAGATGACGATCCTACGCATCAAGTTACCATGCCAACGAACTTGACAGATGTACAATTACAGCAAGGAAAAGAATTGATCCAACAGTTCAGAGATGTTTTCAGCAAGAGCGACATAGACATTGGACATAGTACAGCAGTTCATCACCGTATTGATCTCATGGATGAAAGACCGTTCAAGCAGAGACATCGCCGTATTCCTCCAGCCATGATCAACGAAGTACGTGACCATCTTCAACAGTTATTAGCTGCTGGGATTATCCGCCGCTCTCATTCACCATGGTCGTCGAACGTTGTTTTATGCCGCAAGAAGGACGGAAAGCTGCGCATGTGCATAGATTATCGTCAATTGAACCAGAACACCTATAAAGACGCCTACGCACTGCCAAGAAGCGAGGAAATACTTGATGCACTTGGAGGAAACAACTTTTACACAGTACTAGACATGAAGAGTGGATATCATCAGGTAGAGCTAGAAGAAACCCATAAACAACGGACAGCGTTCACTGTAGGACCCCTTGGATTTTATGAATTCAACAGACTGCCATTCGGACTTGTCAACAGTCCAGCCACTTATCAACGTTTGATGGAAGAAATCCTTGGAGACTTGCACCTGAACATCTGTTTCATCTACCTTGATGACCTCATTATCTTCTCTGATACCTACGAAGAACACCTACATAGACTACAAAGAGTTCTTCAGAGACTACGAGAGAGTGGACTCAAGCTTTCACCAAAGAAGTGCGCATTTTTCCAGGAAAAGGTGAAGTACATTGGTCATATAGTATCTAGAGATGGTATACAACCCGACCCAGCGAAGATAGAGAAAGTTGTCAACTGGCCACCTCCAACATCTGCAGACGAGGTAAGACAGTTCCTGGGTTTCATTGGATATTACCGGAAGTTCATTAAAGACTTTTCGAAGATTGCCAGACCGCTTACTGACCTTATGCCACCACCAAAAAAGACAAGAAAGCGCAAGACGAAACTACAACCAGCTAATACATCATGGATATGGGGAAAATCACAAGAAGATGCATTTCAACAACTGAAGTCAAAGCTCACATGCTACCCGATCCTTGGATTTCCATCGTACTCCAAGCCCTTTGAACTTCATACAGATGCATCGATGCTTGGACTAGGTGCTGTGTTGTACCAGGAACAGAATGAGAAGAAGATAGTCATTGCATATGCCAGTCGAGGTTTGAGTAAATCCGAGAAGAATTACCCTGTCCACAAACTGGAGTTCTTGGCTTTAAAGTGGGCAGTGACAGAAAAGTTCCATGACTACCTATTTGGAAACACCTTCACTGTAGTAACGGACAACAACCCACTCACCTATGTCTTGACGTCAGCTAAACTAGATGCTACCGGACACAGATGGATAGCAGCTCTGTCATCTTACAATTTCAACATTGTATACAGACCAGGAAAGGCTAATGCAGATGCCGATGGATTATCTAGACTTCCAGGATTATCTAGATGTACTGAAACCATCCAACCAGAGTCAGTGAAGGCCATCTGTAACCTGCAACATGCTCAACCTCATCACCAGAGCTTATCCATTATTTCAGATGCATTTGTTGATTCTTCATTACCATCTAAGAAGTTAGTTGATGTTAAAGCCGAACAACGCAGAGACAGATTCATCAAAGACTGGATATATTGGATAAACGAACATCGCAAACCAGATAAACAACAGCTGAGTTATTCACCACTCAACAACTGGTTCCTAAACAACTATGAGAAGATGAAGATTATAGACGGAGTGCTGTACAGAGAGATAGAATCTGATGGTGAAACTTCAAGACAACTAGTTCTCCCAGAAAACTGCATATCCACTGTTCTTACATCTTTACATGATGATATGGGCCACCAGGGAAGAGACAAGACCTTATCATTGGTACGTGACCGCTTCATCTGGTATGGTATGAATAGAGACATCGAGAACTGGATTATCAACTGCGAAAGATGTATTCGTCGAAAACAGCTTCCGAATGATAGAGCTCCACTTATAAGCATAGAAACAACACAACCTTTAGAACTGGTTTGCATGGATTACTTGAAACTTGAAAGATCAAAAGGAGGATATGAAAACATTTTGGTAATCACAGACCACTTCACCAGATATGCTTTAGCAGTTCCTACAAAGAACCAGACCGCACGAACCACAGCAGATGCGTTTTTTCAACAACTTCATTGTACACTATGGATTGCCTAGTCGTATTCATTCAGATCAAGGAGCGAACTTTGAGAGCAAGATCATCAAAGAACTCTGCAACATTACAGGAATGGAAAAGTCCCGAACAACACCTTACCATCCTATGGGTAACGGACTTACAGAGAGATTCAACCGTACATTATTAAATATGCTTGGAACTCTACAGACTACGCAGAAGAAAGATTGGAAGTCCCACGTAGCTGGACTCGTACATGCGTACAACTGTACCAAACAGACAACCACTGGATTTTCGCCGTACTTCTTGATGTTTGGTAGACATCCACGTTTGCCTGTGGACAAAGCATTTGGAATTGAGGATACTGGTACTAAGGAACCATCTACAAAGTACGCTGAAGCTATGAAGGAGCGTCTGAAGAAAGCATACGAACTTGCATCTCGTTCAGCAAAGACAGCACAAGGTCGACAGAAAGAAGGATACGATAAAAGAGCCCGTGGAGCCATTTTGCAACCTGGAGATCGTGTACTTGTTAAAGTAGTTGCCTTCGAAGGGAAGCATAAGATAGCAGATAAATGGGAAGAGGACACGTACAGAATTGTTAGACAGCCTAACATGGACATACCTGTTTACGTGGTCCAGAAAGAAAATGGAGAAGGACGAAAAAGAACACTGCATAGAAACCTCCTTCTACCAATTGGACATCTGCCCGGTTTGGAAAAGGCTACAGAGCCTAAGAGAAACCCTGCACCAAGGAAACCGCCTATAAAGACAGTCCTTGAGGAAAAGAAGACGAACTCCGACAGTACCAAAGAGGAAACTGACACAGAATCGGACGAGGAGTCAGAGCAGGGCTATATTATTTATTTGCCAGAGGAAGACGCACAGAGCAACACTAACAGTGATGCTGTACCTGTGGTAGATGGGCAACAAGGAACCGTCAACTTGGCTGGTGACGATCAGTTATTAGTTGATGGTAGTCAAGAGAATGGTTTTGGACAAGACGTTATCCCTCCAGTACAGATAAACACTGGTGAACCACCTCTTGGGGCTGATGTGATAACAGGTCAAGAAGCGACTGACCAGATTGACAGAGGTGATACTTCTGACAAACAGGATGAGCAGGATGGCAGTACGCTCCCAGACACATCAGGTGATACCGAGGCAGACACAGATAACACAACGGCTCAAGATAACACACAGCAACAACCACCAAGGCTCAGACGACGTAGAATATTACCTACACCACCAAGAGAATTAACATCAAGAACAAGAATAAGAAAACCACCTGCATATTTGAAAGATTATATCACCAAACAAGCTATTGGACAAACATCTTGGCTACAGAAAGCAGAATGGTTAAAGTTACAACTGAAAGAAGGAATGTTTAGAGGAATGGAGAATGACATCACACGTACCATCATTGAGATTGTGAGAGAAACATCATAGTGAAATACCAGTTTAGAATGCCGAGAACGTCATTTCTTCGTCAGAGGGAGGAGGAGTCGTATGACGTGGAAGTCATTTTTCCAACACAGGGGAGAATGTGGTAGCCTCTTTATTTTGTTATATTTTAATTGTAAAATAAACATGTATAATTATGTTAATATTAAATAAAACTTCAAAACATATTGTCTCATATAAACTTTTATTACACTGAAATGTTTCCATACATTATTTATGATTACTTGGATTTGATTGGTTAGTTTAAAGTTTTACCGCTCAGTTCTTAGTTTCTTTGTTTTGAGTTAGAAGGACTAATGGAGTCAAAATGGTCAGACGTTTATGTTCAGTAGCTTTTGAAATAGTTTGAAAGTATATTGAATAGTCAGCATTGTATTATATATTGACAGACTTGACATTTTGACGTGAGTTTTCTTTATCTACTTCTTTATTAATATTTCTAATATATTTTCATAGATTGAATGATTTTTGGTATGAATGGTTATTTTTCTCTATGATCCCGAAAAGTATTATCGCTACATAAAATGCATATATTATACACTTATTTTATTATATAAAGTACTGGTAGTCATTCGTTAGAGCTATATGTAAATCACTTTAGAAAGTACACACATTCCGATCGATACTTTGAGGTGTATTCGATAAGACTTTGTTATGAGTAGATTTTAAATACCACCGTGTATTATTTGTGTGAATTAGTCCGTACACAATAACATTGTTGATTGATTATAAATAGAAAACATAAACAAAGTTGTATTAGATAGCGAACTACGTTTCTGCACATATTTAAAGTATTGTCCGAGTTATGTTTTATTTTATACACAAGGACACTATTTATATTGTATGTTTTATGATAAGGTCTATGTTTAAATACGGTTTCATTAAAATCCGTTATTTAACATTGTAATTTTGGTTTACAGAATTTGTAAGCTGTCATATAAATATCACTGTGTGATATACCAGTATGTACGTTTGAATTGGTTTGTGCCACAACAGTAACTACCTTGCTCCACAAGTTGGTAAGGATTAGTAATATGTTATTAGAATTATAATGTATTTCGTTTAAAAGGTTGAATTAACTATGGAGTATGTTAAGCACATAGTTTTGATAAAGAGTTATTTCCCTTGAGTTTAGATGCTTTTAATATTTGTTTAATTTATCAATGTTGTTAATCTGAACAACTGAATATTATATGTAAAGACATTAATACTATGATTTGATGATTAAACATAATATTTGATCTCATTATGTTCATAACTTAAATGTATTTTTAAAGTGTAATGTTTTGTATAATACCATTATATGTAATGAAAGAATATTATACTTATCACGTGTATTACTAATTTATTATTTGATCTGTAAAATTAGTATAACTTTATCATTGTTATTACAGGGTGTTTTACGTTACTGATTAATAAATATCCTGAACCCTAGCAAAGCGACTTTAGTTTTCCTTGAGGCCTAAAAGTCAGCTGTTACATACACGAAAGAACTACTATATTATATATTCAAATCACTCAAAAATAAATTAACTTCTCCTACAAAATCTACATAATCACATCGAAACTATCAAATTGATTGTGAAGGAAAAAATAAATGGTGGAGCTGATTGACGGATAGGAAATTTCCGTAATTAAAAAAGGTACAAATGATGTTTTAATTTTTGAGTTTTTGACAAAATTGTTTGGAATTTGCCCAACAAAATTTGCATGCAGTATCGCAATAATATGTTTTGTCCTCTCAAATGTCAAATACTGTTTTTGAATCGTATGTTTTCTCGTTTTCAAAGAAAAACGCGTTAAATTTCTATCTAAAAAACAGCCAACTTTAAGTTTGAAAGTTTTACTTGGAGATGGTATTATATTTATGTCTTCATCATTCCGATGATCCTTGATTATATGTGCATAGAAAATATGTACGAAAATAGCGAGGAATTTAACCAAAAAATATATTTTTGGATTTTAAGGTAACTACCTAAAACCGTAAATTGAGGGGTACCCCCATTTAAGGGATAAAATACAAAAATGTGACCATAGAAACTTTTTACGACACGACGGAAATTAAAATATAGATATTATTCTATCATTTAAAACAATTTGCAGCCGTGTGTTTATTCCGGACCATTAAACTCGTTAACTAAGCGTCTTTTTCGATGTCAGTTGCAGTACTAGTAGTGGTATTAACTATTTTTGGATTCTTATAAATTCTATATATAACTTTTGGACTAGTTTAAATCTCGGGTCTATTTCTTAAATTTATTCTTACATACTTTTGATTTTTTAACCCTGTATGCTAACATTCCCATGAAAATTTTAAAATTGTTTGTACGCACATTGAACGACAAATTTATGTGACGTATAAAATTTTCTGACGTCAGACACTCAATAAATGTGTTCGTAGATAGTAGATGTTTTTGTGTTCTGTTAAATTGTTCCTTTTAAAATTGTTAAACGATGATGACTGATGTACCCATATTTTGACTATTATATTTATTGTGTCTGTTTATTTGACGCATCAATGTAAAAATATCGGAAATTGATGAGACTGTCATTAAAGTGAGAGGGTTAGCGCTATAGAACCAGGTTTAATCCACCATTTTCTACATTTGAAAATGCCTGTACCAAGTCAGGAATATGACAGTTTTTGTCCATTCGTTTTTGATGCGTTTTGTTATTTGATTTTGCCATGTGATTATGGACTTTCCCAATTGATCTTCCTCTAAGTTCAGTATTTTTGTGATTTTACTTTTCAATAGGGGTCATTTACGCCTAGTGGGCATTACCTAAAACCTTTGCCATAACATATATTTTATCGCTTAAAAGGAATTGTTAAAGTCATAAGAAACGAGTGACCAGTGAAAAATTATGTTATTCAAATTCTTGAACCAATACATACAAACATCATAAACTTAGTCTTCTGTGCACGATTTTATCATTTTTTTCGCATAAATTTAGTATAATCATCAATTTTTTTTCAATCAGTCAGTGTTGTGAAAATATGGCAGGTAATTAAAGCGTGGTTTAAAGCCGAAGTTTAACGATTGTCACCTATTTGGCAATTATCAACAAAAAATAGCATGATATTGAGCACGTGTTTAACATGTACAATAGTCTATTTCAAGGACATCCATGCATATTGCGATCATCGGATTTTTACGAGATGGGTCACACTGATGTCACTGTGCATACGGAAAATATGTCTTTAAGTAAACTTCTTCTAAATATGAACAAATTTAAGAATTTTCTTCAGAAAAAAGTATATGTATATAAGTTTTATAATGAAAACTATCCATTGAGTTATAAAAAACATATGCTTTATTTTTTTTAATTTGATGTTTCTTATGACTTTAAAAAACACCAACATAATGACGTCTGGCATTCAACACAACTATATTGAACCATTCAGGACTTAACAGTGATTCTCACCATACTATAATTTCTTTACGAAAATGGGTACAGAGGAATGATGAAATAGGACAGCAGATAATAATTTTGATAGGTAAACTCTCTTAAATAAGCAGGAAGAAATTTGAAGAAATTTGAAGAAGGTGTGTGCACAGAGGAGATGTTTATGTAACTGATCTTGTCAAGTGCATTTGGAAAATCTGTAATTCTACAATTTGCTTTACAGGAACTATATGAATCTTCTTTGAATATGGAAGCATCTTTGTCAGTAACATTACATTTTTCTATTTTCAATGCAGTTTATCACTGATTTATGTACAAGTAATCACACACGTTTTAACACAACTTATCATTGAAAAAGGATCTATTTTTCTTGTTATCAGTGCAAGTCATCTATTAAACAAAAACCATGACTTTCAGAGTAGGAAAGTTGTCACATGTGATAGACAAGCTTGAGGTTCATCTATTACATTTCCAATTTCCATTAAGCAATGCAACTTTGTTTCATTTATAGGTGCCCCACATCAACTGAAATCTGTGTTTATATCTTTATCAAATATATCAAAATATTGTAACTGAATGATAAACAAGTATAAATGTGTAATTAAAAGTGTGGTAAAACCAGAGGTACCCCTGGTATGTGTCGGACAGATCTGCATAAAAATTACAACTCATCACTGTTGTGCTGCTGTCACTCTGACCAAATATGGTTATATATAATTTTGGGTGAATTATGTGACAAAAACTGAAGTTCTTTCAATAAATACAAAAACTCAAAGTAAAGGTAGAACTAAAAGTTGGTATTTGGCAGAACTTAAAAGTGCCTACTCATCATTACTTATTGCTGTCAAGCTGGGGACCAGATATGAAGTTATTAATTCAGTAGTCTTAAAAAGACTAAATTGTGATGAAACTTTTAGTTGAACAAAGGGTTGCTTTTAAAAGACTAATATCTAGTCTGAACATGTGTTGCTTCATGTAAATGATTGAGGTAACATGTTACTGAGACATATCTGCTAAATCCCCTTCTTAAAGGCAAGAAAACTTAGGACAACAAATTTTCCTTGTACGTTGAATGTTAATTTCACACTATCAACAAACAGGAAGTGGCTGCACTGCCTAGGTAAAATTTGATAAACATGTACAACTCAACATTATGAAGCTTCAGACCAAGGGTATCTTTCAGACAGATGGGTCAACCAAGATCATCAATTATCATATCTGCTTTTAGGAATTTTGGTCCTCAATGCTCTTCAACTTCGTACTTCATTTGGCCTTTTTAACTTTTTTTGGATTCGAGCATCTCTAATGAGTCTTTAGTAGACGAAAACGCGCATCTGGCGTATATACAAAATTTAGTCCTGGTATCTATGATGAGTTTATTTGCCTTTTGCTGCGCTGGTAAAAACTATTCCCCCTAATTTCAATAATATAATGAACACTTTATAACTCTTTTATTTAGTTTTAAGTCAAATACATGATTCAGTGAAAAATATAACGACATTAAAAATTCACACATACAATAACAAATTACCATAAATTAAAAAATGCCTTATATTCCCTACTATATATTCAATAATCATAACTTTTAAAAAATCTTCATAGAAATGTGAATACTTTAATAATGCATCATGAATTTGTTAATAAATTCTACAAATAAAAGAAATTTATACCCATAAACTTTACATTATACAACTGAAATTTGACTAGAATTTGATGGCCTTAATCAAATTTTTCACAAGTTGATATCCATGCAAACCAAGGCAAACACTTTAGTAGACTTAATTGAAGTAAACACAACAGCATTGGTTCAACACATGGAGTTATACTTCATGTTTGTTTACAAATTCTAATATATTTTTTCCTGAGATATTTTGTTCTAATTTTGATAAAAACAACTTGTTTACAAGGTTATCATTTACCTTAAATACATCTACCATATTTTGAGGATAATGAGAATAACACATAAATGTCTTTTTCTATAAAAATCTAGAATATTTTGTTTATAAATGAAAAACAATAAATACCACAATAAATAAACTCACCTTATTTCATGTTATATAAAAAAAAAAATACAGCCACAAAGCTATTTTAGCATGAACTCTGTCCATAAATTATAAGAGTCCTTGCTTGTTAGTCTTTCATCCTTTATTTGACATATTCCATGATTTGATTAAAATATAAATACTACTTTCCCCTTCAATGTGAAGTCAACAAATATTACAGTTAATTCACAGTGTTTCTAGCAAATTCACAGCTTTATTGTTTTTGACACACATTGAAATAGATTGACTGTAACATTATACACACACATACATATCACAGTTTTACTTTATTTAAGAGATTCAGCAGCCCCAGTCTTTTTTCTGTAACACAAAATCATTGTAATGCTATGTCTTGATACAAATCTGATGGCAAACTTCAATGGCATGTTCACAATCCCATCAAGATTCAGCTTCAATACATTTAGCAATAGTGTTCAACTGAATGTTTGACGTTCCTTCATATATTGTACCTAAAAAAACAGAATGCAGATAATAAAAAAATGTCTCCCTTGTACAAGATACCCTTTATGATAGAAAATACTTATCTAGAAACTATATTAAAAGATAAAGAAATTTTTACAAATGGCGTAAATACTCAGATAAAAAATGTTAAAATGTTGAACCATCTGTTTTAGAATTATAACTGTGCTTCTGCAAATAAAGAAATAATTGCGTACATTTATCATTGTGCATTTTGAAGGATAGACTAAAATGTGAAATTAATTATTGCAATATTGTCCAACTTGTTTAATATGACATGAGAATGCAGTTATAAGAGTGATAAAAGCTGGCATTTGTCTTTTTGTTCAGGCCAGTAGAGAAAATAAATTAAGATAAGAGAAAATTTTCAATAAAAAACCTAGTATAAATATTAGTATGTATATTACCTATTTTACAGTCTCTGTAATATTTTTCTATGGGGTAATCTTTTGTAAATCCAACACCACCCATCCACTCAATACACTTTGTTGTTGTTAAGGAGGCAACCTGTTAAATTATGTCATCAATAAAGATTAATATTAACAAAAGTAAACACACTGCTTTTTCTTATAAGGATACACAATTATACAATTGTTTCACGAATCATGATAATTTTTTCTAAAATGTTTAAAACTATGTCTCTGTGTATGCAAAATCCTTAAAAAAATATACAACAGTAAAATCATTGTTGTTAAAAACAAACTTGAAACTCTCTTTGTTTCAGATATATAGTTGAGTGTTTCTATAGGCACATCAAATCAAATATGCATTACTACTATTATAAAATTGAGAATGGAAATGGGGAATGTGTCAAAGAGACAACAACCCGACCAAATAAAAAACAACAGCAGAGGGTCACCAACAAGTCTTCAATGTGGCGTGAAATTCCCGCACCCGGAGGCGTCCTTCAGCTGGCCCCTAAACAAATATATACTAGTCCAGTGATAATGAACGCCATACTAATTTCCAAATTGTACACAAGAAACTAAAATTAAAATAATACAAGACTAACAAAGGCCAGAGGCTCCTGACTTGGGACAGGCGCAAAAATGCGGCGGGGTTAAACATGTTTGTGAGATCTCAACCCTCCCCCTATACCTCTAACCAATGTGCAAAAGTAAACGCATAACAATACGCACATTAAAATTCAGTTGAAGAGAAGTCAGAGTCTGATGTCAGAAGAAAATAAACAAAATGACAATAATACATAAATAACAACAGACTACTAGCAGTTAACTGACATGCCAGCTCCAGACTTCAATTAAACTGATTGAAAGATTATGATTTCATCATATGAACATCAGGCACAATCCTTCCTGTTAGGGGTTTAGTATCATACCATCATAACATATATGAGAAGAACATAACCCGTGTCATGCCAACAACTGTTTTTAGAATAAATGTGTTTAGTTCTGATGCAAAGACCTTCTCATTGACTCAATATTAACGCCAAAATATGCAATCTTTAATGACTTGACAACAGTATCGTAATTATATCCCTTCTTAATAAGTCTATTCAAAGGTTTTGTAAGTTTCTGAGGTGAATACTGACACCTTTGTGCTTTATAAAGAATATTTCCATAAAAAATTGGATGTGAAATACCTGCAGTGTTCTCCCCAGAAATTTTGGATAGCATCACATTTTGCGTAAAAAAAAAAAAAAAATTTTAATGTCGTTTGTCACGTCGCGTTGATACTCTATTTCCTTTATATGTTTTAGTTTAGATTGTTAAATTCATAACTGAGAATACAATTAAACTATAACCACATAAACAGTTGTTTCAGTTAATGTTTTCTTTATTCATTTATAGTTACAGAATTATTTTTTTCCTCTTGTGCCAAATAAAAATAAATATGTGGTTTCAGTTACCCAACAATAAGTCAAATGAATGAATGGTTAATTATAGATCAACCTGTTTATATACAAAACTAAATATCTAGTACACAAAATTAACTATTTTTTATATTATATCAAGTAAAGATAAAGTAGCAAAAGTAGCGAAAAAAACAACAATTTAAAAACTTTTTTTATTATGTTTATGAAATTCATTGTTTCATGGCACTCAATGAATTAGTCCCATGTGTTTCTTATCTTTACATCAAAATGATATGTATTTTTAACAAAGTTATCTAACAAATAGTCTGTTAATGCGTAGTTTTCTCTCTTGGTATATTTTTTCTGTCTACTGTCCATCTGTTGTCATTATCGTGAAAATGCGGATTTTTGTCATATCTGGTCCGATTTCGATCCGCAGTTTACACAAAAATGTGTGCAATGGCGGCCGTAGAAAAATTTACGAAAATGAGTCCGAGAATAAACATTGTTTGACAAAAGATTGTGCATGAATAAGACGCTTTTAATGCATTAAATGGATTAAACATAAACTTAAGCCAATTATGATAACTTTTTAAAGAAGTATTAAACTTAGTTTAGCTCTAAACAAAATTCGCGCTCTCGTATTACCGGAAGAGAAAGAAAGTAATTTTTGGAGAGCTGCACAAATAAACGACCTTTTAAAAAAAAAATAATAAACGTTTCAATCTTTGAAATTTCGTAATACAAAACGTAGATTTCGAATTGTTTTGTGATTGCATTTTTCCATGTCGAAACTGGTGATTGCAGACACGTAGTATTACTTAGTCATGTCACAAGTGTCAGCTTGGGATATTCGCATCAAAACAGTTATCAACCTGAGGGCAATTAACACCTAGCTATTTAATCTCTTAATTGCCTTTAGTGTCCGACTTAAAGGGATTACAATTAAAGGTGATATATTTTTTTTGATCATATTCGATAATAGATGAAAGTTCAAAATTGAGGACAAGTAAAATAGCATCTTCAAAATAATTATAGCGTCGCGGGAATAAATATAGCGTCGCGGGAATTATTATAGCATCACGGTGAAAAAATATAGCGTCGCGGTACCGCGACGCTAAAACAGCCTGGGGAGAACACTGACCTGAATATAGCTGATCTAGAAAACATGGAAAAGACGGGAAGATATTCAATAGTTTTAAAGTCAATATTAAATACCTCTGAAGCATAAAGTTTTGCCATTGCTGCTTCCTTAACAAATGGTTCTCCTGCTTCTTTCCTTCTTGCAGCATTATACACCAGCAGACGACAAGCCTCAATCTGAGTGGCAACATGAGCTATCTGGTGCTGCATTGCCTGTAAATCATAATTATAGTACAATGATGATGATTTGAGTGTGCCAAAAGCAAATATATAATTTCTCTTAAAATCATGAAATCTCCAATTTTAAATCCATAGATTTTTCATAATATTTTGCTGATACATAAATTACTGTTTTAATAATTTGAATCTCAATATTACCTGAAAGTCCCAGATTCTTCTTCCAAACTGTTTCCTCTCTTTAGTGTATGGAACTGTGTTGTTAAAGCATCCTTCTGCAAGCCCTAACATCTGTAAAGAGATAACAAAATATAAGTATATATATTGGCAGTGGTTGGTTTTTTTTTCCAATTCTAAGTGTTTTATGTCAGTACTGGTGGTGCTGGTAGGACTTTAATAGTCTCTATTAATTCATCTATAATTTTTCAGACGCTGGGCAATTTTCAGTTTGACATATTCACACTTGACTTTTGATGAAGACTGCATGATGAACTCAAGACATTACTATAATGTTTTACGGTCTTCCTGTCATATACTGTGGATTCTGTTATATTCGTTGGATACCAATTTTCGTTGATTTCGTGGGTATAGCTAAACTACGAAATTAAATGTTCAACTAATGACAAATTTTCTATTGACTTGTATGCAGACCTTAACAAAACCACGAAATTAAATATCCACGAACATACAAGTATTCCTGAATGCACAGTAACCAATGTCTCTTTTAATTCATATATTTGTGAAATTATTTACTAGTAAAACCTTATATATGCACATCCAAAAAGACGCAGAATAAGGCAACTTATGAAGAGTTTACAAAAAATAAAACTTTTGATGCTTATTACTGACCAGTGTTACTTTTTACCTTAACCTAAAAAAGTTTAACAGACCTGAGAAGCAATACCAATTCTTCCTTCATTTAATATCTCAATAGCATATCTGTATCCCATTCCAACCTGTCCTAATACATTACTGGCTGGAACCTGTAAATATAACATGTTACAGCTACATGATTAGTAATACTGAAAGTATTTTGCATATTTATAAACATAGAATTACAAAGGCTTAAATGGAACACTTTCCAGCATAGATACCATTGCTATCTGAACAAGTTACTATTGTGACAAGAACACATCATCCTCTGATAAATTAACATAACATGATACCTGTATATTATCATGATTTGGTGTTTAATGTACTTAGCGGATTGAAAAATTTATGTTTTTTGTACTTTGTTTTGATTTGATAAGTTAAGCCTTTTCTAACTGATTTTAACCGGTTGTTTTATACTATATTTGCTGTAACAACACTGTACTCGGTTAGGGCAGGGAATTGGGCTGTTACAAGCATTATCCCAGACACATTATGTATGTCGGGGGCTAAAATTCAGTGTTTGTTGGTGGTTGCCTATATTTAGTCATGTGCAGGAAGCTTTAATATTACTTGATGGTGTTTGTTTTTCTCATTGGTTAAAGCCAGATGGTTACCTTTTTAAAAGGGTACAATAGCTTACATCTTCAATAGTTTAATTACTTATGTATATTATTAATGTGACATTGTAAACTTTAATTTTCACCTTCCCAGGTTTGACAACTTTGAATGAATATATATATTTACCTTTACATTATCAAAATGAACAGGACATGTGCTACTTGCTCTAATACCAAGTTTGTCTTCCTTCTTACCAAGAGATAAACCTTCAGTATCTCGGTCAACAAGAAATGTGGTTATTCCTTTATAACCCTGAAACAAACGTAAATCGTGATAAAAATAAGGAAGCACACTATTAGGAATTTTGAAAATAAAATTGGTTTCAAATTTGCTTATATAACATATATAATCAGTCATTTGTACATGTACTGTAATTGGTTTTGCAAAGAAATTCAATAGTAATTTTAAACTATTTGTTATTTAATCAATTTTATATCAAACAATTGGGGGAATAAAAAGACTATATTTCTGATGGCAGATGAATAATAGTATTTTATCTCTACCTTTGTAGGGTCTGCATTAGCCATGATCATAAATAAGCCAGCATATTCAGCATTAGTTGTTATAAAAAAAAAGATGTGATATGATTGCCAATGAGACAACCGTCCACAAGAGACCAAAATGACACAGACATTAACAACTATAGGTCACCATACGGCCTTCAACAATGAGCAAAGACCATACCGCATAGTCGCTATAAAAGGCCCCGATATGACAATGTAAAACAATTCAAACGAGAAAACTAACAGCCTTATTTATGTACAAAAAATGAACGAAAAACAAATATGTAACACATAAACAAACCACAACCACTGAATTACAGGCTCCAGAATACCTACTTTTGTTTATAAATACCTTTGTAGGGTCTGCATTAGCCATGGCCATAAACAAGCCAGCATGTTCAGCATTAGTTATCCAGATCTTTGTTTATAATACCTTTGTCATGTTTGCAGGGTCTGCATTAGACATGACCATAAATAAGCCAGCATGTTCAGCATTAGTTATCCAGACCTACCTTTGTAGGGTCTGCATTAGACATGACCATAAATAAGCCAGCATGTTCAGCATTAGTTATCCAGACCTACCTTTGTAGGGTCAGCATTAGCCATGACCATAAACAAGCCAGCATGTTCAGCATTAGTTATCCAGGCATACCTTTGTAGGGTCAGCATTAGCCATGACCATAAATAAGCCAGCATGTTCAGCATTAGTTATCCAGACCTACCTTTGTAGGGTCAGCATTAGACATGACCATAAATAAGCCAGCATGTTCAGCATTAGTTATCCAGACCTACCTTTGTAGGGTCAGCATTAGACATGACCATAAATAAGCCAGCATGTTCAGCATTAGTTATCCAGACCTACCTTTGTAGGGTCAGCATTAGACATGACCATAAATAAGCCAGCATGTTCAGCATTAGTTATCCAGACCTACCTTTGTAGGGTCAGCATTAGCCATGACCATAAATAAGCCAGCATGTTCAGCATTAGTTATCCAGACCTACCTTTGTAGGGTCAGCATTAGCCATGACCATAAATAAGCCAGCATGTTCAGCATTAGTTATCCAGATCTTTGTTCCATTTATTGTATAGTAATCTCCATTTTTAACTGCTGAGGTTTTCATTGCAAAAGCATCAGACCCTGATTCTGTCTCAGATAAACAAAAACTACCAACCTGTTTAAACAAAAATTGTGCCATAAATTTAAAACATTAAGGCTAATAATTAGGCATCTCTGGTATAACCTGTAAACAGTTAAAAATCCACAGCATAAAAATTAAGACAATGATCGGGAAACATCAAAATCATCAGGAATCTTCTGTGATTTATTGAGCATTGTCTAAAGAGGCAAAGATACTGTTTACAGCTCATCCAATAAAACTTAAATGTTAAAATCTATAATACTAAACATCATAATTAAGGTTGAGATTCGACTACATTTGAATGTCGCAACTCAGCAAAAAATATTGCCTTGTATAAATCATGGAGTACAATTAAATTTAGCAATACATGTAAGTCATGCTACCTTTCTTTGAGCAATCATACACAATTTTTTTACTAGGCTAATCACCAAGCTATCATTGTGACATCATGATACATAATAAGTGGAAAATTAAACAATCATCTTTCTACCCATCATCATTAATCATAATTCACTTTGCTTTATTAATGGTGATTGCAGGATAAAAACAAGATCTATAAATCAATGTCTAAGATATTCTTATAATATTCTAACTTGCCTAGAAACAGGCAGAATAACACTAGATATATATAATTGACAATGTAGATACTGTCTATTTGAAATCTACAATTTGTTTCCTGAAAACATGTGTTTTTTTCTATTATTGTCTCCTAATCTAACATCTGCCTATCTTACTATTCTTATGTCTTTATAATATTCATATAAAGTACATTGAAGGCCGTACATTGACCTATAAGGCCAATTAAAATTAATTGATAGATTTTCATCCCCGCCCGCCCCTCTGAAATCATCCCGCCTCGATTTTTTTTATTTTGCAAAATTTACGATTTCCGGATTTTGTTCATTTCCGTTACCAGTAACCGTCAATAATTTCGTTTCATTCGAACTTCCTGCTTATAAAATTTCGGTTTTCATATTTCTTGATTCGAGTACTTTAAAACGATTATGTTGACAAAATCTGCTGCTCAATGATGACAGTATCATCTACGGAGAATATAGAAAGATTACCAGAAGGGCATGAAATATTCGGGTTACGAGTATTAAATACGCTGTGTCCAACGCGAATCGCGGTATGTCACAAATTGGAACTTATGATTTCTTTCATCAGAAAATTGTGGATTTATTTAATAATACATTGAATTTGTGTAAGCAAATTTGGGCTGTGAATGATTTCCAAAGTGCAAGAATCGTGGAACAAATTGGTAGAAAAAAAAAGGACTCAAAAAGTCGGCAAACATACACATTGTGTCACTAGAAAACCCTTAGATTTACCTATGGCTATTGTTTTTGTTTAAAAACACAAAATACCATTTACAATGTAATTATATATGCGTCACTTCTTGCATAACTTGAGAATCTTAAAAGTGCCAACTTTACTATTCCTTGCAGCACTTGTTTGAGTGTTCATTTCATTCATAATACTTGTGCTGCATACCATTGCATTTGCATAAGTTTATGGGGACTACAAACCATCGCTTAGAGAGCAAACTAAATTTGGAGTTGGTAGTCAAATGAATAGAGAATTTCTCCATGGTTTTACTGTTTGCTGAAAATATGTTTCTAAAGTAGCAATTGCATGTAGAACAGTCCACGTTGCAAATCAGAGATGTTTATTCAAGAATTATGTACGATTCTTTCTACATGTTTAAACATTTACATGGTATAAGCTAAAGTTTATAATTATAACACTTGCATATATATGAAGTTCACGCCACAAGAAGGTTTCAAATTGAATAAAATTTAAAAAATAAAATCCTCCCACCCGCCCCATTTTTTTCAAAACTTTGGATGAAAATCTACTAATTAATTTTAGTTGGCCTAAAGTAATGGTTTACTTTCATAAATTGTTATTTGGATAAAGAGTTGTCTCATTGGCACTCACACTGCATCTTCCTATATCTAATTACAAATGTAGTCTCAATTTTAACTAGCTTTAAGTAACTGTGAGTACTCTCAAATCATTTTTCATGTTAATTTGACCTGTTGATACAAATTGTAATGCTTTTTTGTTATTTAATGTTATATCTCGTCTGTATATTTTTAATATATACCAGCTTTCATTATTGTTTAGTATGACTTTAAATTTTCACTCCTGTTGTCGTACTATGAACAAAAAATCTTGAAACGACCTCCATAATTTGTCAACAATTTGTTTTATCCATAAAACAATAGCGTAAATAAAGCATGTATTGATGACGCTGCATAAGCATGTGGATTGTTGTCTCACTGGCAATCATACCACATCTTCTTTTTTATATATCTCTTTTTCAGCCTTGGCATTCATTTATATTTTGTAAAAAATATTTCCGTTCTCCCACACTGTACAAAATTATTTTCATTTACCTGTGTATATTATTTAATTTGGCAGCATACTATTCAAAGTTGTAGTAGTTTTTTTGAAATTATTTAATATATCTACCCTTATTTTATTGATTTTGTATTTACATTGTGTCATGGATCAAAATTTTTTGTTCAGTGTATAAATGTACATTCATGTTTGTGTTAATATGTCTTTTTATTGAGTAAAGCCATTACAATTGATATTTTATAGTGTGACTTTCTATGTTGTGATGTTACACTATTGTGGTCATAAACAAAACATATAATAACCTACAGTGTCAGTTGCAAGTCGAGGAAGATATCTGTCTTTCTGTTCCTGTGTCCCCAATTTTTGTATCAAGTTGTTTATCAATGTATTATGTACATCTACTAATACACTGACTGAGGCATCCACTTTAGCTAATTCCTCTATAATCAGATTGGCTATAAAAAATGTTGAACCAGTGCCTCCATACTCTGGGTCTATTTCTATACCCATCAGCTACAATGTAAAGATGAAAATAATATAAGGTCAAAATTGTTCAATTGTAAATCAACTGGATACAATCCATTCAAGATCATGCAATAATTTTTTTTCTATTTCATATACACATGTGCGGTAAATAACTGAATTTTTTAAGCTTCATGCCTCTTAAATGTACATGTAGTAGGCATATAAAAGTGGTGCACTGTTTACATTACCATTTTTATTAAAATCTTAAATGCACATTATGCGGCAGCACATACCAACCCAAATTAAGCTTTAAAGACCATACTTACATACATGTACAAAAAAAATGATGTACGTAAAAACATACATTTACTTTTCTGCATTGGCTAGTGGTATAGGGGGAGGGTTGAGATCACACAAACATGTTTACCCCCGCCGCTTGTCCCAAGTCAGGAGCCTCTTGCCTTTGTTAGTCTTGTATTAATTTAACTTTTAGTTTCTTGTATACAATTTGGAGTTTAGTATGGCATTCATTATCACTGAACTAGTAAATATTTGTTTAGGGGCCAGCTGAAGGGCGCCTCCGGGTGCGGGAATTTTTCGTGCATTGAAGACCTGTTGGTGACCTTCTGCTGTTGTCTGCTCTATGGTCGGGTTGTTGTCTCTTTGGCACATTCCCCATTTTCATTCTCAATTTTATTCAAAAGTTTTTGAACATAAAGTGAAAATCTGGAATCATGTATACATATGTTTTACAATTACCCCATTATCAAACAAAGCTTGAAGCACTGATGAGTCCAAATGGCTGTTTGCATCCATCTCTCTGACCAAAGGTTGGATCTTTTCCGCTGCCATTTTAGCCACTAAATATAAATTTTTACTCAGATATAAGAGAAGAACTTTTTAATTATATTAATGTTCTGAACAATATTTAATGCTTTTAAATCTGATGAAAATTTGATTTTATTATGAACTGTGATCATGCTTTTATTAGCCAAGACATTGCATCTTATGTTTAAACGTAGGAAGATAAATCTGTAAATTTTTAATCTTTATTGATTGTATAAATGAACTTAAAGGAGTTTTTAGAATTTTTAGTATCATGAAAAGTTTTATTATTTAAAATATTTATTTTAAATTATAGTATATATTTTTTAGTTTGAAAAGGATGAAAGTGTCTCATACATGTATGTCTTAAAGGCAGGGATCTAATATGGTTTAAAGGTTTTTATATTGTATATGATGATGTATATTGGATCGTCTATAATAAACTATTTACTTACTTACTATAAAAAAAACAAAGAACATAAGTGAGCAACACCCACTTCTGATGTTGAATATTTTCATTATTTGCAATATATTTTATGCATATTGCATCAACAAAGAGTCAAACTCTCCTGTCTCATAATTTTAAATTGATAAACCATTGTTTGTTTTTAAAATATGAATGAAGGAAATCTGGAGTATATTTCGATGAGACTGCAGCGCAACCCAAATACACAAATATTTCTGATGCAAATAAGACACCAGAGCTTGGGGTCTAACTTTCATTTGATTGGAATAAGTCATGATATATATTTTACATGATGTAGCTTGTGACATTAAGACAGTTTCAATGATGTCATTTTTAGTTAATGCTGAAATTCAACAAAATTCAAAAAAAGTTTGTAAAGTTATTATGACCTAAGATTTTGACAGGAAGGAACATTTTAATTTTATTTTTATTAGTGAGTGAAAGATTGCCATTTGCTTTTTAAATTGACTGATTATTTTTTTAATTAGAGAGTCAGACATGCATGTGGCCAGAGAACACAGTTATTTCCTAGTGCATTTCTATTAGACAATAAATTCAAATTAAAAAAAAACACACCTGCTCTTTCTCAAAAAGATTTTTACAGTGTAGTGTACTACTAGTGGTGCAAATAATATCAAAATTATAGAAACTTCTAACAGCTCTGACACAAAATATTGAAAATTATGTGTTAAGGGGGTGTAAAATTCAGTTTGAAAGCTTCAGACGTAATAAAATTTGTATTTTTTTAACTGGACCATTTCACTACTTAACATAAAGATTCAGCAATCATTTGTACTAACATGTAATTTCATCCCCCTACTTAATATTTTATGCATTAAATATCAAGAAATAAATTGGGAAAGTGTATCAAATAAAAAATGCGAGTTATACACTGTTCACACTAGGGACTATATTCGTAAACAATGAAAACTAAAGGACGATAACTGTGTCCTTGGACCATGTACAATGAAAACTAAAGGACGATAACTGTGTCCTCAGACCATGTACAATGAAAACTAAAGGACGATAACTGTGTCCTCAGACTATGTACAATGAAAACTAAAGGACGATAACTGTGTCCTCGGACCATGTACAATGAAAACTAAAGGACGATAACTGTGTCCTCAGACCATGTACAATGAAAACTAAAGGACGATAACTGTGTCCTCGGACCATGTACAATGAAATACAAACCTGTTTCCTTCATCATCTTTTCTTCGTCAGACAACAAGTCAACTGGCAGATTTCTTTGTTCACCTCCATGTGAAGATGGAACTTTGTGACCTGAAGCTGACATGCTGTACAATCTTTGGCTCCATCCTCTTGGACACTGTTTGACAGCTCTTCTTAGAAGTGACTGAAAAACATGAATACATGTAAAACTCTCAGAGCATGGCAGCTACAAAAATATATATTTACAATCTTTGGCTCCATCCTCTGGGACACTGTTGGACAGCTCTTCTTAGAAGTGACTGAAAAACAAGAAAAATACTCCCAGAGCATGGCAGCTACAAAAATATACATATATAGATGACGCCCGACAAGCAAAAACGACCCTTATGGCAAAAATTATGAATTATAAGATTTTTTATTAATAAACACTTATGCCAACTCAATGTAAAAAATTTGAAAACGATCGGTGAAAAATTAGTTGAGAAATTTCAATAATGGTAACACATGAAATGTGTTCTAACGTAACATTCAATTCAACGTAACGTTGGAATCAGACACTTTGACGTCGATTTAAGTTTGCAGCAATTTACTATTTTACTCTTCTCCTGGTACTTGATAAAATGTAGCCTGATATTCCTTCCTAGCATATGGACGATTTTTTAATATAGATGTTCCTACCTAACACGTGCAATTCTGGCTGCAGGAATAACTACAGGACGAGCCAACTTATCGAACTATTATAAAGGACGATGAAGAGTATCTATTTCTTTTTATTTTGTTCATTTTTGTTTTGTAAAATTAGTTTCTGATTTATCATGAGCAACAATGAAATAATGGTACTTTCTGATAACATAGAATATAGGTTTAATCAAAACAGATAAAATTGGTTTCTAATCTCTCCATTTTCTAAGTAGTTTCATCAGTCTCTTGCTTACAATGTTAACCGACTTATCTTATTGATGATGATTTTTGGAAGAATTCTGCCACATTCCAAAAGGTACAAGAACACAGTGATATACATTTCTCAGGTTGGGAACAAATCCCCTGTATGGTGATTATACCTCTATAGAGGGATAATCCTTCTTTAACATGTTAGAGGGATAAAATTATCCCTCTATAGAGCTGTATTTTTGTTTGCACTGGATTTAAAGCAAATAAGGGCAGAATGGCATTTTTTAGTTATATTGGCTATAATCTCTAGCATTATATGCATCAACATATGCACTTTACTAAAAATAGGGATAACCAGTTTTCTGCTAAAGTGACAAACCTTGCAATCTATTGTAAACCTATCTGAACACCTGATCAACAACAAAAGGAATAGTTGACCTTTAAACAGGGTTGGCAAAGTATTGCCCACCCGGAATTCCCGGGCGGGAAAACCCGGGTTTTCCCGGGCTGGGCAATACTCCCAGAAATGGGTAATAGTGGGAATTACTGGGCAATATGATTTTTTAAGCTTATTTTAACACAAAATAGTAAAGACTTGTTATAGTTTCATAGTATAACAGCTAAATATATACTTTTTATACAGATAACCATTGACAGTCATTTCTAGAAAATTCAATTTCATTCTCTTCTCTATTAATTTTATATGTAGGCAGAATACAAGATTTGCACATTTAAAGATACCTTTTAATTCCCAAGTATTGTTTCAATAATCCAAACTTTGAAAAATGCATTTTATTGCAGTGTTTAAGTGAACTGTTAATTTTAATTGTTATACATTCATATTGCTAAATAAACACCCTACAGGGTCATGCCATTTATAACACTTATAAAATTGAAAGGACTCAGTCTGATTATTGTTACATAAACAAATCTGTGTTCTATCTGAAAGGACTGTTAATTAAAAGGACTAATTATTGTTACATAAACAAATCTGTGTTCTATCTGAATAATTACTTATTAATTAGTGACAGTACATATACATTATTTAAATGTGATGTTTCTTTAATATATGTAATTGTTAATTCTTAATAGGAGCTACATTTTTTTATATTCATTTGAAAAAAAATGATATATATTTGCTTTCTATTTACAGTTTG
This sequence comes from Mytilus edulis, assembly GCA_019925275.1. NCBI lineage: Eukaryota > Metazoa > Mollusca > Bivalvia > Mytilida > Mytilidae > Mytilus > Mytilus edulis. The sequence continues at coordinate 3,912,037 of CM034355.1, forward strand.
CCAATCTAGACAAATGCTAAACAAACAAAATAGGGTATAAATATCTTATTGAATGTATTTCATTTGTGTTTATCACTGAATCCTCTTTAAAATTCAGACAAATATTTTATATTACCCAGTATTGCCCAGTATTACCCACTAAAACCCAGTAAAACCCGGGTTTTCCCAGTATTTCCCACTGGGCTGGACAATACTCATAAAACCCGGGTTTTTGCCAACCCTGCCTTTAAATTTCATGTTAAATCTAACAATAGAAATTCTGTTCAGTGAGGCATAAGTGAGTAGAATTTACCTGATCATCACAGCTTTCAATCATGGTGAACAATAGATTTTATATATTGTCAGATAAGCATCAAACTGGGCATGTGCATATTAAATTAAGTACATCAACTGTTCCAGGTTACTGCCATAATAAGTAGAGAATACCATTATGCTCTATTTTGATTTAAATCGAGTCTAAACAAAAAAAAACTCTATAGAGGTATAACAGAGTCCCCTATTACAGTAGAAAATTCAATAAATTTTTTTTTTTAAATCGGGAAAATTTCCAGAATTTTTCATTGTACTAATGAACTCAAAATCGTTCAATTTTTTTGTTGTTGCGTTTTGAATTTCCGGATCTGCGCAGAAATCTACTTCCGTTTCCGGTCTTGTTTACATGAGACTTTGAATAAAATGTATATTTATCAGTTTAAGAAAGGAACTAATACTAATTCATTTAAAAAAAAATGTTTGTTATTAAAAAAACGTAATGACAGCGTTTCTTTGTTTACATTGAATATGACGTACGTCATAACTTAAATAATGTCACAACTAAAATCCCTAACAACAGAACCAAAATCGGAAACGTTACGGTATTTCCGTTTCTCTTTTTAACATTGTTAATTTAAAAAAAAATTCATAGACTTTGTTCCCATTCACAGGTAATTCCTGCCTCATATTATTACCCATCTATAGAAGGATTATCCCTCTATTACAGGTATAATCACCATACAGAGGGTTTGTTCCCAACCTGTTTCTGACTATGTTTTTTCCAGGAATCATTATTTAATTGTAATGCTGTTCCGCTATGTAATTTGTAAGATATAATTGGTGATAACGATGTAGCTGTTTAGAGATCCTGAAAACAAATTTATATAACCAAAATCTAATAAAGCCAAAGGGTCATTTAAAAATCTATTCATATTAGACGGCATACCCTCTCATAAGAAATATCTTGAACAGACAAAAAAAAGAAGGTATCCAGTAATAACGGGTCTCATAGAATATACAAACAAACATAATTTTCAATTTTACATAACTTTCTTACCGAGACGGACTTTAAAGACGCCATGATTCTAATTTTCGAAATCAAATCAGTTTGAACAAAACGATTTCACTTACAAATTTAAAAAAAAATATGTTATAGGATGGCACCTTGTTTATAAGTGTGTATTAAACCGGTTTATGTGTAACCTAAATAAGTAATATTGATAAATATGTCAAAATATAATGAATAATATGGTTAATTTGAAGTTCGTATTTCATATATTTTGCGAAATTCAAATCGGGTCTATTACCGAAATGAGTACAAGATAAACAAGGGATGCGAAGGCCCTCTGATGGCTGATGCAAAAGTAATTTAGTAAAATATCAAAGATATTGAACTCCAAGGAAAATTCAAAACGGACAGTCCATTGTCAAAATCAAAAGCTCAAACACATAAAACGAATGGAGGACAACTGAAAATGTAAATTTTGACCCTCTATTTGTGAGGCCCCTCATGGGGGGTCCTAGTAATCACATAATCACCATTTTTTTGCCAATATAATCACATAATCATTAAATATTTGCTTATCTTTAGTAATCAAATAATCATAAACTAAAAATACAGTCCTAGGTAATCAAATAATCATGAAATATTTGGCTTAATAATCAAATAATCATTAAAAAACGGCCAAGTAATCACATAATCAAAAACCCCATGAGGGCCTCATTGTGGAAAATAATAATAGAGTCAAAACTAATAACTATAGGAATATCGTATGGAATGGAAAAAGACACATTGGATAAGTAACAATAAGTTGAAATGTTACATTATTTACAATAAACACCCCAAAAAGCTTCTGGCGAATAGGTGGATTCATAGTGTTGCTTCTTTGGCATCCATGGACATCAATTCATTCTTATGAAACTGAACATGTATCTACCTTTCGTCGATCATTTTATAACAGAGTTGAATACAAGACTTCTGACAGCAGAGCCACGTTATATCGCACAAAAGTTAATCCCAAAAAACATTGACCAACTTACTTTAGCTGTTGGGGACACAATCTTTAATGGAATGCAGACGATGCCCATGTTACAAAAGACGAATTTCAAGATCGAAATTCGGAGATGGTTAACAAAATGGACTGGATATTTTGATAACATTCCTAACAAGCTGCAGGAAACATTAAATGTTATAAACCAAGGATACCCGGGAATCTTTCAGATACTTAATGTATTTGCATAGTTACGTCCTCTTTACTACGCTAACTTGATAGTTTAGCGAAGCAACGTCACCACTGTTTCGGAGTTTGTTGATTTGAGTATAACGAAATCAGAGATCTATATTTTAATCAGATTGCATCTTTTCATTTCTCTCGCTTCGTTCGTTATCTAATTTGACCTTTGATTTTACTGACATTATATAATGGACGTGATACAGCTGTTCGAACAGTGAGGTTGATGTGCGAAGTTAAATGATGAGCAAAATCTATGCTATACGCATGGTCTTTAATTCTAGTCGTCATTCTGCATTTCATTCATCAGTCCAGAATCTTTAGTTCTATCAAAATGACAAATTACAGAACAATTCCAATATTAATATACCCAAAACATGTTAAGACGGTCGTCGTTGGATTATGTTCATTATGGATAATTTCTCGTGTTGTTTCTTAATTATTATTTATAACTGTTGATGTAAATGTCCTTTGCTTTTGTGAATCTTTGTTTACTCCTTGGTTTTGATTGTTATTGTCTTCTCAAAATTCTTTCATACTAACGACACAGTTATCTTTTACCTTTCTTTAGTACCAAAATGGACACAATGATGTATTTTATGATAATAGCATTAGCGGTACACATGATAATATCGGCTTACTTCAATTTGTTTTGTAGAGATTTCATTTTTATGAGCAATTAGTGTAAATCACAGCATTGACACTAATCATTACCCATAACACTTTTAATGGAAAGCACACACTAGAACATACAAGCAAGGACAATGTTCAGTGCAACATCATTAACTTATGTTATATCAAAGGGATATAGATTGCTCTTTTATTTCTATCCTCTTTCTTCAGTAATCATAATATTACTGTTTTAATTAATTTACTGATAGCCCGGATGATTGGTTTAACATTTTGTTATGCGATATTGAAATGGAACACCTTTTTTTATTCAATATTGTCGTCCTTCCTGACGGGATCTGATGATTGTACAAAGTAAACAACAAAAATAGATAATGATATCAATTACGTTCAAAGTAAAATGCTAAATTAATAAGCCGAAGGTACTTAAGATTTTCCAACTCTGATTTCGTTATACTCCATACGATATATTGAGATTGAGTATAACGAAATAGAGTTCTATATTTTGATTAGATTGACTTACTCGCTACAATGTTACATAACTTGATTGCATTTTATAGGGTGATAGATACATTACTAGAGTTAACTCATCAAAGATACCGTGCAGTATTAACATTGTGTACACCAGACTCGCGTTTCAATAACAAAAAACTCAGGGGTGAGAAATCTACCCAATTACATTATGAAATTATTGAAACGCTATTATGATGAATTCTGTCACTTCTATTACATTTTCTCAATAATTACTGAAAGTAATAAAGCCAATATACATTTGCACGCATATTCAAAAACATTTTAGAACAGACATTTATTGAAGTAATAAAATTGAGAATGGAAATGGGGAATGTGTCAAAGAGCATCAACCCGACCATTGAGCAGACAACAACAGACGGCCACTAATAGGTCTTCAATGCAGCGAGAGGCGTCCTTCAGCTAACCCCTAAACAAATATCTATACTAGTTCAGTGACACTGGACGTCATACTAAGCTCCGAATTAAAATATAAAATCCCAATAAGATGTACTTTTCTACCATAATATCGACTCTCCAGATGTTACATTGACAGATTTAATCAAATATAAAATTACTAGAGATGACATCCTATTGGGTGTCAATATGAAACCTTCATAATTCCAATTTATAGAGCTAACTTAAGTAATTATTGTTTGACCTACATTTCATATTCAAAGCCGATTTCTTGTATCGTCTTTTTATGTCTTTTTTAACAATAAAGATCATATTTTTATGAAAAGGTTATGATCGATGTGGGTCGAAAAAAGTCAAATCACAAAAATAATGAACTCCGAGGAAAATTCAATCGGAAAGTCCCTAATCACATGGCAAAATCAAATGACAAAACACATCAAACGAATGAACAACAATTGTCATTCCTGACTTGGTACAGGCATTTTCAAATGTAGTTCGAAGTAGTTCTTATAAAAAGTTCTATTTATCCAGATTTGAGTTCTTCGATTAAGATGGTTAAGATCCGAAAGAAAATATTATCGTAGAAATAATGTGAAGATAAGTTTATTTTTTCACTGATTTCTTATTGTTTACCAAATCTTCATAATATTGTCTGTTGTATTATACAAGTAACCTATATTTGGTGCTACTTGAAATTTTCAATGGACTAAACCATTTTTTTTAACGTCACTCGTTATCTTTTTAGACAAGAAATACACATGTCATACACTTATAACTATCTCAACAACATTAATTGCATATAAGGACAGTCACATTATTATATTAACACAGCTCACTTTCAAAATGTCCTCATTGCACGACAAAGATTAAGTTCGTTAATTGCAATATTTGGCATATATTATAGTGTTTAATGTTGTTTGAAGATAAAAGAATGTTTTAATTATAATCCTGGTACCTTTGATAACTATTTACACCACTGGGTCGATGCCACTGCTGGTGGACGTTTCGTCCCCGAGGGTATCACCAGCCCAGTAGTCAACACTTCGGTGTTGACATGAATATCAATAATGTGGTCATTTTTATAAATTTCCGGTTTACAAAACTTTGAATTTTTCGAAAAACTAAGGATTTTCTTATCCCAGGCATAGATTACCTTGGCCGTATTTGGCACAACTTTTTGGAATTTTGGATCCTAAATGCTCTTCAACTTTGTACTTGTTTGGCTTTATAAATGTTTTGATATGAGCGTCACTGATGAGTCTTATGTAGACGAAACGCGCGTCTGGTGACAAAATTATAATCCTGGTACCTTTGATAACTATTAAGTTAATGAAAGACACGTAAGAAAGTTAAATAAATATATTTTTGTCAAAGTTTATTTTTTAATTTATTTCAAAACGTTGATTTTAAAATCCCAAATAGGTCAAACCTAGGATTACGGCGTTATTTGACCAAAAATATCTGACTTTCAGCATTATAAGGTCCAAGGAAACCGTTACATAGCACTCGCGTTGACATACTAGATATTCAAAATCCCAATAAGATGTACTTTTCTACCATAATATCAACTCTCCAGATGTTACATTGACAGATTTAATTAGATATAAAACTGCTGGAGATGACATCCTATTGAATGTCAACATGAAACCTGCATAATTCCAATTAGAGCGAACTTATGTAATTATTGTTTGACCTACATTTCATATAGAAAGCCGATTTCCGTACGTTGATGGACTATTCATTTTTTTATCGTCTTTTTATGTCTTTTTTAACAATAAACATATTTTTATGAAAAGGTTATGATCGATGTGGGTCGAAAAAATTTAAATCACAAAAATAATGAACTCCGAGGAAAGTTCAATCGGAAAGGCCTAATGACATGGCAAAATCAAATGACAAAACACATCAAACGAATGAACAACAACTGCCATTCCTGACTTGGTACATGCTTTTTCAAATGTAGTTCGAAGTATTTCTTATAAAAAGTTCTATTTATCCAGATTTAAGTTCTTCGATTAAGATGGTTAAGATACGAAAGAAAATATTATCGTAGAAATAATGTGAAGATAAGTTTATTTTTTCACTGATTTCTTATTGTTTACCAAATCTTCATAATATCGTCTGTTGTATTATACAAGGAACCTATATTTGGTGCTACTTGAAATGTTCAATGGACTAAACCATTTTTTTAACGTCACTCGTTATCTTTTTAGACAAGAAATACATTAATAGTTATCCCACAAGGACGCGGTGTGTCAGTGTAAGATCATCCCGATGGCCGGAGGCCAGAGGGTGATCTAACACTGACACACCAAGTCCGAATGGGATAACTATTTTACATCCCAGCTGTTTTAGATTTGACGAAAAAACATTTACAATTCATAAAATCTATTTTAGAACGCCACACAACCATTATAATATACTTTATATATTACTATATGATGTATACCCTTTATGACCCCCGAACACGATGAGTAGATATCAAACAATGTCAACTCGCCCCACCTGCCAGTCGGCCTATACTATATCGCCACTTTATAAAAAATCTGCACTCTTGTTTACCGAAACTCGCCCCACCTAAAAGTGTAAAATCAAATTGAACAATCAGTCTGACAACCCACTTATTAATGAAAAAGGTTTAAACCCCACTGTATAAAGTTCTGCCAACTCGCCCCGCTTATAAAAATATCTTGCTTCTTTTAAAGTATGTTAAATTCCTGTTAGTTCGTATCAAGTCGTCCTGGTGTAGTGGTAAGTGTCGTGGCTTGGTATGCTAAAGGTCTTGAGTTCGAATCCCAGCATATACATTGGAATTTTTCTACTTGAATTTTGATAGATAGTCTTTTCCGTATAATTAATTATAAGTTTTATAGTGGATTTGACATTCCCGCCAAAATGTTACAGAACAAAGGAAAGCATGCATAACAAAGAAACTCAAACTGGGGTGATCTGGTAGGAGCGATCCGGCTCAGATCACCCCTGTTAGAACAAAGGTGCTGGGATGTAACATGTCATACACTTATTACTATCTCAAAAACATTAATTGAATATAAGGACAGTCACACTACTATATTAACACAGTTCACTTTCAAAATGTCCTCATTGCACGACAAAGATTAAATTCGTTAATTGCAATATTTGGCATACATTATAGTGTTTAATGTTTGAGGATAAAAGAATGTTTTAAATTAATGAAAGACACGTGAGAAAGTTTAATAGATATATTTTTGTCAAAGTTTATTTTTTAATTTATTTCAAAACGTTGATTTTAACATCCCAAATAGGTCAAACCTAGGATTACAGCGTTATATTGACCAATCACATCCGACTTTCAGCATTATAAGGTCCCAGGAAACCGTGACATAGCACTGGCGTTGACATACTAAATATTCAAGTCAGATATGTAAAATGGCATGACGAACATTATGTGAAAATGTTTCTTGTCGAAGTAGGCGATCTATTTGACCTGTTAAAAAATGAATAGAAATTTACTCGTTTTACGTTGAATTTTCATTGAAAATGAAAATGAATGATTTTCATGAAGTCAAGGATAGAACGCAAGTACGCTAACTTTTAAACAAAAAGACATATTTTCAATCTAGTCATTGTGTTAAGTATGACTTATTGTGATTTTAGTCACCAAGTCCTTTTTGAAATTTAAACCAAAAAAATAGTGGGCATTTGAGGGCCTTAAAATGCCCTATACTAAGTCAGGAAAATGGCCATTGTTATACAATAGTTCGTTTCTGTGTGTGTTACATTTAAATGTTGTGATTCTGTTGTGTCGTAGTTCTCTTATTTTTGATGCGTTTCCCTCAGTTTTAGTTTGTAACTCGGATTTGTTTTTTCTCTATCGATTAATAAATTTCGAACAGCGGTATACTAATGTTGCCTTTACTTATTGAATAACATAACATCAAACGGAAACAGAAACGAAACAAAAACTCTAACAGCAGAGACAAAATATGGAAGCGACACAAGCCCGCCATAGTAAATTTGAATTAACCAGGATTGGAACAATCAAATGAAATAAGTTTTTAATAATTCATTCGGGGGAATTCAGTTATTTGCAGACATATACATTCATATTAGCATTTTACAGGGGACATGTCGTCGGAGATTGTATCTTGTTTTTGTCAGTGTCTTCCGTATATTCTTTTTATAACAAACGTGAATAAAGAGATAAAAACGCACCACCATTACTACCATATGTATATGAAACAAAGAAAAGTAAGAAAAAAAGTCGAAATGATTCTAAGATGGATCAAATTAAAAGTTTGTGTTAGCTGGTAGCATTAAGAAAAACCCTTGTGGAATCTTCTGTAATCTTACGGGTCATCAGACAATTCTTGGATCAAAGCACCATGAACACAGGGGAAATAAATAAAGGCAACAGTAGTATACCGGTGTTCAAAAGTCATCAATCGATTAAGAAAAAACAAATCCGGGTTACAAGTCAGTACCGAGAGAAAACTCTACAATTTAATTGCATTTGGCTGGAAACAGATGATGTCTACCATTGAAATTAACTATATAGAAAACAGATGTAAGCCAAATACTAGCAGGATATATTACCTTTTGAATTCACCTTTAGAAAGCAGATGCTAGCTCGGTAGTAACAGGAAGAAGATATTTATCCAATAGATACACTACATAGAACGCCGATATCACCTCAGTACTAGAGGAGATATTTAACTAAATAATTTTCTTGATTTTTGCTGTTTACTAGCGCGATAATTTACCTTTAAAATGCACTATATAGAAGAAAACTGAAGCCCAGTACTAGCATGATATATTTCCTTAAAAGAGGAACGAAAGATACCAGAGGGACAGTCAAACTCATAAATCGACAATAAACTGACAACGTCATGACTAAAAATGAAAAAGACAAACAGACGTCGTTTGTTTATGTGTTACATATTTGTTTTTCGTTAATTTTTTTACATAAATAAGGCCGTTAGTTTTCTCGTTTGAATTGTTTTACATTGTCGTATCGGGGCCTATTATAGCTGACTATGCGGTATGGGCTTTGCTTATTGTTGAAGGCCGTACGGTGACCTATAGTTGTTAATGTCTGTGTCATTTTGGTCTTTTGTGGATAGTTGTCTCATTGGCAATCATACCACATCTTTTTTTTTATATAAACAATAGTACACATGACACAACATAGAAAACTAAAGAATAAGCAACACGAACCCCACCAAAAACCTAGGGTGATCTCAGGTGCTCCGGAAGGGTAAGCAGATCCTGCTCCACATGTGGCACCCGTCGTGTTGCTTATGTGATAACAAAACCGGTAAATAGTCTAATTCGGTAGGTCACATTCATGAAAGGGAAGGGGATTGTCGTTACGACGTAAGGAACATATCCAATATCATTTGTGAAACGGTTATTTCATAACGGTCAACCAACTCGTGATGGCGTCCGTAAAATTTATGAAGGGATGATTTCAACTTCACCATTTGGAACTCTTGGTTTAATAGCTTAAAAATGCACTGTATAAAACGTATATGCTGGTTCAATACTACAGGGGATATTTACCTTTTTCATTCACTATATATAACTCCGATGATAGTTCAATACAAACAAGAGATACCTAAATTTAAATTTTAAATCCGCCATATTTAGAACGCCAATGCTACTTTAGTACTAGTATATGTCTCTTTTTGAATTCATTATATAGAACGCCGATGCCAGTTCTGTTCTAGCAGGAGAAAACTATCTTACAAATAAAGTATGACGAAAATAGATGCTATCTTAGTACTAGAACGCTATATGGAACGCCGTGCTCACTGCTAGCAGGAGATATCTTCCTTTTATATTCTTTATATAAACGCCGATGTTAGCTTAGCACTAGCAGGAACTATCCACCTATTATATCCACTAATATAGAACGCCAAATACCAGCTCAGTTACTAGCAGTCAATGTAACATTTTCTTGACCCATCTCAATCTTTCAGGACTTTCTTATATATTCTATTTAATAAAAATAGTATTTCATTGGATTATATCTCGGTATCTAAATCTTGACCTTCCGTGCTTTTTTTTAATGGTTTTGAAAAAGAGACGCACTCTCATTTTCTATTTTAGTTTTCAAATTTTGCATTTTGTATAACCACCTGCACCCACTGTTTAGTCGCAGAGATAAATATTATTCACTGGTAACTGATTATATATAACAACAGTCTAACAATAATTTGTTGGATCATGCAATGTGATACTTTCCGTCAACAAATATATCTAGGATTACAAGTTTTTTTAAATGACCTAAATAAAATTCAACAAACAAACGCATTAGAATATCAGTAGAGACATTGACTCTTTGATCCTAACACCGATTGAACTATAGCAGACACATAAACGTTTTCACTGCCTTTTTTTATGTGACCTCTTTTCTAGTAAACGTTCGTGAAAATACGAAGATTTTAATGTGGTTCATGTCGTACAAGTTATAATGCTGGAGTTACGGTTTAAACCACATGATGCCTTTCGGTTTTTTAATCTGCTTAGAAAGCCTGGTGCATGTCGCTTTTACGTACAATCATATAGTTGACTAGATATTTCTTACGGTAACTTGTACTAAAATTATTATGTGTTACTTTAGGTACTTATAACATTCTAAAGGCAACTACAGCACGAGGATCTGCAGATTTTTTTCTAAGATCGACAAATACATTGGAAATTTGACGACAAATTGCATATAAAAAGCAATTTAACGTGAACAATCATACAGAGTCAAGGAAAAAATACACCGAAGAGGATATCACTGCCATGCTGGACTTTTTAATTGACAACATATTTGTTGAATTTGGAGATTAGGTTTTCCAACAGACTATTGGAATCCCAATGGGTACCAATTGCGTTCCTCTACTTGCAGATTTTTTTTTGTATTCCTACGAAGCAGAATTTATCCAAGGGCTTGTACAGAAAGGAGAACAGAAATTAGCCCAGTCTTTTAATTTCACCTTTCGGTATATTGAGGATGTACTGTCTCTTAATAATAATAGATTCAGTGATCACTTACATTTAATATATCCAAGTGAACTTGAAATTAAAGATACTATCGACACAGATGAATCGGCTTCATATTTAGACCTTTTTCTCGAAATGACTACTGATGGTAGGTTAAATACCAAACGCGATGATTTTAATTTTCCTGTAGTCAACTTTCCATTTCTGTGTAGCAACATCCCAGCGGCACCAGCATATGGAGTATATGTGTCTCAGTTGATACGTTACTCTAGCGCTAGCTCAAAGTACGTTGATTTTGTTGAACGAGGAATACTGCTTTCTCAAAAGTTGCAAAGACAGGGCTATAAATCAATCAAATTAAGGTCATCACTCAAGAAATGTTACGGTCGCCATCATGAACTGATTGGCCATTATGACAAAAGTGTGTCAGAAATCATATCTGATATTCTACCTCAGTCATAATAACCTTCCATCATTACCGAACTGAACAAAGAAATAACACGACGGGTGCGGTATACGGTGCAGGAAATGCTTACCCTTCCGGAGCACCTGATTTCACTCCCGGTTTTCGTGTTGTTTCTTATTTATTATTTATAACTGTTGATGTACATGTCTTTTGGTTTTATTACTCTTTGTTTACTCCTTGGTTTTGATTGTTATTGTCTTTAATTGGTGAAAAAACATTGTGCAGGCAATTTCTTTTTTTAAATGTAAAGATGTTGCAATTAAAATTAATTTTGTTGATATAAAATATACAGAGGTCGCCTTATTCAGTATTTGTGATAATATAGATACGCCGAAATAGAAGATTTCGCCGCACATTTACAGTAAAGAAGTCACGTTTCTTTGAAATTTTCCACGCTGTATAGAAGATTCAGCTTACTTTTTGTATTTCAAAAAGAATTCGATGACCCCCTATGAATGTTATCGGCTATATCTTGGGAGAATACAATTGACAATAAAATACTTCCATGGTTATACAAATAAAACGGAACTTATATAACATATAAAGTGTGAAGATAAAACATAGGAAAGGATTTCAAGAAATAATGATTCGATGACAAAATTGATGATTTTTCTAGCGATGTTTGCGTGAAATTTATTATACATTTGTACTTTTATTTTCCGAATAAATTAATTTGCTAAATATATTTTGGAAAGTTTAGAAAAAAACCATATAACATTTTTGTCTTTATTCATTTGCAGTTCCTCGTGCTCTGTTGCTTGTAAATAAACTTATCATAGATACCAGGATTAAATTATGTATTTACGCCAGACGCGCGTTTCGTCTACAAAAGACTCATCCGTGACGCTCGAATCCAAATAAGTTAAAAGTTAAAAACGACGTTGAAGAGCATTGGGGACCAAAATTTCTAAGAGTTTCGCCAAATACAGCTAAATTAATCTATTCGTGAGGAAGAAATTCTTGGTGGGGTTCGTGTTGTTTATTCTTTAGTTTTCTATGTTGTGTCATGTGTACTATTGTTTTTCTGTTTGTCTTTTTCATTTTTAGCCATGGCGTTGTCAGTTTGTTTTAGATTTATGAGTTTGACTGTCCCTCTGGTATCTTTCGTCCCTCTTTTATAGTCCGGCGGCTACAAGCATATTTCAGACGGATTGTGCACATCCTGCTACAAGCATGAAATTTGGCATATACCTTCCTCAACTATTACTCTTTTATTTCAGATAGGAATGCATTTGAAAAAAATAACTCACTTCCGGTAAAATCCAAAATGGCGGACATCATACTTAAATCAGCCCAATATCGAAGGCTAGTATGTGAAAAGGTGTTAATATCATGCTACTAACATACTATTTGGTACCAACCTTTGTTTTGTACTAGTTTTGGATAATTGATATAGATTAGATGTCTTCAAAAACCCTACTTCCGGTAAAATCTAACATGGCGGACATAGTCCTAGAATAAACTTATTTTTAGGGAGGGTAGTTGAAATGTGTTTTAATGTATTGCTACTATCATTACATTGTGCAGGAACCTTTCTTTTGTGCTTCTCATGGATACAATGTATAAGACATATATCTCTTTAAAAACCTTACTTCCGGTAATATCCAAAATGGCGGACATAGAAATATCAATTTTCTATTTCAATATTCAACTTTTTTCAAAATGTAAAGAAAATGTTTTTTGTTGGTTTTTTTGCTTGTCATTAAACTTATGGCTTCTATCTATCCTCAAAACCACTAATTTTATTCTGTAGTAAATTTTTAAATAACACTTCCGGTAAAAAAAAACCGATATGGCGTAAATTTCAAAAAATGAGTCCTCAATCCATATCTTTGATTAAGAGTTTTATATAGATTGATTAAAACAAAACAAAATTACTAAAGTCTTTAACGTTTTTCAAATTACTACTATTTTGGCTTAACATACATGTTTATTCACAGTCACCACCACGTGCATACAAAGCAGTACACGTGAGACCCGATTTTCCACATTTACAACGACCGCGACATCCTCTGTATCTGTATCTGTATCTGTATGAATACTTTGTCGAAACCAGTTCTGGCTTTAATATGGCGGTTTGAGAGAGCGCCGACGATTTATTGACGAGGCGTTATAAGAGCAAATTTGACCCTCTCTATTCTTCGAACCTCTTGGCAGTTATGTTTATCTTAGGAAGTGCTTTTTTTAGAAATTCGTCTGGTTCAATAGCGGGAATCAGCCACTAAACCACTTTGTACATAAATATCAACTTCTAGCTTGTTCGTCTGGAATTATCTTGAGGTCTTGCAGTTCCAGTTGGGCAAGCATATTGGAGACACACCCGTCCTCTTTTGACTTGTTATCTATGGTGATAAATCTTGCCCCTTGACGTTGTATCCTCTGCAGCTTATTCATGTTTGTTACCGTGTAGGGGTCCCATACTATGGCTCCATATTCCATCGTTGATCTGACGGGCTAGATGTAAGCTGTTTTTTGCAATCTTGTTGACATTATTTCAAGTTTCTTCTTTGAAAGCCTAGTGTTGAATTTCCTTTCTTTGCCACGTTTAATATGTGGATGGTCCATTTGAGGTCTTCCGAAATTTGTAGGCCTAGGTACGGGTTATGCTTGACTTGTTGTAGTATGTGTCCATTAAAACTGTAGATTTTTATGATGTTTAGGATGTAGCATTTTTTGGCATTGAACCGCATTCCCCAGTACATCCATAATGTACAAGCTTCTGACAAAAGGATGAGGCTTCAGAAAGAGTTTTTTTAAAAGTGATCCTGTTTGTCCCTTTGCCATCTATTAGCGCCTGAACTGGGTAGCATAAGAGCCAATTCCAAGTTCGTCCCCCTAAACACTTGCCTTAGTATATTGCACGTTTTACATGCTGGAAAAGACTAGACCAAGGTGAGGGGATACCCTCAATTAGTCTTCCCTTTTGCGCAAATAGTTATTTTCTTGATTCGTTAACCATGTTAACCCAATCTGTGATCTTACAGTTAAACCTCGGTAATTTGGGCTGATCAATCATCATTCTTTATGTTAAAGTCACATCTTCAATTGACATCAATGTTTCCCACGCAGTCTTTTTTTCCTTTTCAAGCAATCAGAGAACCATATCACAACCGGTAAAGACATGGATCACAATAAGTGTGTGTAATCACTCATTGCCAGGTGCATTTGAAAGGTCTTTGATATATATTTATCCAAAGCTTTTTGTCCTCCCAAACACAATCCATAGTTCGTCTACCCCTGTCACGGAATAGCGAAACAGTTATGACAGCATCATCAGTAACGACTATTCGAGTCATGACTCGTGCAAGTTCGTGTTTCATTGCATCAGACACATGCACCATGATTCTATTGTCAACCTCTTAATGTGAACATGGTGAAATACATCACGAGGTTGATAAGATTGAATATCCTGAGCATTTGTTATTAGAAGCAAGAGCTACATTTAGGAAAAAGGGAATACACAGACGAATCCAGAGTCAAAACAAAATCCTCAAAATGGCAATGTTTTCTGAAAAAATGACGACAATAAGAAAGAACTTTTAAGTTTTCATTCGCAACAGCTTGCTCAATAGATTTTGAGGAAACGGTAGTTGTAGTAACAGTTGCCCAAGATGTTCTGTGTTATCCACCACATGATGATGTCGCAAGCTTAGCACCATGTTCACATGAAGAGGCTGACACTTGAATCAAGATGCATGTGTCTGATGCAGTGAAACACAGACTTAACTGAGTCATGACTCGAACAGTCGATACTGATGTTGCTGTCATTGCTGTTTCGCCATCCAGTGACATACAGGCAGACAATCTTTGGCTTGAATTTGTAAGTGGAAAAAGCTCAGATATATATCTATCCATGACCTTTCAAATACACTAGGCATTGCGAGATTACACGTTTGCTGGAAAAGGTTTTTGAAGACATCTAATATATTATCCAAAACTAGTACAAAACAAAGGTTTGCACTAAATAATATGAGGCAGGCATTACCTGTGAATGGGAACGAAGTTTGTTTAAATTATTTTTTTTGTATTTTAAATATTTGTTAAAAAAAAGATACGGAAATACCGTAACGTTTCCGATTTTGGTTCTGTTGTTAGGGATTTTACTTGTGACGTTATTTAAGTTATGATGTCATGTTCAATGTAAACAAAGAAACGCAATGCATCAGGTAGGCCTAACGTTTATTCATACCAAAGACAAAGAATGATTAAAAATGAAATATTTGTATTGTGTTCCTTGAGTTCCTATATTTTACTAGACTAATCAAAGTCTCACGACAACAAGACCGGAAGAAGGAAGTAGAGAACGTTATGTGTTCTGCGCAGATCCGGAAATTAAAAAACACGACCAATAAAAAATTTGAACGATTTTGAGTTCATTAGTACAATGAAAAATTCGGGAAATTTTCCCGATTTTTTTTTTTTTTTTTTTATTGAATTTTCTACTGTAATAGAGGACTTCGTCCCCATATTATGATAGAAGCATATTAATAACACCTTTTCACATACTAGCCTTCGATATTGGGCTGATTTAAGTATGATGTCCGCCATTTTGGATTTTACCGGAAGGGAGTTATTTTTTTCAAATGCATCCCTATCTAAAATAAAATAGAAATAGTTGAGGAAGGTCTATGCCAAATTTCATGCTTGTAGCAGGATGTGGACAATCTTTCACAAAGCCGCCGTACTATAGTATTTAAAAAAATTCAAAAGTTTTGTAAACAAAATATGACCATATCAATGATAATTCATACTGGGCTGGTGATACCCTCGAAGAATTTAAACTCCACCAGCAGTGGCATCGACCCCTGCACATGTCCTTAAAAATCCATGAAATATATAGCCGAAATAATAAGACTTGTTTTCCTTTTTTGTGTATACTGCAAGTGTCTTCCTTTCTCCTCTTAACTGTAATTGTCTCTAGTTTTAGATGTCAGACCACCAATTGCACCCTCCAATTAAGAACGTAAAAGTAGCCCTTCTCTGACACAAACTTGTGTGTTTGATGTTATTGTTAACCTAAACTAACCAACAAATTCGCAGAAATGAAAATTTTGGTGAAAGAGAAATATATTTAGACCATTTCGAGCCAAAAATTTGCCTGGTTTCTATGAAGTTAAACTTAAGGTGAAATATCTAGAAAGCTGTGAAAATTAAAAAAATTGGTTGAACAAATAGGGATTTTTATTGGTCTAACACCTTAAGGACTTTCTTGAAACTCACAAAAAAATTACGACAAAGACCGATCATGGGTTATGAACAATGCAGTATACTTACGAACAATCTTAGTTGTAAGCTTTTGAAGCAAGAAATGATTTTAAGATTGTCATTGAATTCAAGTTATTTCCCTTTCCGAAATAGATTCACAGCCACAGTGCAATTCAATGGTGAGAAATAAATTTATCGAAACCGATGTTAATAAACAAACATTTCCGCTTTATAATCGAGGGTGCAATATGGAATTCTCACTATTCAGATCCTATTATTAAATATTCGAAAGAAACCATCAGAAGTCAATTTAGGAATACGATATACCAGATAAAAGATAACCCAAATTCGTTGAAATCCCTCGTAATATTTCCAACGACTCCAGATTACCTTCGTTATACAAATGTGAACAATTTGTAAGACAAACTAATATATGATCATAATAAAAAACAACAAATAGTAAGTTTGAATTTTGGCAATTTTTTGTCATGGATTTATTAGGACAGTTCAACTATGTATCAACCGGCCAACGAATTTGCATTCATCGACAATTTCTCATTAATGTCCAAGATAAAAACATTGAAGGGCAACCATCATATGTTTTCTCCAAATGGCAACTGGGCTACCAGACGCCAACTGTGATAAATTCAGCCCTTCAGTAACACCATGTATTCAGTAAACATTCTGTCCAATCCATGACGCTTCTTTTGGCAATATCTGAAAAAATACAACAAACAGCAGAAAAAATATTCTAAAGGGTGGGATAGGGTGGGTTTTTGTGTTCCTTCAGAGTTCAAATCACGCAATGAACAAATCACGAAAAGCATGCAATTTTATACCAAATAAAAGCGGGAAAACCGCTTATGAAAATGTAGGTTAACAAAAGACGCTTAAGTCCGTCAAAATTAAAGAAAAGTTAACTCTAGTTTAGCAGACGATACTCTCAATTTATTAAATTGATTTAATGCTGAATGATTAAATCTTATTAATTTGAATTTTGGTGAATAGTTGTCTCCTTGGCAATCATACCACATCTCCTTACTGTTACATAGATAGTATCTATTACTTTTTCAACCTTATTGTGCGATATATAATTTGTTATCATGAGCTTATTTTCATCGCAATTGAATAAATTTGGCAAAAAAGGAATAGCACATAAATAAAGGCAACAGTAGTATACCGCTGTTCGAAAGTCATAAATCGATTGAGAGAAAACATATCCGGGTTACAAACTAAAACCGAGCGAAACACAATAACTATTAGAGAAAACAATGAAACAACAGAAACACTAAAATACAACAAAAAACCAAACCCCAATGTAACACACACAGAAATGAACTATAAGATAACAACTGCCATTTTGCTGACTTGGCGTAGAACACTTTAATTTGATGACTAATTTGATTTCTTTGGAATGCGATTCGGATTCCTTTAGTTTTTTTTTTGTTCATTGATATGTTTCCTGAATCGATTGATGAGATTTGAACATCAGATACTTAATGTTTATTCTTTAGTTTTCTATGTTGTGTCGTGTGTGCTGTTGTTTGTTTGTCCTTTTCATTTTTAGCCATGGCTTTGTCAGTTTGTTTTAGATTTATGAGTTTGACTGTCCCTTTGGTACCTTTCGTCCCTCTTTTAATCTATATCATATGAAATTTGATATTTCCATATATATGAAATTCCACATTCGTTGATAATGTTTCGCAGCAATTTCACAAAGTATCGATGAAACGGTACATTGATACGTCACTTACCCTATTTATACACAACACAGTTAATTTTGTGTTTCCATTCTTATCAAACTGTTTGTCCATTAGTATATATGTTGATATTTATGTCGAGGTGACATCTGCAATTCTTAACAAAACCATATAATTTGGGTCGGTTACTCAACATGCAATAGCAGTAAGTATACTGAATACTTTAGATCGTTCTAACCTCTTGCTTTTGCAGGCATTATGACAGTGTATAAAATGACAAAAACTTTAAGCAATACATTATTCTACGTTTAACGTTACTGTTACACTTGCTAGATCCATAGCATTTCACTCATTGTCGCTCTGGTTATTGCAGTGGTACCTTTCCTCGCTGGTTCAATCTAGGTTGTTATACAAATCATAAAATATAAAAGCTTAAATATTGTATTTTTGGATGTCATTTTTTGTGGGCCGATGATTGTTGGGCCATTTGATTAAAAAAAATCAAATCGAAAAAAAATCAACACTTCAGTTGACACATAAGAAAATATATTTTTGTATTCCATTAAAAAATGCTTTGTGTCCAAAAATTAAAAAAAACGATAACGTGAATGGTAAAAGCATTACCCTCTGCGTTGGAGATTTATTGCATTATTTTTTTTTTTTAAATTTTACCCTAAAATATATTGTACAAGATTGCGAATATAACACATATAGGTTTTACTATGGATGACATAAATAGCACAAAGGCCGCCAGTGACCTAATATGGTATGTAAGTTAACACATATGAGCCTGTGTTATCATTATACTTTACTGAATATCTGAAGCATGCAACAAAACATGTCGATTCATAGCTAACTTTGAACAATAAACGGATACTTACTTATACCTGGTAATGCCAAGGACGACAATTCTTGCAAAACGCTGTGTTAGAAATATCTTTGGTCAGCATATGACGTCACACAACCTCTATAGAAGATAGGAAATTCACAAATATTCATGTAAACACCCTTTTATTGAAAACAAATAGCGTCTATATTTGGAAGCTTTATATCATCTCTTGCAATATTGCATATAATTGCACGATAATGTTTTTGTTACCTTTTGTATGACATATGTTTTGTCTGTACAATTTTATCGTATCTATACTTACGTACCACATGTTAACGCGAATGAGCTGATCACCCTTTTCAATATAACATTCGGAATTATAAACAACTTTCATACAAGTAAGATGTTTAGCTACCTATAAAACAAGGTTTAATCCACTATTTTCTACACGCCAGGTTTATGACAGCTGTTTTCCATTTATTCTTACGTTTGCTTATGTCAATGGACTTTCGCCTTTTCTTTGGAGCTCGGTATTTTTGCTATATATTTTGAAGAGTTTTTAAGTTTCGTTTTTTACCATAATAAGTAAAATTACAAAAATACTTACCTCCGAGGAAAATTCAAAACGGAAAGTCTCTCATCAAATGGCAAAAATTATAAGCTCATACACATAGATTACAACTGTCATATTGCTGCCTTGGTACATGCATTTTCTTGAGTAGAAAAAGGTGGATTGAACCTGGTTTAATAGCAAGCTAAACCTCTCACTTGTGTGACAGTTGCATTAAATTATATTATATTGACAACAAGGTGTAAAAAAACCCCGGACATAATAGGTAAAAATAGGGGTACAGCAGTCAACATTGTGTTGTAATCTCAATCACTATAAAACGAAACAAATATAGAACAAAGAAGCATAAAAAAGGCATATAGAAAAAGTACACTAGCAAAAATGAAAGACAAGAAGTACAAAAATCTACCACAGCACAAAAACTCGGTGACGGGATGCACAAGTATAGAGCCACGTACGTCATGTATCCAAGACACAAAAAAAAAGCATAAAGACAAAGCACTTTAGCAAAAATGAAAGCTACAAATACAGTTTTTTTTTTACCATAGAACAATAACACAATTACGGGACGTACAGAGCCACGTCAAATGGATAAAACCAAAAACAGTAAAATTAAAATTAATGAAAACAAATAAAAGAATACTAAAACACGTTATTAAGATGATAAACAACGTCATTACGCAGAATCTATACTTCATTACCACCGTTTATAAACCACGTCAGTACCCAGAATCTATACTTTAATACCACCGTTTATAAACAACGTCAGTACCCAGAATCTATACTTCAATACCACCGTTTATAAACAACGTCAGTACCCAGAATCTATACTTCAATACCATCGTTTATAAACAACGTCAGTACCATGCATAATTTATACTTCAATACCACCGTTTATAAACAACGTCAGTACCCAGAATCTATACTTCAATGCCACCGTTTATAAACCACGTCAGTACCCAGAATCTATACTTCAATACCACCGTTTAAAAACAACGTCAGTACGCAAAATCTATACTTCAATACCACCGTGTATTATTTGTGAAGTTGATACGGAATATTTGGTCTTGGTACCTTCCAATGAACCTTTTTTTTTTTAATAAAATGACGACACGTTCTTTGAGATACCCCTGGTTCATCAACTTTCTGGTCAGATACTGGTAACGTTTTACAAAGTCTGAGTAGGAGCTGCAAGCTTTTGAGTGCCGAATAAGTTGGGAAATGTATAGTTCATATGCAGTTGGAATGGTTGATTGCTACTAAGGTGGGGGAAAGTGATAATTTCGATATTAAAATCGGTTCGTTTGTCACAGATTCTGAATCCACTCTACTTCTCTGGAGACAATAAAGGAAACAATGATGCAAAATGCCTTGAAAACTGTTCTGAATTAATGAAACCAGAAATTTGTTTTTCATCTTTTTTCTTATACAAAACTATTTTTTGAATTAACGTTTATATTAAAAGCAAGCAGTGGTCTATTTTACCGATATAAAACCTTTACGTGACCATATTGTATGATTACTGCCTGAAGTGAATGGAACCGTTTTAATAAGCAGGTAAAAGATACCTCATTAAGGTTGATGCACAAAGCTATCGGACATATCCATTAATAGTGAACTCTTGCTACGTAAACGTGCTTGTCGTGATAATATTAATCTATCAATGTACATAATAGCGGATTATACGACATCACGCTGTAATTGGAATCTAGACTATTGAAAACAATAGAGTTTCCTAGAATACAGGAAGTCGAGTTTTCTAGTAATTTTATTGGAATAAGACGATTGTTTACAAATTTTAAATTCTTACAAAACTACGGAGGCGCCTGTGATTAGAGAGTTATTATTATGTAACTCCACACGCCCGATAAAGATGTACATGACTTTCTTGTCTTGTTGCGCAGTCGTAAAAATCCGGATTTATTAGGAAATCATATTGTTGTTTTGGTATTTGCTAATTAACAAGGTCTTTTCTTAAAATGTAATTTGATTTTATGAATAGCAGCACAAACAAATCAAGGTAAGAAAAGTATTACTAGTATTTATTCATCTATTTTCTGATTAGAAATTCTTTTTTTCTTTTTTTTTTTAACAAAATTATATATTTATTCATCAAATATGCTTGTTACATTGTTACACCAAGAAACCTAGCTTTTCTTGATGCATCCTGTAATATTCCACCGATTGCCCAGGTTAGCAATCAGCTGCTGGTATATATGTATATATTATAATAATATGTATAAATGTCTTGAAATACAATTATACAACATTTTAATACATTATGTTTTATTCTATCAATCGTCTAAACTTCTTTTTAGTGACTTTAGTAATGGGTTAAGTTTCATTGTTCTGTTTTCGTTATATCTTTTTATGTATTCTCGAACAAAAATTTGATAAACATTTACCTTTGTCGATTTCTGATTAGATACATCATATGATTTGTATATGGAGAAACCTAAGATTGTTAGGAAATAATTCAGACCAAAATAATTTTTGTCAAAAATTTTATATCCAAAGACTAATTGCTTTAATGATACTCTAAAATTTAAATTTGATTTTATCATTAACTTATGAATACTTTTCCAAAATGTTTTCTAAAATTCGACAAGAAATAAAAAAAGAGGTTATAATCTTCTTCTTCGTTACATACATTACATAGATTGTCATTCGTCTGTTTCCATTTAAATAATAATTGTTTTGTTGGTCATATGAATTGTAAAAGTTTCCATCTATATCTTTTTAACTTATTTCTAAATAATGAAACATGAAAACATATAGTTGGTTAATACTAAGGTTCTCATTAATTTGTAAAATACGCATCCATTTGCTAACACCAATTGATGGTTCAGTTTTATCTTTACAAATTGACTTATATAATATATTTGTTGAAAAATTTGAAGCCTCAATGTAATTACCTTTCCAGATTAGTTTCTGATTAGAAATTCTATGAGATCTAACATATCTTAATTTGAAATATAAGTTATTAATAGTATACGTGACTCTTAATCAATACCTCAATAATTTGTTTTTTTATATGACTATGTTAGATAAGTAATAATAGAAAAATCCATCAAAAACCCAAAACTAATTTAATCGTGAAAAGGTGTTTTGTTATATATACATCAAAATTTATGATATTGATGATTGTTGTACAAAATGTAGACCTTTGTAAAGGGAGCTATTAGAAGCGGGAACACGTGTAACCTCGAAGAATATGAATTATGATATCTTGTGGCTAGACAAATTTACAATTATTTACATCACAAAAATCTTTTCCATTTTATTGTTTATCCAATCTGTTAAGCAGATTATAATGCAGCATACCGACATTTAGAACAGTTTGTCTAAAAAAATAATTTTGTTAGTACATATAATTCCGTAGATTCTCACTATTTTTGGTGTGCTAAGTATTAAAGCTGATCCAAATAATAACCACATATATGTTTTATCAGTGACATTCAATAAAGACTATTAACCATTAATAGGCATGCTTGGTTATTACAAATAATGACATTGACACATTGGAAACATAAAGGTGGCTTATTTTCCCTGGACTTGATTAATGATTAATTACCAATGACAGATATAATATGTGATGTATCCTAACCAAAGTAGAACATCTGGTTGGCATTAAGTACTTTCTAATTAAACAATTCATTGTAAGCATAAGCGAGTACGGCTTTGAAGATTTGGAACACAACGTGTCAAAAACTGTGGAATAAATTATTTAGTGAGTAAATATTTGATTAAGGAAAAGTTGCATTTTAGAGTCTACTTAATTTCGTAGTTTTCATGGTTTCGATTCCTCCTAGGTAACAGAGCTTGTAGCTTTAAACGTAGTATGAATACATTCCCGACTTGAATGTTTGGATATAAGCGTTATTGACGAAGATAATCCTTTGAAAACAATACGGACGCGAAAGGTTCATCAAGTTTTTTGTTTTTTTTAATTTCAATAATTATATATATAAGATAATAAAACAAAAAACAATGAGTTGAATATGTGGTATCCGATGTACTCATTATGATTTACGGAGCAAATATAAATCTGAAATGCACAAAAAATTTCCGCTGAGAGACCATAATTTTTCCAAGTTTTTGCTAATGTGCTTTGTCTGTGTGCCTTTTTGTATTTCTTTGCTACATATTGTGTGGCTCTGTACTTATTCATACCATCATTGTGTTATTGTTCTGTGGTACAATTATTGTATTCTTGTCTTTCTTTTTTGCTAATGTGCTTCGTCTATATGCCTTTTTGTGCTTCTTTGTTACATACTTGTTTGTTTTCATAGCGATTAAAATTATAACACAATGATGACGGCTGTAACCCTATTTTTGACATTTTACCAGTATGTCTGTTTGTTTGTTTACACATCGTTGTCAATATGATATAACTTGATACGACTGTCGTACCAGTGAGAGGATAAGCTAGCTATCAAAACCAAGTTTAATCCACCATTTTCTACTTAAGAAAATGCATGTATCAAGTCAGGAATATGACAGTTGTTATCATTCGTTGGTGTGTATGAGTTTTTGATTATGTCATTTAATAAGTTTTGAATTTTCCTAGGAGTTCAGTATTTTTGTGATTTTCTTTTTTTTTCAATCCATGTTATGAATGCTATTTTTTCTTCTGTTTTCTCCTGGACCATTAGCCTTATTTCTGTTGCACTTTTTGTGCTTCCTTATTATTTTTCTAACTGCTACCTTAGTGGGTATGTTTTAATGTCGTAACTACAATCCCGTTTCCTTTTTACGAATGTGACCTTCCGAATTAGACTTATTAATGGTTTTGTACTACAACGAGAAACACGACGGGTGCCACATAGAGAGCAAGATCTTCGTACCCTTCCGGAGCAGCCGAGATCACCCAAGTGTTTGGTTTGGGTTCGTGTTGCTTAGTCTTTATTTTTCTATGTTGTGTTTTGTGTCCTATTGTTTGTCTATTTGTCTTTTTCTTTTTCGGACATGGCGTTTTCAGTTTATTGTCGATTTATGAGTTCGAATGTTCCTCTGGTATTTTGTGCCCCTCTTTAAGTAAGTATGTGTGTTTATATATGTATTCAGGCTTATCCCAACGGTCTTCAACATTAGCAACACTCTCAGAAGTAAGCATTTTATGTTCAGAATAATTTTGAATAATTTAATTTTGGATGTTACACGTATTCTGATTGGCTGACGTTATTTTGTTATGAGCCCATAGACATAATTTAGTCATGTGACCGTGACGTCATCAACGTGGTTTTCTACGGTTTAAAATGGAATTTAGAATTAAATTATAAGAAATGACTGTAATATTTTTTCTGTCTATTCGAAATAACATAAAAAATGTGATGCACACTGTTAAATAACCCGCTACGCGCGTTATGCAGTGTGCACCAAATTTTTTATGTTATTTCTTCATAGACAGAAAAAATATTACAGTCATTCCTTAAATAATTTTGTTACTAGAGACCTTCAAGTTGTTTAACATTTATCATATGCGTTTTGTTTGATTTATGAGATGTTTTTGTCAAATAGAATCCATTTTGTAAGTATTATCACAGATTTTGTGTTAATCAAATAATATTGATACTAAGTACGTTATCAGTTTCCGGATTTCTCCGGAAGCCTATACTAAGTCTGTCGACTGATTAAAGGCAAACGTAGTCCCTTGGTGGTTATTGCATTTTCATATTCCAAATCAATTGGCATCAGGATGAGGGATACATGAAGGTAAGACTGTTCCTAGCATGTTACCTTATAAATAAATATAGGTAAAAGCCAATACTTGAGTATTGGACCTTCTGTTTTGAACTTTCCTCGGAGTTCAGTATTTTTGTGATTTTTTTTCCAACCAAAACTGTTCTTTTATAACTTCATTTCCAATTGGTAATTTGAAAGCCACATTACTTATAACATCTATATAATTTAATTATCTATTATTATGGTTAGTATCATAGTATCGTTTTTTGTATTATTAAATTACTTTTATCATAATTATTTTACATAATAAAAAGATGACAATCATTAATGTTCCATTTATATATCAAATTTGAATTTGATATAAGAACTCATCATAGATACCAGGCATATTTGTTAAAATCTGTGTCACTTTGGTCTCTTGTGGAGAGTTGTCTCATTGGCATTCATACCACATATTCTTTTTTATATATAATTTGTTACACAAGATACGCATTTCGTCGTCATTAGATTCAACAGGAGCGCTCAAATAGATAAAGGTAAGAAGGCTAAATTAAGCACGAAAAATTTGCTGATAAATTGTTCTTTTATTGGTTTCCAGTACAAGATTAAATCATTTTATATATACAAACTCAACATATCAAAAATACTAGAATTTTGCCCACATATAACTCATAAGTGGTCCAAGGACACAGTTATCGTCCTTTGATTTTCGTTGTCTACAGATATAGTCCCTAGTGTGAACAGTGTATAACTTACAATATTTTTTTGATGCACTTTTCCTATTAATTTCTTGATAATTAATGCATGAAATATAAAGTAGTGGGATGAAATTACATGTCAAAAAATTTGAGTGCTGAATCTTTATGTTAAGTAGTAATTTGGTCCAGTTCAAAGAGGTCAAATTTTAGTGCGTCTGAAGCTGTCAAACTGAATGTTAGACCCCTTAACACAGAATTGTCAATACTTTGAGTTAGAGCTGGTAGAAGTTTCTATACTTTTGATATTATTCGTCCCACTAGTAGTACACTACACTGTAAAAATCTTTTTGAGAAAGAGCAGGTGTGATTTGTTTTAACTTGAATTTATTGTCTAAAAGAAATGCCAAGTGCCGCGAATCAAAATTAATTACGAAGTTGAAGAACATGGACATCAGATTTTCCATTAAAAGTTGACTAAAGCTATCTATTACTGGGCTAGAAAATATATTCAGTTTACAGTGATGTTACTATTCTATGAAAAATAATTAACAGAAAATGACTGTATTGATGGTATCTATTGTCAGTGCAATAGTAAAGACTACTGAAATCTCTAAACCTATAATAATATAATTACGAAGTTGAAAAGCAAACTATATGTGTTCAATGTGGGCCTCGTTTTTCAAAGTTTGTAATTACATTTCATTGTGTTGTTTTCGCTTTTATTATTAATCAATATTTTCTTTGCGGTTTTTAACATGTGTGTCAGTTTTTGCTGAAGTTTTAGTATTTTCATAGAGTGCCGATCATGGCCCTTCATAGATGTTTGGACAGTTAAAAAATTATTTGTCTAGACATGATTAAAGATATATAAGTAATTCATAGCCAATATGATTAGGTATATTTGTCGTCTTTTTATAGAAATATGTTTTTGTTTTCCGGGAACAAAAGACAGTATCCGATGGTTAATAACATTATCCATTTGATAATCATAAAACCTTATACGTCTTAAAAAAACCTATGTAACAATGTCTACGAGTACTTCTTTGACTTATAGTCCCGGTTTTTTTTTTATTAATCCTGCATAATGACATCTATTTCGGTGGTCGATAAAACCTTCTGGATTGAAGGCCAACACAAATGCACTTCCATTTTTTATTTATATCATTTCGAGTCCGAACTGTCAAAAATGCTTTGAATTATATGTTTAATTGTGATTATTTAAGGTTTGGATGTTTTCGGATTTTTGTTTTAGCTACAAAACATTTTTGTAAGCGTCTTTGAAAAATACACTTCAACTACAGCTGTCCTGTTTGTCTGTGATATATTTTACACAACCTGTTTTGTCTGTTTGGGTTGCTAATCCAATTTTGTCAGTATAACGGAGCTATAAAAATCACCCATACAAGTGACAGGTTTTGCTACATATTAAAACAGGTTGAACTGACCATTTTCTTCGTTAAATTTTTTTATTAAGAAAGGAATATTGCAGTTCTTTTCTATTCCGGTTCTGTTCATTCATACAATCAAAAGTTTGATTTTATCCGTTTCCATGGGTTACCCTTTTTGAATTTACATTGGAGTTCGGTTTGTTTGTTATTATTATTTTCATATGAGTGTGATAGTGCTAATACTCTTGATTTTTATTTCAATAAGCTTAATTACATAAATTAATTATCAATATTTCCCTTGAAGATTAAGTATCATTCATTGATGAAAGGAGTAATCGCTTTAGTTTTAGGCCTTTATAATCTTTGCATTATATAAAGATCATTATATTGATTGTCTTATAATGATTAACTGTCAGTTGATGCTTTATATCTGATATTTTTGGAAAATTATCTTTTTTGGTGATACCAAAGGCTAATAGATATGACAATCATAGACTCCTTTTGTCATCACAAAACTAAAGGAAATAAATACAAATAGCTAATTGAGTTCAATAATTTTACATATCTTTTATGTCTGAACGGAAACAAGTAACCTTCTCTGGCCATTAAACAGAACAAAATATGTCTGTAAAAATGTAACAAAAACGCACAACCCTCTAGTCTTTATGACACATCCTGTGTTTAACGGTTACATTTTTTTTTAACAAAAACATGGTTTTATAACAAAACAACACAGAAAGATAAATATAGACAACATTCATGATCGCCCAAAGGAAAATTCAAAAAGGAAAGTCCCTAATTAAATGGCAAAATCAAAAGCTTAAACACACCAAACGAATGGATAACAACTGTTATATTTCTGACTTGGTACATGCATTTTTTTATGTAAAATATGGTGGATTAAACCTTTAAACCTGTTTTTTACCTAGTTAAACCTCTCACTTGAATGACAGTCACATCATATTTCATTATATTTACAACGAAGTAAAAGTTTGTTATTAAAACAAACCTACTCTCTTGTTCTGGTTCATTACAACGTATATCTCTTGACTCATATTTCATTTTTTATAATAGTATATCAACATGTAGCTTAAATATATGTATTTCTAAAAAAGAAAATGCCTGTACCAAGTGAGGAATATCCATTCGTTTTGTGTGTTTGAGCTTTATGATTTCCAGATTGGATTTCCCCCCACGAGTTAGTTTTTTGTTTACTTTGGTTTTTTTTTTCACTTTTTATGATATAGAACAACCCACACAGGTATTATTTACAAATGGATATACCTAATATTTCTTGTAAAAATGTACCGTACATATGCAGACATGTATAACGTAATCAAATAGAACAGTGCGAACAAGAAGATTAAGTTCGGCTGTATTCCTAATTCTTTGCGATATTTTCATTTTTGCAAAATTAGCGACGGATATATTTCGTAGAAATCTAAACTTTCATTTTAATTTTGTAAGCATTATTTTGTGTATTCTGAAAGCTCAAAACTTTAAATCTATTTTTCTGTCAATTGATGAACCTGTTCAATCACAAACGCAAGCACGAATGTCTAAATGTACAGTGTAATTGATTACCAGCTCTTTTTATTAGATTCATTTATTAGATTTCATTTTGTTCAACGTAATCAGTACGATATTTTACGTTTGAAGTCAGATTCAAAACAAACCGGACATAGCTTTATAATATAGTTAATTGCTACTTTAGTTTGCTAATAATAAATATTAAAATGTGCATTGCTATTAAATGCAATATCAGTATTTTCAAATATAATCTTAAATCAATCCTAATTCTATCTTATTCATTCAAATGACGTCATTTTTCATTTTTTTGATGATCTGTTTTACAAATACAAATGACGTCATCATTTTTTTGTCATTTTTTACAATTTCAAATATGACGTCACTTGGCGTTGGGGTTTGGGCTTGTTCGGATGTGTCTACATTTTGTGTTGCAAATGTCTGGTTATGTAATGTATTTCAGTTGTTTCCTGTAATTAGTTAATATTTCAGTTCTGTGATATAGATACAATGGATAAGCGTTGATTCTTGAAAAAGAAACCATGAGCCCGCAGGGCGAATGGTTTGTTTTTCATGAATCAACGCTTATCCATTGTATCTATCACTTAAACTATTGTGATAATGTCTTTTGAAAATTAAAGTCTATTCTTAATTAGAAGGTATTGTAAGTGAGTTTAATTAACCATGATATTGTGTCAAACGATCCATTACAATAAATTAAATATCACAATTAAATATTTAAAAAATACAAATATATTATAACACAACTCGTCTGCCCTTAAAGATCTTCATATCATCAGGCATCCGAATGTTATCTGTTTTTACAAAATAAGACATATTCGAACTTATTTCTATTTGAATTGATCTTAATGGAAATGAAGAATGTGTCAAAGGGACAACAACCCGACAAAAACATTATATATAGTGCATATAATAAGTATGTTTCCGGAATTTCTAGCAATAAGCCTAATTCAAGACATATCACGATTTTCTAGCATAGGAATTTGCGAATTAAAATTTGTAAAATTATGTAGTAAAACAGATGAAATCATATAATATTAATTTATAAAACAAAAATGGACCATTATTATGCAATCCATTTTTGTTTTCTTTGAAACATATGGAATAGCCAACCATTATCCGATAATAAACGACCAAAATCGCTTTTTTACACAAAATATCCACAGTAACACTCAAAACAAGAACAAAAACTGGAAATCTAGACTAATTTGGAACAACAAAAAGAATTCAGGGTTTCGAACCTAAACAGACAAGTCCTTAGCTTTAACTCGTTTATCTGAACAACGAAACCTCGTGGCTATCAACTCATACTATACGATTACCTATTATGTATATATTAAGGTACAAGCCATGTGTGTCCGTTGTACCGATGTATATCATATATTCATTTATATATATATAAAATAGACTTATAAATCGTAACCGATTGGTAGCCCAGAGGTTTCGTCGATATGTTAATGTCAGTAACAAGTTACAAAACTTATGGACGGGTTCGATTCCCAATGAAGGCATATAGAAATTCCAAAAATTAAAGGTAAGTTTTTAAAAATAATTGCATTAGTGAACAGAAATCAGGAAATTAGTCAATTCAAACTTAATGATATTAGGAACACAAAGGAAACAATAGAATATAATCTGGTGAGTCCATTTCAGCGACAGATTTAGGAAGCGTTGATTCTAGAAAAAGAATCCACGGTAAATGAATAGGCTGACGTCACCACAATGGTTTAAATCATGTACAGCTTTTGTTTAGTAATTTTATAAATTTACTGTTTGCAAAAGTATAAATTATTCTAAATAATAAAAATGTTCTGATAACTAACAGAAAACCCTGGCCGTTCTTGGCACAACCTTTTTGATCTTTTGGTCCTTGATGCTGTTCGACTTTGTGCTTGTTTTGGCTTTCAAACTTTTGTATCTGGGCGTCACTGGTGGATCTTGTGTGGATAAAATGCACTGCTGACGTATTAAAATTTTCAACTTGTTGCCTTTTGTTGGCTGTTGTTCGTGTGTTTCTTTGTCAATTGTATTCTCTAATTTATTTATATTGTAGTCCTGTGGTGTTGAGTTGTCCTTTTAATGTTATATTTCACATGGCGATAAAAGGGGAGGTTTGGCATGCCACAAAACCAGGTTCAACCCGCCATTTTTTTCTTTAAAAATGTCCTGTACCAAGTCAGGAATATGGCCATTGTTATATTATAGTTCGTTTCTGTATGTATTACATTTTAACGTTGCGTCGTTTGTTTTCTCTTAATTTTGAGTGTAAATTCACATTGCGATAAGACGTGTCACGGTACTTGTCTATCCCAAATTCATGTATTTGGTTTTGATGTTATATTTGTTTTTCTCGTGGGATTTTGTCTGATGCTTGGTTCGTTTCTGTGTGTGTTACATTGTAGTGTTGTGTCGTTGTTCTCCTCTTATATTTAATGCGTTTTCTTCAGTTTTCGTTTGTTACCCCGATTTTGTTTTTTGTCCATGGATTTATGAGTTTGAACAACGTTATACTACGGTTGCCTTTATTTAATGATAATACAAGGTACATATACGTGTTACGGACAATACACAATAGTATAACATGATCAAACAGTTCGACAACGTTTTATGTATTATTTTGAAATGGCCAAAAATCTTAAATACTGAGCAGTAAAAACAATTCAACATTTATTATTGAATTATACTAAAGGAATGTCCCATGTGGATACATTTAGAGGTCAGAATCACAATTAAATTTTCCTCATAATGTTGATTTAATAAAAATGTTATTTGAAGCGTTTTTGATTACAACATCTCTTTCTGCATTATTCTCTTCATATGATAATAAAACCCCTAAATTCATATTTATTTTTGACAATATTGGTTGTTTTGATTAAATACAACTTATAAGAACAAATTAACCAGCATGGACTCGCTGTCTATGTAAAAATTATGATATTGGTTTTGTTTTATTTGAATGCATGCTGATTTATATATCGGTAGTCTAAAGCAAATGAATATGCGTAGAAACAAAATCAAAAACGCAGAAAACTGGTCATATATAAAAGAGGGAGGAAAGATACCAAAGGGACAGTCAAACTCATAAATCTAAAACAAACTGACAACGCCATGGCTGAAAATGAAAAAGACAAACAGAAAAACAATAGTAAACATGACACAACATAGAAAACTAAAGAATAAACAACACAAACACCACCAAAAACTAGGGGTGATCTCAGGTGCTCCGGAAGGGTAAGCAGATCCTGCTCCACATGTGGCACCCGTCGTGTTGCTTATGTGATTACAAAATTTTAATCCGGTAAATAGTCTAATTCGGTAGGTCACATTCATGAAAGGGAAGGGAATTGTAGTTACGACGTAAGGAACATATCCGATATCATTTGTGATATTATTTCCAAGAAATTTTTATTATATAGCATTTCCAAAAATTTAAAATTTGAATTCATAGTGTAAAAAGTAAATAACTAAAATACCAAACTCCAAAGAGATTTGAAGGTAGCCAGTGATGAGCATTTACTTCACTTCTGATGAATCTGTACTCAACTGATGATCTGTAATTTCACTCTGGCAAAACAATCTGCAAACCCCAAATAAAAAAAACCGAAGACTAGCAAATCAAACTCCATTAAAAAGAGGTGATCGCCTTTATTAATATGAATGAGTAAGCAGGTCATGCTCCTCTAGTAGCACCCTCGTGTTGTTCAATTGAATGGGCATTTTGCGGTTGTCGTACAGGTGAGAGGTTTGGCTAGTTGTTGGACAAGGTTTGATCCACAATTTTCTACATAAGAAGGTGCCTGTTCCAAGTGTGGAATATTACAGTTGTTATCATGTTATTTGATGTGTTTGAGCTTTTGGTTTTGTAATTTGATGATGAACTTTCTGATTTGAATTTTCTTGGAGTTCAGTATTTTTGGTATTTTACATTTTGTATTCGGTGATCAAACAATAGAAGACATAAGGACTGGTTTGAGCCAACTTTATTTGGTCATCTGTGACATATTTATGTAATGACAATTCACCAAATTATAACTTCGTAGGGTTAACGTTAATCATCGTACCAACTGAAAGCTATGAGATATCTTACAGTAGGAGTTAGAACTATACTCTCAAATTAGTCAGTCAATATAACGTCAAGTTATAACCGCATGTGCAGCTTTTGATTTTTCCACATTAAAAGAAGAAAATTAACCTTCTAATGGATTGAAAGATAATAAGTTTTCTGAAAATTAAAGTTTAACGGACGCTATTATGGTAATATTGGTATCTAATGGATTACCCGTGTCATACATTTGAGATACACTGATGAGTCGAATGTAGACAAAACACGTGTTTGTCGTACTAAATTATAAGCTTTGTTATTTAATGAGTATTCACGGAGGACCGTGGAAATGTTTGATTTGTAGTAGCTTTTATATTGTCATCCTCTCTGTCTTTATAATATCACTATTTGCAATTTACAACTGGGTGCTTATTTTTATTGACTAAGAGGAACAGCGGCCGTAGTAAGTGGAACGGGACAACTTAATCGATGGGAGTATCCAAGCTACTGTTCTTTGAAGATGAAATACGATTTGATTAATAATTGTCTCTATGTTATCATATAATTGAAATCAATTATCAATAGTTCAACTGGATGAATTTCTATAAATAGCATTTAATAATGGTTGTCGTTTTAGTTGAAAAAAAACTTCATTTTTTTTCAAGCCATATGCAGTCTTACCAACTGTAAATACTTTACATGGCATATTTATAACAGGTAAGTCAAATGATCATCCTTTACGACAAACATAAAACAGCCGATTAGCAAGATATACCAAAAGTTATATTTTATAGTCTAGATAGTTGAAATATCTAAGGTGCTGGACAAAGCGCAGGGGTTGTTCCCACTATGTCTCAGATCTAGGTGTTCGAATCACCTTGAGAAAAATAAAATAATTGTGAGAGCAAATTTGCTGATCTAATATTGTTGTGCTAAATTTAAGACAAGATATTTAACATCTTCATGTCTTATATATCATGTACTGCAGTACGCCGCTAGATTAAAACTGACGTGGAAAGGTAACACACGGCCAGCGAAAGCTCTATTTTTAAGAGCCCAGGTGGTCGTGTGGTCTAACGGGACGGCTGCAGTGCAGGCGATTTGGTGTCACGATATTACAGTAGCATGGGTTCGAATCCCGGCGAGGGAAAAACCAAAAGTTTGCGAAAGCAAATTTACAGATCTAACATTGTTGGGTTGAAGTTTAGACGAGTTGTATATATATAAATATACGCTGCAGTGCAGGCGATTTGGTGTCACGATATCACAGTAGCATGGGTTCGAATCCCGGGGAGGGAAGAACCAAAAATTTGCGAAAGCAAATTTACAGATCTAACATTGTTGGGTTGAAGTTTAGACGAGTTGTATATACATTATGTACACAGCCATGTATCACCATCATTGATGGCGATCCGATTGATACATCTGTTGTAGGGTTGTCACTGACTCAGACGTACTTATGAATATAATTATTTTCTGTGACTGTATCTTACATTAATTTGTAGGATCCTTTACTATAGATAATTTAGCTGATCTGTAACAATAACATCTTCATGCCTTATATATCATGTACTGTAGTACGCCGCTAGATTAAAACTGACATGGAAAGGTAACACATGCCCACCGAAAGCTCTTTTTTGAGAGCCCAGGTGGTCGTGTGGTCTAGCGGGACGGCTGCAGTGCAGGCGATTTGGTGTCACGATATCACAGTAGCATGGGTTCGAATCCCGGCGAGGGAAGAACCAAAAATTTGCGAAAGCAAATTTACAGATCTAACATTGTTGGGTTGATGTTTAGACGAGTTGTATATACATTATGTACACAGCCATGTATCACCAATATTGATGGCGATCCGATGGATACATCTGTTGTAGGGTTGTCACTGACTCAGACGTACTTATGAATATAATTATTTTCTGTGACTGTATCTTACATTAATTTGTAGGATCCTTTACTAAAGATAATTTAGCTGATCTGTAACAATAACATCTTCATGCCTTATATATCATGTACTGTAGTACGCCGCTAGATTAAAACTGACGTGGAAAGGTAACACATGCCCACCGAAAGCTCTTTTTTGAGAGCCCAGGTGGTCGTGTGGTCTAGCGGGACGGCTGCAGTGCAGGCGATTTGGTGTCACGATATCACAGTAGCATGGGTTCGAATCCCGGCGAGGGAAGAACCAAAAATTTGCGAAAGCAAATTTACAGATCTAACATTGTTGGGTTGATGTTTAGACGAGTTGTATATAATATATATATATATATATATAGTTCTGTAAAAACATTTTTTTATCAGGCACTAGTTGAGATTCCTTTGTCTACACTTTATATCAAACTAAAACTAGTAAGAAAAATCTAAATATTAAATAAGTTTCTAGCGGAACTGCCTGTCAATGCACCACCGTTATATATTCCTATGCCTGACCGAAGTCAGGAAGCGCGTTAATAGTTGTCACGGCTTAATCTATGTCTTAACATTGTTGTATCTTATGTACATGACAGATGTTTGATGTAGTCTGTGAAATTTATTCATTGCCTGTCTAGACTCGGACGATTAAGTGCTATGGAAATTGTATTTTATTTTAAAGACAGCATATTGTGTTTTTATTTTAAAGACAGCATATTGTGTTTTTATTTTAAAGACAGCATATTAATCTTTAAAATGTTATTCTTGGAAAAGAAAACGATTTTCATTAATGTTCCTGACTTTTGTATACACACACCTTAATATGAAAATATAAAACACTTTCCTTCACTTCCGACTATTACATGATAATTTTGTATAAGGTTGACTAGAGTGAATCATGTTAATTGAGTGTATCATTGTCGTCTGTAATGATTTTAACTGGATGCTTGATTGATAGCAACAACGGGTTTCCGATAGGAAACACAGAAAGGGTTATAGCTCATAATTTTTATTTTAATAGGTTCTCTGTTGTTTGAACAAATCATTAAGGACTCGAATCTTGAAATAAATCTTGAACTAAATCTTAAAATAAAGTAAAGACGCCAACTGAATGATAGCGACCAATTGTTTACTTTTATAAATTGCGACTTGAATGGAGAGTTGTTGATAGGAACATTGCCCTACTCATATCTTTAAAAGTCATACTTGGGGTTGAATCGAGAAAACTGTTCTTATATTAGTTAGTTTTCCAAATTTGCACAAAAGAAACTAAACACCTTATACACATTTCATAAATAATCAGTGTCCCATTATTGTTCAATATTAAAAAAAAGATTGGTTATCATTACAAGCATCGTCAATGTGTTCTGGACCAAAATAGTTTTAAAGTTAAAGCAATATAAATGTGACCAAACACCATACTCACAAGACTTGAAATAATGACAGACCACAAAACAGTTCATTCGGCATACAAATAACACCAAAATGTAAACAAAACAAGGAAGCCGTTTGCAAAAAAGTTCCGTTTAACCAAAAAAGAAGTAAAGCAACAAAATACTGATCTCCGAGGAAATTTCAAAACGGAAAGTCCCTAATTAAATTTCAACTTTAAAAGCTCAAACACATCAAACCAATGGATACCAACTATCATATACCTGACTTGGTAGAGGCATTTTCCTATGGTATAATTGATTTACCAAAGGAGAATCGTGATATGCTTACTCGACACATATCCTTTAAGATATACCTTGATATAAATTTTTATTAATACCATATTGATGCGTGGTTAGATATGATCTGATTTCTTACGTATCAAATGAAGTAGGAATTAGAATAATAACTTACTGAGTTTGGTATATCATGTATATGGTGGTATCTTTTCATCTTTTGAAAGTCAACCGTGTTCGAAGTTTTATATTACAATGCAGTAGAAGATGTCACAATTTTATGGATTCATTTGTCTATAACCAAAGTAATATCAGGCGTGTATAATACACGTATGATAATACCGTGTTTAATTAAACGTACTAAATATTGGTACATCAGACACCAAGGCAATTACCGGTCTTTTACCAGAAAAGTTATTTCGAAAGTTCTATGTTATTTTTAAATAAATTCCACATCTTTGACTACAAGTGCTTGCCTTTGCAACGTTTAGATAATACCCAGAAAACACGAAAGCCCATTTAACACATTATGTCATGATTGTCGTATAAAAATGTAATTATCAGAAGTATAAAGCTTCCTTTACTAATTGTATAGGGTTTTAAAAGTTTTGAACACGCGCACATTATTATCGCGAAGCACTTTCACGCTTCATTCAACATATTCTACGGTTAATGCTGTACTTTTGAATAAAACAAGAAGATTTTAATTTTTATATCATCTTTCATTTATGACGAACATAAACATAAAATAAGATAAAAAAAATACCGACCTCCAAGGAAAATTAAAAAACGGAAAATTCCTTTCCAAACTGCAAAAACTAAATCATAAACACATCAAACGAATGGAAAACAATTGACATTTTCCTTTCTTGGTACATGCATTTCCTTATGCAGATAAACTGCACATTTTCACCATCAAATTTTGGCATAGAATAAATAAAACGTACTGATTTTGTTTTCTACCAAGGCTTTCTAGATT
This sequence comes from Mytilus edulis, assembly GCA_019925275.1. Classification (NCBI taxonomy): domain Eukaryota; kingdom Metazoa; phylum Mollusca; class Bivalvia; order Mytilida; family Mytilidae; genus Mytilus; species Mytilus edulis. Next base: position 3,949,735 of record CM034355.1, read on the forward strand.
TAAGGCTGATAACTAACAGAAAGGTATTTGATCTAGCTTTTTAATTGAAGAGAATAATGATACCACTTATCTGGTCTCTTAAATGGTTTGCAAAAGGTAAAATCACAAAAAACTGAACTCCGAGGAAAATGCAAAGAGGAAAGTCCTTTATCAAATGGCAAAATCAAAAGCTCACACACATCAAACGAATGGATAACAAATGTTATATTCCTGATTTGATACAGGCATTTTCTTATGTAGAAAACGGTGGATTAAACCTGTTTTATATCTATCTAAACGTCTCACTTGTATGACAGTCGCATCAAATTTTATTATATTGACAACGATGTGTGAACAAAATAATTTATGTTCTTCTCATATATGTTATGATGGTATAATACTAAACCCCTAACGGGAAGGATTGTGCCTGATGTTCATATGATGAAATCATAATCTTTTAGTCAGTTTAATTGAAGTCTGGAGCTGGCATGTCAGTTAACTGCTAGTAGTCTGTTGGTATTTATGTATTATTGTCATTTTGTTTATTTTCTTTGGTTACATCTTCTGACATCAGACTCGGACTTCTCTTGAACTGAATTTTAATGTGCGTATTGTTATGCGTTTACTTTTCTAAATTGGTTAGAGGTATAGGGGAGGGTTGAGATCTCACAAACATGTTTAACCCCGCCGCATTTTTGCGCCTGTCCCAAGTCAGGAGCCTCTGGCCTTTGTTAGCTTGTATTATTTTAATTTTAGTTTCTTGTGTACAATTTGGAAATTTGCATGGCGTTCATTATCACTGGACTAGTATATATTTGTTTAGGGGCCAGCTGAGGGACGCCTCCGGGTGCGGGAATTTCTCGCTTCATTGAAGACCTGTTGGTGACCCTCTGTTGTTGTTTTTTATTTGGTCGGGTTGTTGTCTCTTTGACACATTCCCCATTTCCATTCTCAATTTTAAATAAACATAATAGTTAAACGTGTCAAAAATAGGAGTACAGCAGTCAACATTGTGCAAACCATCATTTTTGTTTTTAAATTTTTCTTATACAAGAAAGGCGAAGGATACAAAAGGGTTATTGAAACTCAAAACAATGACATGACTAAGATACCCCACCAAAACTTCGGTCAAATAATATTTATCAGATGCCCATAACACATTATTCTGTCAAATATTGTAACAATGCATTTTTATTTGTCTTGTATGTTTGGTTAAAGCCTTCCAACGAAAACCTAAACATGGTGATTAAAAGATATATCGTCCAATGATATATCATACAAAGATGCTGATATGATTCAATTATTTTACTTAGGCAAGTCAAAGGAAGTACCTAAAAATCGGGTCTAGCGAACAAAATATGTAATCCTAGTATCTATGATGATAAAATTGAGAAAGAAAATGGGGAATGTGTCAAAGCAACATCAACCCGACCATAGAGCAGACAACAGCCGAAGGCCACCAGTGGGTCTTCAATGTAGCGAGAAACTATGGGTTTGCCCCAATGGGTTGGTTTATCTGCTGGAAGAGGTTTCTCCAAGACGGTATCACTAGCCCAGAAGTCAGTATTTCTGTTCTGACATGAATTAGCATTAGCATTGATATGTTCATACTTGTAAATTAACTGTATATAAAACTTTGAATTATTTTGATGGACCCAGGAAAAAACAACGTAAGCTGTATTTGACAAAACCATTCGGAAATTTGGGTCTTAATGCTCTGTTGAAGAATCTTAATAAATCATGCGTTGTGTTTTCTATACGTTTAATCGTCGTGGTAGCTACAATATAACGTCACAGAGTAAAGCGTTATGGTAACAACATTACCATAGCGGAATGTTTGTACTTCGCGTATTTTCCGACATTCTGGGGGCCGACAAAAGTGAAATATGTAACGAGAATTTTAAAAATGTAAATTCACAATATAGACAAATAAATTTAAGATTAATGTCCAGCTCAAATAAAAAAATCAAATTCCTTAACCTTGACTGAACACAATTACAGTTTATCTTTTAGTCCAGTTCGTGGATGTTTCTTCTAGCACACACGGTAACTTCACTCAGCGGTAATTTTCTTAAGCGTTATAAGTTCCTGTCCTGTATCTATGTGGCTTGTTGACTCCGACAGTTGAGGGTGTGTTTGTTCAGGCGGTCTAGGTAGCAAGTTACTTCCTTGAAGAGTTTCCTCAAATTGGTTGATGTACGATCTACTTTGTATGAGCCATTGCGATGGGTTTTCTCGTCTTCTTTGGCAACGGTCGTGCCTGAAGGAATATCATCTGGATGGTCATGTTTCTAAGGCAACCTTTCTGTGGAATAGCCTTTCTCGTTTTCAATACTGCTCAACAACTTCGTAATATCCAGTATTTGACCTCTTTACTTTTTAATTCGAGTCATATAAGACATACTACATAATTTTATTCAGTAAAAAGTACAATTAACTTTAACAATGGAAGCCTTTTATGTTTCTAAAATTTCAGAGGTTAGAGGAAAATTTCAAACGTAAAATCCATTATCATTGTCTTTTACTTCACCCCGTTGAAGAAACATAATAATCCATCATAAAATTGAGAATGGAAATGGGGAATGTGCCAAAGAGACAACAATAAATGTTCTATGTTAAGGGGTCTAAAGTGTAAACCACATATATTGTATGATGAATATATCATTATATCAAAAACACGGTGTTTGCTTATTCAGAAATGCTCATGTAAATGACCTTTATCAATGCTCTTCAACTTTATACTTGTTTGGCTTTCTAACTATTTTGTACTGAACGTCACTGGTGAGTCGCATGTAGGACAAAAATTTCGTCTGGTGTATCAAATTATTAGCCTTGTAACACTTTGAAAAACTATGATCATAAATATTTGAAAGTCAACGATGTAATATTAAGATATAATAGGTTCGAATGAAAAACAAATAAATATTACATAAACTTTACAATCAGTGAGGATTTCTTTTTGTACTGCGGTGAACTCAAACAACCAATGACGATTAAAAAAACAAATTCACCTACCTAGCAGTCAACCTTTAGTGTTGGCTTGAAATATCATTCATATATTCATATCTATAAGTTAACTTCTAACATTACTTTAAATTGTTCGAAAAGGAAGACTATCCACCACTGGAATAGATTACTAGTACAATGGCTGTATTTGTCAAAACCTTTCGGAATCTTTGGTCCTCAATGCTCTTCAATTTGATCAGTTTTTATTCACTTCGTTTATCCAAGCGTCACTTAGAAGATTTTTTAGACGAAAAGCGCGTCTGGCGTACAGACTTAAAAGTCTTATATTTGTTATCCCTTTTTTATCAAAGATATCAGGAATATAAAGAAAAATCAGTATATATTAAAACCAGAACAAGTAAAAAGTAAAATCACAAAAATACTCAAAAATACGAAAATCAAATCGGAAAGTCCCTAGTCCCATGACAAAATCAAATGACAAAACAAATAAAAAACGAATGGACAACAACTGTCATATTCCTGAATTGGTACAGGCATTTTCAAATGTAGAATATGGTGGATAAAAACTGGTTTTATAGCGCTAAACCTCTCACTTTGTAAAATGTTCCCACGAAATTTGCTATTTACTTGTATCAATGCTTTTGTTTAAAAGTAAAATAATATTGCATTCAAAACAACTGAAAGGCTGCACGATCTTTCAGTAAATAACTTGCAGGTTAAATTATTTGACAAACATCCTGGAGAAACCCTTCTGCGTTATGTTTAAACAAACGACTGCATCAATCTTCCCGACGGTAATGCATACCTTTTTTTTTATAGGGAAGTACATCATTTGTAATGTATTTGAATCCATTAAAAGACATTTTTCCTAAAACAAGAGTTTGTTTTGTGTATTCTATTAATCTGTTTATAAAATAATTGAAACAAAAAGTTTATTTAGTGTATTCTATTTATCTGTCTCTAAAATTATTTATATAAAAAGTTGTGATATGCCATTTAAATCATGCTCAATTGTAAACAACATTATTAAACTGACGGAAAATGTATTGTTTTCATTAATTAAGGAGGCTCGCGGGTATAAAATTTTCAGAAAAAAATTAAACATTTATTTTTTATTACAAATTTTATTAATTACCTTTAGTAGTTGGTACTTTATCATATGGTATAAAAATCATTCCAAAAAATCAATTCGTGTTGGCCCCAGGTGATTTTTAAAATGTAGATATCAGTGAAAAAGCTCCAAATTATCTCCCTTTGGTGAAAAAAATGCCATTTTTTGGCATTAAAATTGAAATATCTTTTTTAACTTATCGGTGACCTATATTTTTTATTGTTGTTTTCGAATAAGCTTTACATTAACTAAATAATTGTAAAATTTAAGCGACTTTTGTAATTTTGTTCTTTTTTAATTTCGTTATAACCACTTTTTGTCCTATTAGTTCAACAGAAAAAAATGACATAACAAAAATGTATGCTTCTTTCGAAGACAGATTGTGAGCGTAAATGAACGGTGACCCCATTTTTTAATTATTTTTTTTTCTATAAGATAAGTTCATTTATAGAAAAATATAGCTAAATCCTATATGAAATAAAAAAAATGTGATTTAGACCCGCGAACCCCCTTAAACAGAAAAGGAAATTTTCAGACAAGGCTTAAATCAAGCGACTGCCTCAATCTTCCAGACAAAGTTTATTTATTGTACTCTATTTATCTGTCTCTGAAATTATTTTGATAAAAAGTTGTGATTTGTCATTTAAAGCATGCCCAATTGTAAACAACATACTCAACTAAAGAAAAATGTATTGTTTTTATTAATTAAAAACAAATTGAAAACTGTGAGACAAAGGTTGTTATCCATACAAGGGGTAAAATTCAATTAACATACCACGAGCTATCAGACCCATACATTATTCCCAAGATTGTTTCTTAACAGAACAAAGAGGTAGATTCAGTAAGACCCCCTTTTTCGCCCCAATTTATAGCAGTTTTACAAAATTGTTTAAATGTAAAGTTTTAGTTATTTTTTGGAAGGTATAATGCATCTGCTACATAAATATGGGCTGTTTTTGGCATTACAACACACATATATCGGGTACTTGAACCGTAAAGTCATGCTAAATGACTGAAATCATCACAATTTCAGCATTTTAGTTAAGTTTTAGACGGTTTCCGTCTTAAATGAAAGTGGCCGCATTCGTGTTCATTCTTGATATTGAAATGTAAGTTGTGTTTAATGATAATACATAACATATATAAAGGTCGAGGATGAACACGGATGCGGCCACTTTCATTTTTGACAAAAACCATATGAAAAGTGACAGTTTTTGGTTTATTTGGTAGATTTTTCATATTTAAGCTAGAATTGGAGCGTTTTTAATGAGTGAATCAGTTAAAATCTTTAACAAAAAAAAATTGAATCAATTGAAATACACATTAAAGTGTTTAAAAAGTGTCCAAAATCTTACGTCATATAAACTTGAAATTTGAGGCCAAAATCGGCCCTTACCGGACCTACTCCTTTGACATTGTTTTTCCTTTTGCACGACTTTTTTTTTTTAGTAAAATGCGTTTCCCTCGGTTTTAGTTTGTATCCAGGATTTCTTTTTGTCTCCATCGATTATTGAATTTTGAACAGCGGTATACTACTGTTGCCTTTATTTACTAGTATTAACAGTTTTTTTATTTTTTCATTTAATATTTTAAAACTAAAAAAGCAATGCTTAGCAGTTTAAAAAATCACATAAGAACTGAATGAGGCAGGTGTGCGAGAGGATTGCCGTCATTGATTTAAGACGTTTATGGAGAGGAAGGCGTTCAGTATACATTAAACTTACCTAAGATGTTAAAGCAGAAATACAATCTGAATATAGTTCACGGATACAAGATAGCAAATTATATTTGATTCACAAGATTTCAAAAAAATATTCTCGATGATAATCGGGTATAAACTCATGGTGCCGACTAAAATCAGAGGTTTGGAATATCATACTGTTGTTGTGTAGCTTATGCAATGTTATGGTTTATTAAACTTACTTATTAGTCTCCAATATTCATACAAACTTACGCGCGAACACATATACCATATCATGCTAGATGAAGCGGGGATCTGAAGTTTTTTCTTTCGATCGTATCTAATGGCATTATGAGTAACTGCTGTTCTATTGACTAATCTATTAATAAATGAAACGTTAGCATGTATCGGTATTTTTTGCCTGAAAATGTATCGAGTTTCAAAGAAATATGTTAGTTTTCAGATACCTGATTATAAATCAACCACCTCTCTAGTACAAGTTGTCATGTTTCCTCTGTTTCGGTGGCTTTCAAATATTCGGCTTTAGCTTTCCTGATGAAGTTTAATTCCAGATTCAGATACATTTTTTGAAGTATTGATGTTTCTTTTTAATTTCTTTATTTTTTTTAAATCTTCAAAATCATTTTTGTCTTTGAGTTGTCTCCATGACCTAAACCCCACAGCTCTTCTAATAAACATGGAATGTTTGATATTTTAATCACTATGTGTCAATAGATAGTTGTCCCATGTGCTTTCAAGATTAATGCTCAAATACCTTAGGCTCGTTTAGTTCGCTTTATTTATTTTGTCAGTTAAAACTATACTTTTATTAGCTATGTCAGTTGAAGATGTGTTCTGATAGAAATTTAAAAAAAATCTTTAGTTCATTAACGAGATAAACTTTATTCTGATCAAAGTCTTAACATTTTATTCACAGGATGGAGGTAAAACCTACTTCAAGAGCCTATTAAATTTGGGAAATTTGGTTGTAAGTATTTTAAATTTAAATTTCCAATCTAGTTAGTAAGATTTTATTTTGCACGCGCAGTAGAAAAGGCTCCCTTTCTACTGCGGGTGAATGAATATGATTAAAAGGAGATGTAGGTTATACGAGAATAAACCTGAAAATAAAATGCGCATATGTCTTCAAGTTGTTCATATGACCCAAACAATAGCTCATACGATGTTTTTCTGTTGTAATTATTTTATAGGAATGAGATATTGATGTTTTGTTCAATCAATATTAAAATTGTTGAGAATCATTAATTGACCATATATTTGACAATGTTTATTTTCTATTTGTGTCCTTATCAAATATTTTACAATAACGGTATATTATTGACAATAATATCAGGAATTTTTTAATTTGATGTTGAACCTCGTGACGATATTGGCGATTATGTTATAATAACAGAACAGCTGCTCACGACACAGTTGTATACTGTATTGCAAATATGAGCTGTGTGGGTTAGAGAAAAAAATAATGAGGATAAATAATTATTCAATTGCAGGAAGGCATACAGTGCACTCATACATTTAAATATATATGCCATGCCATTTTGGCAAAATATTAGAATGTCTTTGATAAATCGGCTATCGTGAGTTACGATTACAACTATTTATATAGAAGCCATGATATGGTAACAAAACCCAGAGATATATACGATGCTGAGCTAAATTGGGGTAAGCGGTCACCTATTTATATATTTCCTATAACATTTAAAACAAGAATGTGTCCATAGTACACAAATGCCCCACTCGCACTATCATTTTCTATGTTAAGTGGACCATGAAATTGGTGTAAAAACTATAATTTGGCATTTAAATTAGAAAGATCATATCATAGGGAACATGTATACTAAGTTTCAAGTTGATTGGACTTCAACTTCATCAAAAACTACCTTGACCAAAAACTTTAACCTGAAGCGGGACAAACGAACGAACGGACGGACGAACAGACGAACAGACGAACAGACGACAGACGAACAGACGGACGGACGGACGGACGGACGCACATACCAGAAACATAATGCCCCTCTTCAATCGTAGGTGGGGCATAAAAAACACAAAGATGTTTATAAAACATCAACTATCTTGAGATGAACTGACAACTACTATTAGTATTTATAAAGAAGCCATCGGATTGTAACATAAGCCCGGATATTTATATGATACATGTGCTATCTTGAGGTAAGCTGTTTCTATAGATATAGAAGCCATCGCATTGTAACAAAAGCTCGGAGATTTGTCTGATACATCAGCTTTTTTGAGGTAAACTGTCAACTATCTATATATTAGTCATGGTGCTGTTACAAAAAAAAATCATATTTGGGTAAGCAGACACCTATTTATATATTAACTCTACCATTTTAACCAAAACCTAGAGATAATTATGATACATCAGTTATCTTTTGGTAAGCTTCCAGCTATTTGGATATATGCCATGCCATTTTAACCATGTTTACTATACATAAGCTATCGTTTACTAAATATTATCTTACATACCATATTTTTCTGGCTGCCATTTCATATTGTTTTTGCTCTAACAAAAGTTTCTTTTAAATAGTTCATCAAATATAAGAAAACAGTCTACTGGAATTTTCTTACAACACTCTACGATGAGAAAAATTTTGACATTATAATTCTAACAACGTTACTTAAAAATCAATTATTATGTAAAATTTACTTATTATACATGCATTGCAAGTCCGTGTATTATAAAATAAGTTTAAAGTTATTATGTCGTCTCTGAATCAGAAGAATCCTGATATAAATATTTTGCCTTCTCTGAATCAGAATCCTGATATCAAATTATTCTGCCTTCTATAAATTAAAATCTAGATATATTATGCTTCTGTCTTCTTTAAATATTCTGCCTTTTCTAAATCGGAATCCTGATATTAAATGAGTCTGCCTTCCATGAATCAGAATCCTGGTATCAAATGGGTCGGCTTGACATGAATCAAAATCCTGATATCAAACAAGTCTGCTTTCTATGAATCAAAATCCTGTTAACAAATGATTCTGCATTCTCTGAAACAGAATCTTGATTAGAATCTTACTTCTCTGAATCAGAATCCGGATAACAATGATTCTGCCTTCTCTGAAACAAAATCTTGATTAAAATGATTCTCACTTCTCTGAATCAGAATCCGGATAACAATGATTCTGCCTTCTCTAAATCAGAATCCTGATAACAATGATTCTGCCTTCTCTGAAACAGAATCTTGATTAAAATTATTCTTACTTCTCCGAATCAGAATCCTGATAACAATGATTCTGCCTTCTCTGAAACAGAATCTTGATTAAAATGATTCTCAATTCTCTGAATCAGAATCCTGATAACAATGATTATGCCTTCTCTGAATCAGAATCCTGATAACAATGATTCTGCCTTCTCTGAAACAGAATCTTGATTAAAATGATTCTTACTTCTCTGAATCAGAATCCTGATAACAAATGAATCTGCCTTCTTTTAATCAAAATCCACATATCAAATTCTCAGATACCAAATAATTCTTCCTCTAATTCAGAATCTAGATATCAAACGAGTCTATGAATGGGAATACTTTTTTTTTTCATTTGCAAAAATCAGAAAACATGGTGAGGTTTAAAGACAAACCACCTGACAAGTACTTGAAAAAGTCTAAGTATGCAAATTAAAGAGTCGGTATTATTGCCAATGAGACAACTACCAACTAGATTTTAAATAAAGTGGATATGAATTTTTGTATAGCGAGTAACATAGCAATTCGATGAAGTATACAAATATGTGGCATATTACAATTCTGTAAATAGTTATCAAAAGTACCAGGATTATAATTTTATACGCCAGACGCGCGTTTCGTCTACATAAGACTCATCAGTGACGCTCAGATCAAAATAGTTAAAAAGCCAAATAAATACAAAGTTGAAGAGCATTGAGGATCCAAAATTCCAAAAAGTTGTGCCAAATACGGCTAAGGTAATCTACTCCTGGGGTAAGAACATCCTTAGTTTTTCGAAAAATTCAAAGTTTTGTAAACAGAAAATTTATAAAAATGACCATATAATTGATATTCATGTCAACACCGAAGTGCTGACTACTGGGCTGGTGATACCCTCGGGGACGAAACGTCCACCAGCAGTGGCATCGCTGTAAGATATTCTAAAAATATTTGATTCAAATATCTATATGAGCATGTAAAATATATACATAAACTATATGTTTGTCTTTTTGTCTTTTTCATTTTTAGCAGTTTATTTTCGATTTATGAGTTTGACTGTCCCTTTGGTATCTTTCGTCCCTCTTCAATAATGTATGTAACACAATGTTTAATGTTTTTGGTGTAAATATCGGGCAAATAAAAATAAATAATACATTTTTTTGTTTTATTCTTATACAACATGTACAACTAAGAATCCATTTGAAGGCTACTATTTCCCTTTATCATGTGGGGGACCATTTATTGTCCATAATTCTTGAACCCTGGGTTTAAAGATTGCGATTTCCTTGTATAATAATACTGGTGTCAAATGACTGTGGACCTCTCTGTATTATATTGCTTGTTTATAATGATTATATCTTATGTGGAATAATGGAATTTCAAATTTCAAAAACCAATAAATACACAAAAGTACTAAGAACTCTATACGATAAGATAAAAATGTTTATGCTTCCTGTTCTTTCTGCGTCATAGCTATTATATAATATTATAGACTGGATAATATGGAAGGAATCAAAGGAAGGATACATCAGAAATAGCTTAGATCTTTGCTATTATAACGATGCACATGTATATATATTTAGAAAACTATTGTATCAATATTTGAATAGATAATATAATTTGGTAGCCTAGAAACCTTATTCATAATATCACAGCTGATCTTGGCTTATATCCTCGAATCATTTATCAAACTTTCAAAAGAAATAGTTCATTGATATTATGGCAACATTTGAGAGGATTTTAAGAAAAACTTCTTAGTGTAAAAAGTAAAATCCCCAAAATACTGAACTCCGTGGAAAATTCAAAAAGAAAAGTTCCTAATCTAATGTCTAAATTAAAAAACTCAAACACATCTAACGAATGGATAATAACTGTCATATTCCTAACTTGGTATAGATAAAGAAAGGCATCAGTAGTATACCGCTGTTCAAAATTCATAAATCCATGGACAAAAAACAAAATCGGGGTAACAAACTAAAACCGATTAGCCGTTTCTTATGTAGAAAATGGTGGATCAAACCTGGTTTTATGGCTAGTTAAAACTCTCACTTGTATGACAGTCGCGTCAAATTCCATTATATTGACAACGATGTGTAAAAAGTAAAATCACAAAAATACTGAACTCCGAGGAAAATTCAATCGGAAAGTCCCCAATCACGGGGCAAAATCAAATGACAAAACACATAAAAAACGAATGGACAACAACTGTCATATCCCTGACTTGGTACAGGCGTTTTCATATCGAGAAAATTGTGGATTAAACCTGGTTTTACATCACTAAACCTCTCACTTGTACGACAGTAGCGTCAAATGTAATAATATTGATAATGATGCGTGAACAAAACAAACAGACACAATCGGTAAAAATGTCACAAATTAAGGTAAAATTTCTAATTCGGTAGGTCACATTCGTGAAAAGGAAACGGGATTGTAATTACGACATCAGGAACATATCCGATATCATCTATATAACAGATAATCCATAATAGTGAACCAAATCGTGATGGCGTCCGTACAAATTACGAAGTGATAATTTCAGCTTCCCAATTGGAAAGTCGAAATCCTCTTTTTCGTCGTAAAGTTTGGTTTTCCACCGACCCTCATAGTCAATTTCTAGATATAAACAGTCTATGACAGTTGTTTTCCTTTCGTTTTATGTTTTGAGCTTTTGATTTTGCCATTTTATAAAGAGCTTTTCGTTTTGAATAATCTTTGGAGTTCGTTATTTTTTTATTTTATTTTGAACTGCGGTATACTTCTGTTACGTTTATTTAAAATTGTATAAAGCATACGGTTTCCCTGCTCAAAGGAGTAGGTCCGGTCAGGGCCGATTTTAGCCTCAAATTTCAGATTCATCTTACGAAAGATTTTGAACACTTTTCAAACACTTAAGTGTCTATTTCAGTTGATTCTATTGGTTTATGTGAAAGATTTCAACTAATTTATTTCATTAAAAACGCTCCGATTTAAGCTTAAGTATGAAATATCTATCAAATAAGCCAAAAAATGTAACTTTTCAGATGGTTTCCGTGTTCACCCTCAAACTTTATATATGTTATGTATAATCATCAAATACAACTTATATTTCAATATTAAGAATTAACACAAATGCGGCCACTTTCATTTAAGATCGTCTAAAATTTAACAAAAATCCTAAATTGTGAAGATTTCAGTAATTTAGCATGACTTATTTATGCTAGTACCCGATATATGTGCACTGTACTGTTAAAAACAGCCCATATTCATGTAGCAGAAGCATTCTACTTTCCAATGAATAACTAAAAGTTTACATTTTAACATTTTTATTAAACTGCTATATTTTGAGGCAAAAGAGGGGTCTTACTGGACCTACTCCTTTGTATATATCGGATTACTAAATAATATATCGAAAACACAACAGACATTGTCCTCTTTCAAAAGTATATGTCGTATATTACGCTGTATATCATTCTGCTTTTAGTTAAGACAATTATTGAAAAAATTAAGTATAGAATTCACAACATTCCATAAATGTCATCAGCGTTTATTTTTTGTTATCAAAGCACAAGTTTGTAGAAGTTTATTTTTTTCAATTTCAGATTTCTAAACTGGCCCATAAAAGAAGACAATACATGTGATTAGATAGACTCGATTAGACGATCAGATTATGACATCATATTAAATGGAGTATAATTGCAACGATTTCACAGGATGCCACAATAATAAAAACTTCACCGTATATTCTTTGGTCATCTCAAATGGCACAGTTTCTCCGATAAATACACTAACAGAAAAAGGAACGTACATTAAATCTTGTTTAGTTCTTATGATATCATGTTCTATAATTTTCAGCAACATTATAAACATTCTAGTTATTCAGAAAACAGTGCAGCTTCCACGAATAACCCGCATCTGTATATTAAATCTTAGCATAAGTGATCTGTTAGTTGGATTAATTTCCTGTTTCCCTTGTATCATACCTGCTTTTACTGGTTCCTGGCCGTATGGAGACGTCTGGTGCCAGATTGCTGGTATTATCCATGGTACTTCAGTTACAATATCCATATGGAGTTTGTCCTTAATAAGTATAGACCGTTACTTTGCAATCGTTCGGCCATTGAAATCTAGATGTTTACTAACTCCATCAAAGGTTGTCTCCACTATAATATTACTATGGTTCATAGCAGTTGTTACATTTTTTGCGCCTTTGCCGACCAAATCTAACTTTATATATTACCAGTATAGTAAGGATGAAATGATTTGTGGTCTATATTGGGAATATAAATGGTTCTGCGTGATTACAGCATTATATATTCCTATAATTTCAGCATGTATAATCATATACACAAATTTCAAAGTTACAAGAAAAGTTATATTCTCTAGAAGAATGGTAGCAATTTGGAGAACAAGCAGACGTTCAGGACAGGGCGAAATGAGAGCAGTCAAATTGTTAACTATTGCCACCGTTGTTTATTTCATATCGTGGGGACCATACGTTATTCAGGTTATTCTAATGAGTTTAACAAATATCAATGATATTCCGTCCAATGTCCGATTTGCTACAATGTGGTTGGCAAATTGCAACAGCTTTTCTAACGTATTCGTTTATTCTGCCATGTATAAGAGTTTCCGAAGAAGAGCAAGATTCCTTTTGCTATCAGTATGTTGTTTAGGAGATGGTCGCTTTCGAGTTAATTCAAGTACAGATAAAAACGGCAATTCTTCTGGAAGAGATCCCGCGGACCTATTTGACTAGACTGGTACTATCTAAAGCGTATGATAATCAATTTCAATCAATATTTAAAGCAGAAAAAGTTTACAATGTTACGGTGAATGCGCATATTAATTTGCTAACCAACTGTCAACTGGTTCTAATTGGTCAATATATATGTGTACGATGTGCCTTGAATTCCGATTTACAAAACAATGCTTCTTCCAATATATGTAAACAGTACACCTTAATTATAGCAATCAGTACAAATACACAAAAAAAATAGTAGTGAACATATTAATAAAACGCAGTCCTTATTGTACGTTTCTCAGCAGACAACTGAATTATTTATTGCGTTTTATGTAGAATACAACTATTGTGTTCATTACCTTTGAAGTTTATTTTCGTCATTAGAATATAATATTCCCTCCATGATCCAAATATGATGGACAAAGGAATCAAATTTTGAATCGATAGGGAAAATTGTAACAAGAAAAGAAGAAATATAGACATTTGCTATTGCAGGAAAAGTAATGTTAAGAATTATTACCAGGCTCCTTATATTTTTCTAAAAATTATATATAAAAATTAATCTTTGCGATATAATGTTAATTGAATTTTTCAATAAATAATTGATATAGTTTTGTCACTTTAACGCAGAAGAGACACAAGGGAAAGTTATAAACAAATAAGAGATAAAGTTTCATCTAATAATGCATATAAACAAATGGGCTTTGATTATATAATAAGCAACAGCAAAACCTACAAGATTTTTTTACTCGTGTCACCAAATTCTAATACGACAATTTTGTAGCAAAATATATTTTTGTAAATGTCGTTATGCTTATATTGTAATATCATTAATATTATTAAGTTATTAAAACGAGACCAAAATGGCAATTTTTTCTATGCTATTTCATCTAACAATCAAGAAGTTTAAAAGTTTAAAAGAGGGACGAAAGATACCAAAGGGACAGTCAAACTCATAAATCTAAAACAAACTGACAACGCCATGGCTAAAAATGAAAAAGACAAACAGAAAAACAATAGTACACATGACACAACATAGAAAACTAAAGAATAAACAACACGAACCCCACCAAAAACTAGGGGTGATCTCAGGTGCTCCGGAAGGGTAAGCAGATCCTGCTCCACATGTGGCACCCGTCGTGTTGCTTATGTGATTACAAATCCGGTAAATAGTCTAATTCGGTAGGTCACATTCATGAAAGGGAAGGGGATTGTAGTTACGACGTAAGGAACATATCCGATATCATTTGTGAAACGGTTATTCCATAACGGTCAACCAACTCGTGATGGCGTCCGTAAAATTTACGAAGGGATGATTTCAAGCATGTACACAGTACGCAATTCGAAACTATTAGAACTGATTTCTGACAGATTAACATTTTGGAAAATCTTTATTGATGTTAATTCATAGAATATTCAAACGAATTCAATGTGGTATTTTTAATGTTGATGTATCCTTCAGATGTCAATGAGTTATATAAAGAAGGTTTGAAAATATCTTCTCCTTTACAGTATTTTTGAAAATCACGTTCATCTTCTACCACAAAAAGTAAAATCTTAGTATGTGAAGTTTTTGATACATTGTAGAATCAAAAGAAGTAGGAGTATTATAAATTCCAATTCAAAAGGTTTTCGACGATTTTACATTTATCGATGACATCAAAAGTCATTTAGCGCCAAACAATTAATGTTATTGTATACAAATATGATACAATGCATCAAATTTTAGACTTAGTTTTGCATCGATTTAACTATCTTGAGATTAGAACATGGGTGAACAACTGTGACCTTAATTTGTGACAAGATTTCATGATATCAGAATAGTCATCATATTTGTAATTTTACCAATTATGTCCCGTATTGTTGTATTTTGGCTGCGTGTATATTAACATTCCAGGTGAAGCATACATGACAGTAGACACTGTCGCGGTCTAGCTCTATTCACTTCAGTTTTTGTCTTTTAGATTGATGAGAATTGAATATAGTTAAACCGCTGAACACATTACCTCTTTCGGGTCCTTAATCCTCTTCAACTTTGTACTTGTTTGGCTTTATAACTTTTTTGATCCGAGTGTCACTGATAAGTCTGATGTCGACGAAACATGCGTCTGGCGTTTAAAATTACAATCCTGGTAGGAATGCGATTACATTGCTGAATGGCCTCCTTTTTTATATGAAATACTCAAAACATCAATGAATCAAAATTACAATTTTAAGCGATTTTTAAGCATTTCAATTTGAATACGTTTTCTTGACTATGGGAAAGTGTTGGAAAATAAGAAGTCATTAAAGACATGACAAGTTGTGGCACCTTAACTTTTTTTTTTAATTTGAAAGATGTTTTGAATATTCACATGTGTGAAATGAATTCAGAGAAATTAATCTTACATAAATAGTGATAGTTCATCCATATGCATAAAGATCTTTCTATCTCATTGAGATATCCCAGGCATTATTTAGGTTTTACCGTTCTTGATTTAGGTAATCCTAGGTAAAGCACTTCGGAAACATAAAATTCATATAATATAAATAAAAGAAGATTTTATTCTTTTCGTTGACTATTAGCAGACAATTTCTAAAACAGAAAAGAAAATACAATAACTTTATGAGATGCTGTCTAACTTACCCGCACCTAAACTGTGACAATGATTTTTCTTTTATGTAGAACTTATTATTGACATTTTTTATTGCTGCTACAGAAACAACGATATCACTATTGTTATTGTAGATATTTAATTGTTACTTTGTCAATTTCATTGTTATTGTAGATATGTAATTGTTTCTTTATCAATTTCACTGTTATTGAACACATTAACTGTTATTTTGTTGTCTTCTTTTTAATTAAATATGTTCCCTATAAAATACATTTGAGTATTATCATTTGAGGAGACTTTCAGGATATTTCACATTTACCTGACTTTTTGTTCTTCTAATTAAGGTGAAGGTAAGTTGTACCTTAAATATAACGAGTATATGGTGCGTTCGAATATTCTTAATATAAAAGTTATATGTATTGACAATTTGTCATTATCATTTCTGGTTCGATGTAAGATAAACAAAATCTATAGTTGTCCATTCGTTTGATGTGTTTTATCATTTGATTTTACCATTTGATTACGGACTTTCCGTTTTGAATTTTCCTCGGAGTTCAGTATTTTTGGCAATTTTACTTTTTAATCGAACTTTCCTTTAATTTGCCTTAACGTCTAAGTTGTAGTATTGGTAATTTACAAGTTAACCATATTAACATTTGTTCTATAATCTAGCTTTCATCGTGTTTTGTCGTGTTTAAAATCCAACAGATAATTAAATGAGCATTTTAAATGACAATGTCAATTGAGTCTAGAAAATACAAGCTAATCAAAGCATTTGGTGCGTACAACCTATGAAATATTTATTGAGAGTACCAACTGACAAGTTTTACAAAGAATGTCGTATTCACCCAGTAAACAATTATTGAAAGTGTCAAATCCATAGTTAAAAAAAAGTATATGGCATCATACACCCAATAACATAGAAGTTGAGAAGGTTAAATGGGACATTAAACGACGCATCTTCTGTGTGCATGCATATAATAACATTTATTGAGTGTGCTGAATGAGAATTTGAATTATTGTTAGAAATGCAGGTGTAAACAAATTCAGTAATTAACGCTTCAAACGCATAAACATAATAGCTTTCATTTTCATGTTTAATTCGAAATATATGGAGTATGCATCTATTAGAATATTTATTGGGCATGTCAAATGACAAGGTTTCTCAAAGACGATTATATAATTTACTAATAAAAGAGAGACGAGAGATACCATTGAAACTCGATCATAGATTGAAAATAAACTGCCAACACCGTTGCTAAAAAAGATAAAGACCAACTAACAAACAAAAGTACAAAAACACAATTTGAAAACTAAAGACTGAGCAACAAAAAAAAACCCACCCGAAATTGAGGGATGAATTCATATGCTCTGGAAGGGTAAAAAGTAAAATCGCAAAAATACTGAACTCCAAGGAAAATTCAAAAAGGAAAGTCTCCAATCAAATGGCAAAATCAAAAGTTCAAACACATCAAACGAATGGATAACAACTGTCATATTCCTGACTTGGTACAGGCATTATGCAAATGCTGATCCACATGTAGCACCTTCTAACTGTTTTGATTTGAGGACCATTTCGGATATTGTGCAGATAAAACGTGCATCAGCTGTAGTAAATTGTAATCAATTATCAGTCCACTTTAATTAAGAAGAAGTAAAATGACAGATTAAATGACTGCATTTTAGGCCATGTTGTATCTTTGTTTTGTTTTAAATAATATTTTATCATGATATTCATAAACGTAACTTAAATAGCAGCTCTGTCTACGCAGATTCGTGTAAATCAAAATATAAACAAACAGTTTATTTTATGAAGTAAAGTTCAAAAGGAATTGGTCGAGACGCGGATACATTTCTTTAATATTAGAAGTTAATGAAAGCCGACTTGCTGTGATTTTGTAATATCTCACTATCCAAACTTAATTAAATAGAATGGTATCATTAAACAGTTTTCGGATTGTTTGTGAAGTTATCTTTTTTGCATATTATTATAGATTTACTATAAAAGGTTTTGACAAAGATGAAAAGACTTTTTTATAAATTTTTACAAAACTTTAAATTTTTCGAAAAACTAAGGATTTTTCTATCCCAGGCATAGATTACCTTAGCCGTATTTGGAACAACTTTATAGAATTTTTTATCCTCAATGCTATTCAACTTTGTACTTGTTTGGCTTTATAAATATTTTGATATGAGCGTCACTGATGAGTCTTATGTAGACGAAACGCGCGTCTGGCGTACTAAATTATAATCCTGGTACCTTTGGTAACTACTTAGGAAGCAAAACGATCTAAAAAGTAAAGTAACAAAAATACCGAATTTCGGACCATGCATAAGAAAGCGACTCAAACATTTGTACAATAAGACGGTTTATAATCAAAGAAAAGAGTTCGATCGAAATGATATAAGTAGACAAATACTTAGATAGCCTACAGTACCAAATATATTTGAATGACAGCTAGTAACGTCGTGTACTGATGTTCAAGATTGCAAAATAGCAAAAAAGGAAAGACTTTCTCATCAATGATAAACTTAACATAGACGTGAAAGAGTATTTGTGGATGAAACAGACTTCAGAGGCGTGTTAAACTTTACATTCTTAATCTACATTTATTCACTTGTCTCGTTTTACTATAAACTTCATCGTTATCTCGTGCTTTATTTTCAGTAGCAATAAATTGGAACTACTTCTTTTGACGCAGGATTGGGTATCAGAGCTTGCTATATCTCGAAATCGACTACAGTAAGATAAAAAAAAGTTTCCTCCTGCAAAACTCATTTTGGAACATAAAAGTAATCTATATGATAAATATTTAAAACGAACAATACATTAACTGTTAGAAGAAAGTATTTGTAATCGCGTGTTTGATCAAGACCTCTTCAGTTATCCAGTCATAATACTGCGCATGCGTTGGAAAGACCTGAAGGTAGGATATGGTTTGTTGCATAAGAAATATTTGGAACTAATGATACGAAAAGTCCACCTTTATCATACTGCACATGAATTTAAGGTTTTTCTGCACCTGATGAACATAATGTATATTTTCCAATTATAAAAAGAGCATAATTATTCTACTGAATTATTTGTTCTCTTTACACTAAAAAATATGTGATATTCAGCTATATATAACCTTTAACAATGAATCAAAGAGATTATTTTCTATCTTGTATAATACTATGTAATGACTAGACCTGTATATGACTTTATAACAAAGAAAACGTTTTCAAACTCCTTCTTGTCCTTGTCCTTGTCAAAGTTCCTAATTCTGATATTATCTGACACGTTATATAAATGGTACAATTTGAAATAAAAAGTGTTAACTAAATTAGTTTAAATCATAAGAGAGTCGAAAGATACTAAAAGAACATTCAAACATATGTGTCGAAAAATAACTGACAACGTCATGGTTAAAACGAAAAGACCAAAAGACAAACAAAAGCATACAAAACACAACATATAAAACTAAAGATTGAGCTACACGTTTTAAAATGACTGATTGGTTAACTTTTTTTTACTTGAAAATTAGCAGCAAAGTTTCATTCTTATTCATGCCGAGGACATACAAACATGATATTATTGTTTGGGTTGTAATTTAACTGAAATCTTCGATTAAAAATCGCGACTTGAATGTTTTTATTTGTTTGCTTTCTCAGAAGGAATTTCCTTCCTCCGGGAACAGGTTTCTAACTTATATGCATTAACTTTGCTACATACATAGATTGTTTTTGTCACGAATGAATATTTTTTTTGTTTTTAAAATTTCAAGGAAAACATTATTTAAATGTGTTTTTTATTGAGTAATTTGCAAGTCTTTCTCGGTAACAGTCTGCATGCAATGCATTATTTAGTAATCGTGTTAAATTGGAAATATGTTATTTAAGTTTTGTGTGCTTTTTTTGTAATCTTATTGGGGTGCAAACGTGTTAACTGAATATGTATGGTGCAATTTCACTTAAAATATGGACACGCTCAATGTTTTACAATAATTACAAGATACCCAAAAAAGCATTTAAACCTTTTAACTCCTTAGATCACCCCCCCCCACCCCCCCCCCCCCCACCACCACCACCACCACCACCACCACAATTTTTCGTGTTTCTTAGTTTTCAGTTTTCTATGTTGTGTCGTGTGTACTATTGTTTGTATGGTTTTCTCTTTCTGTTTTAGTCATGCCGTTGTCAGTTTGATTTAATCCATGAGTTTGAATATACCTCTGGTATCTTTTGCCCCTCTTTCGTTCCATGCAAAAACTATGAATGAACGAGTTTCACAAAACTTACCGTTTTATCAGTGAGTGTTGTAGCGTTGGCATGGGAAGTACATGTAGTCATGATGCATTTTATTGAGAAAAAAAATGTAATTTTCAATGACTAACGGTTGTTGTCAGCCAATAAAAGTACAAATTCTGATGAAACATGGATGTTATGTAATCATTTGAAACTAGCGAATAACAATACGATGTCTCCTGTAAGTGAAACTAATTGTGCATCCTTCATTGACAACTAATCTTTATTAGCGTTAAAACGTTTGTCCTTATTCGTTCCTACACTTACTATATCAGTTTCCTGTAAAAATAGCATCTTTTACGTAAACTTTACAAAAATACGGAAAAGATTAAAGACTTCCTGAAACACAAGTGCTTGTTTAATTTACAAAACAATATTCAATTTTATAAAACGTTGAAATCGTACAAGACAAACAGACAAACAATAATAAACATGACACAACATAGAAAACTGAAGAATAAGCAACACGAACCCCACCAAAAACTAGGGGTGATCAAAGGAGCCTTCAGAATATCAATAATATTTGAACACATATCTTGATTAAAGGACTGTTGAAGACTATTTCCAAAAAAATGACATGTTTGAGTAAAATTTATGACTTTGAACAGCGGTATACTACTGTTGCCTTTATTTTGCATTCAAGAAAAGTTGGCATGATTCTAAGAGGCAAATGTTTCATGTTTATTCAGGAACAAGAGTCGACTTAAAAGAGGTCGTCAACCGAACTTACAAATATAATTATTTATGTCTGACAGAGCATACCGATTGTTAGCTTTTTGTAACAAAACATTCTGACCTTTCGAGTAAGATCGATTTGGCTTCATCCATCCTCTAAATCAAACAGTGCCCCAGGTCAATCATTTTCGATTATCATTTTAACTACCTTGGCAAAAGTTCAATAATATCGTATATGACAAAAACATTTACCATACAATGGAGGAACTGTAAGTGAATCACAATGCAGCAGCTTTCATATATTCTACTCCGTGCCAGCCCGGCGCTTATATATCCAGCCCCCTTTATTGTAAATCACTTACATTTCCTAAATTAAATTGTAAATATAGTAGCGAGTTTAGTAATTTAAAGCCATCGAAATTAGCCAAAACATTACATGCTTGCTGTAATTGAATGTTCTGTATCTCAGGGGATTCAAATTCATGCATGTTACTTTTGAACAGCAGTATACTACGGTTGCCTTCATATATAATGAAGATCCCGATATATACGTCGAGAATCTGTAAATCAGGTTTTCACAAAATCGACAATACTTAGACTGATTGTGTACTGCAATAGTACAATCCAAGATGGCGATATACCATGAATCTACCTTAAGTTAGTACAATAACTTTAATAGACTAAAATAAATTGGACTTACTTTTCATACAATTTATTTTAAGTCTATTAAAGTTATTGTACTAACTTAAGGTAGATTCATGGTATATCGCCATCTTGGATTGCACTATTGCAGTACACAATCAGTCTAAGTATTTGTCCAAATCGGCAAATTTGTAGACAGATGTGCATTTTTAATGATTAAACTGTTTAATTATATGAATAAAACTTGCTGATATATTGCATTTTTCAAAATATTTAAGCAAATAACTAACATTTGTGTTTTAGAATCATTTTTTTCAACTGAGCCTTTTAATGGGAAATAACGCTTTAAGTTACAGATTTATACTGGACTGACAGGGAAATTTAAAATTTTTACGTGAAGCAAGCAAACAAGTTTGGTGGCATCATTTTTTCTTTTTATTTTTTTCAAACATATTATAAAACCTCACAATTTTTTTCAAAATTCTATCTCATAGATTTATTTTTATGCACAAAAATGTGTTTTTTCATGATCATTCTAAGCAAATTTAGCCAAGCAATTTTCAACGACTCGTTGCTTAAAAAGTAGCACGGTGACCCATCCTTTTTATTATATTTTTGAAAAGAGCATTCATTTTTTTATAAAAATAAGGCCGTTAGTTGAATTGTTTTACATTTTCATTTCGGGGCCTTTTATAGCTGACTATGCGGTATGGGCTTTGTTCATTGTTGAAGGCCGTACGGTGACCTAAAGTTGTTAATTTATGTGTCATTTTGGTCTCCTGTAGACGGTTGTCTCATTGGCAATCATACCACATCTTCTTTTTTATATATTGTAAAATCTTCATTTTGGCAAAGTATAAGAAAATTCTATCTCGGGGAAACATATACCTATGATCTACCTTAATAAAAAAAAAACAATATTGTAATAACTTAATAAAAAAAAATATTGTAATAACTCAATAAAAAAAGTATAGTAATAACTTAAAATATTTGAGTGAAACACAAAGGCAACAGCAGTTGCCGATTATTTTAAGTAATAGACCATTTGGAATAGACCACTAAATTTAATTACAATTTATCGAAAAAGTAAAATCACAAAAATACTGAACTCAAAGGAAAATCAATTCGGAAAGTCCATAATCACATGGCAAAATCAAATAACAAAACGCATCAAAACGAATGGACAAGAACTGTCATATTCCTGACTTGGTACAGGCATTTTCAAATGTAGAAAATGGTGGATTGAACCTGGTTTTATAGCTAGCTAAACATCTCACTTGTATGACAGTCGCATCAAATTCCATTATATTGTCACCGATGCGTGAACAAAACAAACAGACATAATAGGTAAAAATGTCAAAAATAGGGGTACAGCAGTCAACATTGTGTTATCATCTTAATCACTAAGATATGATATTTGTAGCATACACTATTATGTCTATTTGTTTTATTCACACATCGTTGTCAATATAATGGAATTTGTTGCGACTGTCATACAAGTGAGGGGTTAAGCTAGCTATAAAACCAGGTTTAATCCACGATTTTCTTAAGGGGCGTTTTTCAATAAAAACGTGATATATATTTTAATAAACAAATTTTGAGAAAGGATTTCTAATTTCAGAAGGTGTGTCCCTTGGTTAGTGCTGGGTCTTCCAAGTGCTCCACGAAACCTCTTTCTAAATTATTAACATCTATTTTATCAGCAATCAAAGACGGGCTTCAAAGTTATTGTGAAACTGCCTATTCTAGAGGTGGCGTGAATCAGATATGGATACTTAAAAATTCCAAAGATCTTTTAGAGTACATACAATCTAACTCTCTTTCATCTTGTAACAGTATTAAGTCACTTGTAAGTCCTGTGTGGACAAGGCGCGTTTTTGGCGTATTGAATTTTAAACCTGATGCTTTTTGTTATCTATTAATCATGTTTTTCTTTGTCTAATATGTTCTCCTATTTTTTTGTATTGTAGTCCTGTAATATTATGTTGTGATTTCAATGTTATATTTAACTTTGCCATTAAAGTGCGAGGTTTGGCATGCCACAAAACCAGGTTCAACCCACCACTTTTATTCCCCTTTAAAAGTGTCCTGTACCAAGTCAGGAAGATGGCCATTGTTATATTATTGTTCGTTTCTGTGTGTGTTGCATTTTAACGTTGAGTCGTTTGTGTTTTCTCTTATTTTTGAGATATTGAGATCAGACGTGGCACGGTACTTGTCTATCCCAAATTCATGTATTTGGTTTTCTTGTTATATTTGTTATTCTCGTGGTGTTTTGTCTGATGCTTGGTCCGTTTCTGTGTGTGTTACGTTTCGGTGTTATGTCGTTGTTCTCCTCTTATATTTAATGCGTTTCCCTCGGTTTTAGTTTGTTACCCCGATTTTGTTTTTTGTCCCTGGATTTATGAGTTTTGAACAGCGGTATACTACTGTTGCCTTTATTTAAAACATTTGACTTTTCTACTCTTTACACAAGTATTCCACATTCCAAACTAAAAGACAAATTGAAAGAATTGGTATTACTTTGCTTCATAAAAAAGAATGGCCAACGTAGATACAAGTATCTTGTCTTAGGGAGGGATAAATCATACTTTGTAAAGAATCACTCTGATTCAAACAAAAAATTCTCTGAAATCGATATTATCAAGATGCTTGATTTCTTGATTGACAACATATTTGTAACGTTTGGAGGACGTGTTTTTCAACAGACTGTCGGCATCCCGATGGGAACAAACTGTGCCCCTCTACTTGCCGACTTGTTTCTTTATTATTATGAGGCTGACTTCATGCAGGAACTTCTTAGGAAGAAAGATAAGAAGTTAGCAATATCCTTTAACTCTACTTTCCGCTATATAGATGACGTTCTTTCACTAAACACTTCAAAATTTGGTGACTATGTGGAACGCATCTATCCCATCGAATTGGAGATAAAGGATACTACAGATACAGTTAAGTCGGCTTCATATCTTGACTTACATCAGAAATTGACAATGAGGGTCGGTTGAAAACAAAACTTTACGACAAAAGAGATGATTTCAGCTTTCCAATTGTGAACTTTCCATTTCTAAGTAGCAACATTCCAGCAGCACCTGCATACGGTGTATATATCTCTCAATTGATACGATATTCCCGTGCTTGCATTTTCTATCATGATTTTCTTGATAGAGGGTTACTGCTCACAAGGAAGCTATTAAACCAAGAGTTCCAAATGGTGAAGTTGAAATCATCCCTTCGTAAATTTTACGGACGCCATCACGAGTTGGTTGACCGTTATGGAATAACCGTTTCACAAATGATATCGGATATGTTCCTTACGTCGTAACTACAATCCCCTTCCCTTTCATGAATATGACCTACCGAATTAGACTATTTACCGGATTTGTAATCACATCAGCAACACGACGGGTGCCACATGTGGAACAGGATCTGCTTACCCTTCCGGAGCACCTGAGATCACCCCTAGTTTTTGGTGGGGTTCGTGTTGTTTATTCTTTAGTTTTCTATGTTGTGTCATGTGTACTATTGTTTTTCTGTTTGTCTTTTTCATTTTTAGCCATGGCGTTGTCAGTTTGTTTTAGATTTATGAGTTTGACTGTCCCTTTGGTATCTTTCCGTCCCTCCTTTAATCATTCCTTCAATCATTGATTACATATGTAATTCACATTATTTGCTAACAAATGATTTCATAAAGCAGTAATCATTCGGGTTTTTTTTTTATATAAAAATAGGGAACATGGAACAGGATTTTGACCATATATTCAAAAGATAAACCAAAACATTCTTTAGACTGTCTAATGCTAGACTTTTATTTAGAGGGAAATAGCAAACATTGCAGTTAAGTTATTAGATGTAATCCCCTTCTATCTATCTATCTTTGTATTTCCGCACTCAGTCACAACTTTGACTATACATGCCGTTGCATGTGTGGCTTATTTTCAATTTAAAAGAAATAAACTTATCAGTAATACTACGTTATATTGCGTTGGTGAACAGAAAAAAATAAATCAAAAATATAACAGTGATTTTATTTCAAGAAAATTGTGGATGGTTATCCTATGAATATTTCTTTGTAAAACTATGTACATGTTATGAAGTAATTAGAATATTTTCGAAAGAGCAGATAGAAAAATCTGCTCTTTGAAGCCGTCAACTGTTGCACAAAGGATTGCTGATGTAGGAAACATGTTCCATTGTACTACTGTGTGTGGATAGAATGAAAATTTGGAAGAATCTTTGTTGGTTTGATTTTTTTTATATTGATTGGTATGTTTATGTCTTATTATACTGTCTGAAATCAAAAAGAAGATCTTTAAATTAGATTTCTACATGATTGTGTATGATTTTATAGAAAACCACTCGTCTTGTTAGTATTCGTCTCAATTGTAATTTAGGCCAATGTAGGTGTTCAAGCATATTTGAGACAGAGTTGGTATTGTGGTATCTATTACTTATAAAGCGAGCAGCTCTTCGCTGGACTATCTGAATTTGATGGATTTAATTTTTGTTGTGAGGGTCCTAATAACAAGAGCTACATGTATGCCCTAAAAGCAATGAAAGCAGTCATTATTGTCTGGGGTTTGTTTCGTTCAGTCACTATTGTCTGGGGTTCGCTTCGTTCAGTCACTATTGTCTGGGGTTCGTTTCGTTCAGTCACTATTGTCTGGGGTTTGTTTCGTTCAGTCACTATTGTCTGGGGTTCGTTTCGTTCAGTCACTATTGTCTGGGGTTCGTTTCGTTCAGTCACTTTTGTCTGGGGTTCGTTTCGTTCAGTCACTATTGTCTGGTGTTCGTTTCGTTCAGTCACTATTGTCTGGGGTTCGTTTCGTTCAGTCACTATTGTCTGGGGTTCGTTTCGTTCAGTCACTATTGTCTGGGGTTCGTTTCGTTCAGTCACTATTGTCTGGGGTTCGTTTCGTTCAGTCACTATTGTCTGGGGTTCGTTTCGTTCAGTCACTATTGTCTGGGGTTCGTTTCGTTCAGTCACTATTGTCTGGGGTTCGTTTCGTTCAGTCACTATTGTCTGGGGTTCGTTTCGTTCAGTCCCTATTGTCTGAGGTTCGTTTTGTTCAGTCACTATTGTCTGGGTTCGTTTCGTTCAGTCATTATTTGTCAATGTAGTGTTTTATGGACATGTTTGTCTTTTTGTCTTTTTGTCTTTTTCTCATATTTAGCTTAACTGTTATGTAATAAAAAGATGTTTTTGTTATCCAAAATTATATGTTATTAGCCATGAACCTTTAGAATAACCTGATCGAACTTTTGTTAATGTATCAAACCGTTCAGTTTTGAGACTATTGTTAAATGTTTTTGTCATGTTGTGAAGACGTGTAGGATAAGGAAGATCCTCGTGATTGGTTGCCTGTTGACAGGGAGGGGACAAGATACATTTTTAGATTCAATAGTTTTTAACTAAATAATACAATTATATAATGCCACACGGAAGTATATGACAAAGAATTATCAGAAGCCATACGAAATAGACGCCATAAATATATGTTCATAATCACAAAACAAAAAGCTTTTACACATTTTGTTTGAGCGAATCAACGTTTGTTGCGATATGAATCTCGTAGAAACACGTTTTTTTTTAAAGATAAACAGTTTGAAAGGAAAAATACAGAAAACGTGTTTGAATCGCATATGTTTCATCATATGATGCATTTAAAATACATTGAAGGCAAGAAGCTTTGATAACATTTATTCATGTCATTTGAAGATCTTTGAACTTTTATGGGTAGTTGTCTCATTTACATTCAGATCACATCTAATTTCATATGGTACTTCTTGTTTACTCTTATGATGGAAGCTTTAAATAAACTCATCATAGATACCAGGACTAAATTTTGTATATAGCCAGACGCGCGTTTCGTCTACAAAAGACTCATCAGTGCCGCTCGAATCCAAAAAAAGTTAAAAATGCCAAATCTAGTACGAAGTTGAAGAGCATTTAGGACCAAAATTCCTAAAAGTTTTGCCAAATACAGCTAAGGTAATCTATGCCTGAGGTCGAACAGCCTTAGTAATTCAAAAATTCACAATGTTGTAAACAGTTAATTCATAAATATAACCATATCAATGATAATTCATGTCAGTACAAAAGTGCTGACTACTGGGCTGGTGATACCCTCGGGGAAATAAATCTCCACCAGCAGTGGCATCGACCCAGTGGTAGTAAATAAACTCATCATAGATAAAAGTATTGAATGGCAAGCTATCTATTATGTTTTTTAAAAAGTGCTTACACTTTAACAATAATTGGATTTCATATTATGAAAGATCCACTGCAAGTTTAAATCATATGTTTTTTGTCCTCGAGAATCACTGACGAGACGTCGATTGTCGAAATGCGCGTCTGGTGCAGAACAATTGGTACCGTTTATGTTATTATTTCTTTATATATACGTTCATTTTTATATAAATTCAAAAAGCATTAAAAGGGATATCAGGTACCAAAAAGTTAAATCATAAAAATACTGAACTCCAATGAACATTCAAAAAGGAAAGTCCCTTATCCTTAAATGGCAAAATCAAAAGATCAAACAAAGTGGCAATCAAAAGACGAAACAAGAAAAAAAACCACAATAACTTGATCGAATGAAAAAAACGAAAAAGTCAAACAGTAGGCATGCAACAAAACAAAAACTAAAAGCAGGCATCACGAATCCAACCATGCAATCAGGAGCCTGTAATTCAGTGGTTGTCGTTTGTTTATGTGTTACATATTTGTTTTTCGTTCATTTTTTTTTTATATAAAAAGGCCGTTGGTTTTCTCGTTTGAATTGTTTTACATTGTCTTATCGGGGCCTTTTATAGCTGACTACGCAGTATTGACTTTGCTTATTGTTGAAGGCCGTGCGGTGACCTATAGTTGTTAATGTCTGTGTCATTTTGGTCTCTTGTGGACAGTTTTTTCATTGGCAATCATACCACATCTTCTTTTTTATAATAACAGAGAATTCAACTCAGATGCTAAAGAAGGTTAACCGGTTTATATTCCAATTGTGAACTTTCCATTTCTAAGTAGCAACATTCCAGCAGCACCTGCATACGGGGTATATATCTCCCAATTGATACGATATTCCCGTGCTTGCATTTCCTATCATGATTTTCTTGATAGAGGGTTGCTGCTCACAAGGAAGCTATTAAACCAAAAGTTCCAAATGGTGAAGTTGAAATCATCCCTTCGTAAATTTTACGGACGCCATCACGAGTTGGTTGACCGTTATGGAATAACCGTATCACAAATGATATCGGATATGTTCCTTACGTCGTAACTACAATCCCCTTCCCTTTCCTGAATGTGACCTACCGAATTAGACTATTTACCGGATTTGTTATCACATAAGCAACACGACGGGTGCCGCATGTGGAGCAGGATCTGCTTACCCTTCCGGAGCACCTGAGATCACCCCTAGTTTTTTGGTGGGGTTCGTGTTGTTTATTCTTTAGTTTTCTATATTGTGTCGTGTGTGCTGTTGTTTGTTTGTCTTTTTCATTTTTAGCCATGGCGTTGTCAGTTTGTTTTAGATTTATGAGTTTGACTGTCCCTTTGGTATCTTTCGTCCCTCTTTTCCAACACTATATAGCACACAACGTGTGTGTCGAGACAATTATTGATTAATACAATATAGCTGCATTCGTTGTTGTCACAATCAAACAAATGAGGGCGAGATTGTGGTTGTTATGACATGTTCCACACATCAATGGTCATCTGTGATATAGATATTCGATGGATATATTATATTATATCATCGTGTAAAATTATGGAAAGTTCACTATTGAAAAATAGAAATATTATGTGTAGATTTTTTATATACTCTCACTCTAAAATTTTAGATGTCAGTCAGACTATAAAGCAGACTGGACTATTAATGTCTGTATTCTGTATTTTCAGTTCAAATTATGTAAAGGTAACTCGGGGAAAACTCAAGCAGAAACAACACGAATACTTTACAAATATTTATCATAAAACTGATCCATTTCCTCCGTCATCAATGATCCAAAACAAGTAAAACCCGATTTTTACTTTTAGAACTATGTCAACTTTAAAGTGTTCGTTTACCGCGCTGAAGTAAGTTAGGATCTAATTAAATTTCAACGATATTTTTTGTGTGAGCATGCAAAGACAGTGATTGAAAATTAATAAAATAGAGAATGGAAATGGGGAATGTCTCAAAGAGACAACAACCCGACCAAAAAGCAGACAACAGCAAAGGCCAACAATGTGTATGTAATAAAAGAAGACATGAAATAAAGCTATCAAATTATCAGAGAGTACACTCAATTTCCTATAAGCTAAGAGAATGGCAGTCGAAATTCTTGTAACCGTCCACCCTTTTTAATGTGGTTAGTACAAATTATTTGGCCCCAAGGAACTGTTTTTGTTGAAAATGCTTGACATAGTTAATACCGGGTATAAGGCGAAAAAAAAAGTAAGCTGCAAACTTAAATACTGTGCTACATTTTTCAGAGTACACAATGAACATGTTTTTAAATATAAACTTTTTTCAGTATGAATTGGCATACATTGTACGCAAATGATATAGTATTATTAGTACCATAATTCCCGTGAAAACTTTAACCATCGTCAAACCCTCCAACTTAATGAGCGGAAAGAATGGTCGGAACGGATGCTATTTTCCCTGTGTAACATTGCAAGTTTCTCCGATGAAGGAAAATATATGGATGCTGAATGTAAATTCTTTAGACAATATACTAATATAAGGACATATCATATGAATATACGACTCTTATGTATCCTGCAGGATGTTACTATAAATCATATTTTATTAGCTGATTTTTTAATAGCTCAGATTCAAGTAGTTTCATAAGAGTTTTTTTTTTTATTATTAGATTTACAGTTATCTAATGTAAATTAATTTCTAATTCTCTTTCTTATTCTGTGTTAATCGGATCCTACAGCATTTCATTTCTAGGTAGAAAGATAAATCATTCTTCTGTAATCTTCACGTTAATGAGAACTGACAAACTTTACAGTAAAATGACAATGTTAGAAACCATAAATTTCACATCATTCGAAAGCATGTCATGTGTTATGTCTTTTTGCACCAAATGTTTATTTGATTTGCATTCATTAGATTAGGCAACATCTGGAAAACAACAGCCTTTTAAAAGAAGACCAAGCTCAGACTATCTAACAGCTGTGTACTCTCTGTACTCCTATATGGCTCAGAGTGCTGGAGAATGACTGACAAAGACATCAACAGACTCTCCAGCTTCCATAACACATGTCTGCGAAAGATAATGAAAATATTCTGGCCAAACAAAATCTCCAACAAAGACCTACATGAGATGACGAATACCAAAGACATGGAGACTTTTTCATACAAAAAAGATGGAGGTGGCTTGGTCATGTTATACGCAAACCATCTGATG
>CM034355.1:3981092-4002394 GCA_019925275.1 Mytilus edulis
TTGCACTATTGACACAAAAAGGACACAATACACATAACCAAGGATCAAGTATTTTTTTTATAGTCATACAGTTAATCAAAACTTTTCAATGGACGTAAAGGATTTATCCGAGTAAGAGTATCGAATGTCAGATCTTTTGACATCCCTATTAAAGACGTATTCCATTTAAGAAAAATAAAAAATAATGCATATTTAGGACGAGATTGTGTTACTGCGATAGGAGTATGAACCCTGCTTTGTACTAGACCCAGACGATTAACCGGATTTTAAAAAGTGCTAGTTCACTAGGTAAAAGTCCTCAGAAAGACATGTCACCCTAGACGGACACATTATTCTGAATCCGAGACGACCAATATTTCCTCTTACTCCTTAGAGTCGCGTTGTTGGCGGAGAAGCAGCAAATACCAATAATTTCTAAAGTCTTTCGTTTGACCCGACTGGGTTTCTTATCTACGATTCTGATGCGATTACGATCCTCGAGACCACCGTGACTGTTTCTTATCTACGATTCTGATGCGATTACGATCCTCGAGACCACCGTGACTGTTTCTTATCTACGATTCTGATGCGATTACGATCCTCGAGACCACCGTGACTGTTTCTTATCTACGATTCTGATGCGATTACGATCCTCGAGACCACCGTCACTGTTTCTTATCTACGATTCTGATGCGATTACGATCCTCGAGACCACCGTGACTGTTTCTTATCTACGATTCTGATGCGATTACGATCCTCGAGACCACCGTGACTGTTTCTTATCTACGATTCTGATGCGATTACGATCCTCGAGACCACCGTGACTGTTTCTTATCTACGATTCTGATGCGATTACGATCCTCGAGACCACCGTGACTGTTTCTTATCTACGATTCTGATGCGATTACGATCCTCGAGACCACCGTGACTGTTTCTTATCTACGATTCTGATGCGATTACGATCCTCGAGACCACCGTCACTGTTTCTTCACACCCAGATTTATAGTAGGTTTGTTGTTGCTCATTCAGTATATCTAAATAAAAAAGATAATCAGAATGTAAGTTTTTGTCTGTTTTGCCTAGACTATTGACTGCTAAGAATATCCTTAGACCAT
The DNA here is from genome assembly GCA_019925275.1 of Mytilus edulis. Lineage (NCBI taxonomy): Eukaryota > Metazoa > Mollusca > Bivalvia > Mytilida > Mytilidae > Mytilus > Mytilus edulis. Next base: position 3,982,187 of record CM034355.1, read on the forward strand.
TTCGTTAAATTTTTATAGTAAGAAAATAACTCAAAGGTTGGACTAGAAAATTTTAAGGATTTTATCATGGATGTGTAATAAATAATAATTTTATAAAGTTCGAGATTGCATGTTAGTTAAGTTATCGTGTCACTGTTTGTGGCATCCTGTTGTGTCTATCGTGAATGAAATATGTTCGTTGCTGTTCTGCAGTTTGCTAGTTGTGTCGACTATTTTATTATTTGTTTGTGCGTTTCTCTGTGATGAATGTTCTTGCATGTGTTGGTGCTGTATTTTCTGTCAAGTAGTGTTGTCATTTTAGCGATATGTTTTAACATTGTACAAAGCGGGAGGTTTGGTTAGCCTTTAAACTAGGTTCAACTCACCATGTGTTTTTAAAATGTACCGTACCAAGTCAGGAATATGGCAGTTGTTGTCATATAGTTTTTTCTATGTATGTTGGTGTTTGTTTTTGTTCCACTTCGGTGTTCCTGTTGTTCCTTTATTTAACGTATACCTGGACCCCTTACCTACTTTCCGCCAGAAAAACCGATGTCGAGGGCTTGCAGTATACACCTATTATAACACAAGTGCGGGCATTATTTCAGCTGGTATCTCGTAAAGGGAGAGAACACGTTAAATGAATATGAACAACATATTTGCCTATAAACGTTAACAAATACCAATAACTGAACCAATAGTTCCATTCTAAAATAATCTGACGATAAATTTGTTTTTACCCGTTTCACTTTTCAGTATCTAGTAAAATATTCAAAAGAAGAGCGCATGCTGTTTGAACCGCGTGTTTGCAGTTCCGTATCAGATATATTCGTAATACCATATCCATTCAATCAGGGTTTTTAATATCATAAATTAGCAAATACTTTCAATAATAATAAATTAAGACAGACTTTGGTGAAACATTTGTTAATCAAATGACACATGCCTGAACTGATAGTTTTAAAAGGTTTTACAGTTTATTACACGATATTGTAAGCATACAAATATACAAAGTACATTCAAACGAATTTTAATTCGATAATAACTTCATACATAAGAAGCTTAATTTTAAAACACAATTGACTTATAATGCTATTTAATTACGAACATTCTTACGAAGTAATTGAATTTACACAAAAATTATTTTCATTGGCACACCAAAAATGTAAACTTTAGATTAAATCCCTAACATTCCAAATTTTGAACTTAGTATAGACTTTAGTCAATCTAAAACATGGTTCCTTACAACTTTTCCTGGATAACCACACAGGAGACTACCACAGGCGAAACTCCTATCATAGATAATTATGATTCTACAGGTGCTCTGACGTTTGTCGTCGTGGTTATCATGGTGTACGGGTTTTCAGTGATTCTAGTGTTTTTGTTTAATTTCTATAAAAGTAAACAAACAGACCACGACGAGTTAGACAGACAAGCGATAGTCTATGTGAAAGGAATTGATTCCGTGCGTCGAACTCTCGAACAAAGTGAAAGAATGAATTCTGCAGCAAAAATAATGAAATCTGTTTCGAGTTACAGTGATATAAAGGAATTTTTACCTAATCAGTTCGGAAGAATTGCATGTGTAGCAGTACCTCTACTTATGACTAGTCAAAAGGAACAGCATCCGAAACCTATATTTTCAATGGGAAGTCCCACTGAGGAATGTGATCAAAATCTAAATTCAAAAGATGTATCTAGAGGAAATACAGATAGACTAGTTCAGTATAGTTACACAGTAGATGATATACTAGAGGAACTATCGGACGAATGTTTCGACAGTTGAATAGAGGGGAATTAAACACAAATGACTACATATTCAATGTCTAACGTTCTGGGCGAATTTATACATTTCTATTTTTACAAGATAAAGGATACGTATAATGTAGTAGTATTGAATAAATAATTTCTATACTTTGTTTGCCTCCTATCTTAGAAACTATATAAAAAGAAAATATTAAAAAAGTGATTAAAAAAGTTTGTTTTTCCTTTTTTGTGTTCATATTAAAATATTGTTTAGTCGTGATGTGCATACATATTTATATATGTATATAAAAGTCTTAAAAAGTGGACAACGAATGATTTATAATTAAAAGAAACACCGATAAATAATATCAGTGGATAATATTCGCATATTTATCACGAAATACGTCCGGTTAACAGTTTAAAAAAGCACATTGGTAAATTTCAGATTTGAGCGTCAAAGAACAAACATAAGACTTTAGCTTTTAAAACAGTTTTTTGTGCTAAATCATGATATTTGCTTTTTGATTTTGACTATACTTGGCAAATCTCATTAAAGAAAAAGGATATGTGGCATGATTGCAAATAAGACAGAGTTCAAATAGACTGGTTCGCAATCGCAATATTCAGTATGTTACACAACTGAGACTACTATACCACATATAGTATGAAATTCAAAACAGTGTAGCTGTGGCCATTGATTGACACATTAAAATCATTCATTGACTCGGACAATTTAGGTGAACGTTTGTATGTAACGACCAATGCTCACTATGTACTTTTTAAAGACACTTAAACTATGGGGTCACCAAAGGTTCTCAACACCTAAATAAAGTAATTCGAAAAATTAATCAGAAATAACACGATATTTTGATTTATATCAATTATATAAATCAAAACACAAAGGTTATTCCTGATTAATTTTTCGAATTATTTTATAATTAAAGGCGTTAAGAAACCTTTGGTGACCCCACAGTTTAAATGTCTATCGTAGGTACGTCATGAACAGTGGTTGTTACAGACAAACGTTCACGTAAATTGTCCCAGTCAATGGATGATTTTGATGGGTCAATCAATGACCACAGCTACACTGTTTTGAATTTCATACTATATAGTTATAGTAGTCTCAGTACTATACCATATATATATATATATATATAGTTATAGTAGTCTCAGTACTATACCATATATATATATATATATAGTTATAGTAGTCTCTATACCACATATATATAGTTATAATAGTCTCTATACCACATATATATAGTTATAATAGTCTCTATACCACATATATATAGTTATAGTAGTCTCAGTACTTTACCACACATATATATAGTTATAGTAGTCTCAGTACTATACCACACATATATATAGTTATAGTAGTCTCAGTACTATATCACACATATATATAGTTATAGTAGTCTCAGTACTATATCACACATATATATAGTTATAGTAGTCTCAGTACTATACCACACATATACATAGTTATAGTAGTTTCAGTACTATACCACACATATATATAGTTATAGTAGTCTCAGTACTATACCACACATATATATAGTTATAGTAGTCTCAGTACTATATCACACATATATATAGTTATAGTAGTCTCAGTACTATACCACACATATACATAGTTATAGTAGTTTCAGTACTATACCACACATATATATAGTTATAGTAGTCTCAGTACTATACCACACATATATATAGTTATAGTAGTCTCAGTACTATATCACACATATATATAGTTATAGTAGTCTCAGTACTATACCACACATATATATAGTTATAGTAGTCTCAGTACTATACCACACATATATATAGTTATAGTAGTCTCAGTACTATATCACACATATATATAGTTATAGTAGTCTCAGTACTATATCACACATATATATAGTTATAGTAGTCTCAGTACTATACCACACATATATATAGTTATAGTAGTCTCAGTACTATACCACACATATACATAGTTATAGTAGTTTCAGTACTATACCACACATATATATAGTTATAGTAGTCTCAGTACTATATCACACATATATATAGTTATAGTAGTCTCAGTACTATATCACACATATATATAGTTATAGTAGTCTCAGTACTATACCACACATATATATAGTTATAGTAGTCTCAGTACTATACCACACATATATATAGTTATAGTAGTCTCAGTACACAACAAATATAACATTTCCTTTTTGCAGCTGTAGTAGCTTATAAATTTACAATACGTTTTCATACTATCTTTTCATATAGAGTATTGTCAACTATACACAGTCGACATAACAATTTCCAACTGAGGATAATAATAATATCTTTATTTAAAGAGAGTAACTCATTTGGATTTAACCAATTTTCAATAAGGCTCTCTACATGCATACAATGTTAACAATATGAATAAAAAATAATTAATCTACTATTACACACATGTAAACAATAGACGTATATAAAGTAATATACAACAACAACAAAAACAACTATGGTATACATTGTGGCTTAACTTATAAATTTAACACTTTTAAAAATAAAATGACTTGTAAGAGTTTTTGAATGCAGATATACTTTTTGATTTTTTAATTTTACTGGACAGCGAATTCCACACTTTTGGATCTTGAATGTATTTCATGTTGTTCTCTTTGTATTTGTCCTTATTGCCCTTTTGATTGGCCACACACTTGCAAAACATCGTTCCCTATTGAGTTAAGATTGATTTGTTGTACTTTTGTCATGGCAGAAGATCTTGAAAAATAATATGAACGATTCTATTTTTAAATGTGCATTATTCTGCATTCATGTATAAATGTATTGATTTAACGTAGAAGTTTCATCCTTCATACTTAATCCAGACGTTTTACCTTTTGTTTGGAGTCCCTCGGGCCCTTTTAAAAAAAAACATGGATCGACATAATGCTAAGCAATTATGGCTCAGTCGTGTAAGCAGCAGAGAGGTCAATTTGTTAGAATCATCTGATACTACGAACTACTCAGTAATTGCGCATATCTTCTCTCTTCTCAGTGTTTTTTCTCCCTTGTCAAAACTATGTTTAGCTGCCCGTCAATAGAACGGTTGTACTTACGGGGTACCGAACAGGACTCTTGTGGTTTTGTACTCGAAATTCAATTTTGTATTGACAAAAGGAATAGTATTACTACAAATTTGAATTTTGGCATACAAAATTATCTTTCAGTGGACATTGTTACTTTTGTCATGACAAAATTCGTTTTTGTATCACAGCTCTAAATCTTGTTACCAAATTTGAAAAGTGGACGACAAAAGTCAATTTTGTATGCAAATTAGTTTAGTTTGGTGACTGTAAACTAATTTGCATACAGAACTTTAGATTTTTTCACAAAATTCAATTTTGTGTTTATTTTTGTGTAGACAAGATTTTGATTACAAAAAGTTCAAGTCTCATTCGGCGCCCCGTAGTGCCACTTCAGACAATAATATATCTGTCGGCGAACAAACTGACCTTCAATTAGCAATAGATCTGAGACACCTAAGAAATTCCGAGCCGATATATATTCTTAATGCTGTCAGTCGCGTGTAATTTAAGTGTAAGAGAATTAACAACTATAATCGACAAAAAGATACTGATAAATTAGTTAATTTTAACCGACTGTAGATAGTTTAATTATTGACTGATGTACACACTCTAGTAATAATTGATGCAAGCTATACTTTATTGTAGTTTTAACATGGGTATGCATTATATTCGTGATTATTTTTGCCCGAGCGAAAGTGAGGGCTAAAATATCACGAATATAATGTCTACCCATGTTATATCATGTTAAAACAACAATAAAGTATAGCTTGCGTCGATTATTTTGACAATTACAGTTATTTTTATTTTTAATGTGTATAAGCATATAGAGTTTGTGCAGGCTCTTTACTGTCGTAGACATCCCTGTCAGTTTTCATCTAAATAGTTAGTTCGAACCACAGTTTTATCAGTGATCTTTAATTGTGAAAAGTTGTAATTGTAAAAAGTTTTGAACAACCAACATGAAACGTTGCCGTATCTAGGTCAATTATGTCAATTGCGAATCATTGTATTACTGTATACATACATGTGCATCATTTTTATAGTATACACGTGTTTAAAGTTAATAAAATATTCTAAATGCATGTCAATTTTGAAGAAGAAAAAAATCAATTGTCTGCGGTATTCAATGCTACTTCCAGTATGTTGAATTATACACGGAAAAAAACCAGTCTGATTAAAGCCAGTCCGGGGTGGCTGAAGGCTAAAATAGAATACGAAATCAAAACATCGTTAATCCGGTGTAGTGAAAATTTTATTTAACTTTACTAGCTTCCGGTTTTTCACGATGTCGACTGCCAGAAAAGTCCTTGGCAAAGTTTCTGGTAAATAACATAATTAATCTCCTCCTGTTCATGTTTCATCTTATAAAAAATCTTTTCTTAAACATGTGTCGTGCAATCAATACGAAAACTGCCATTGTGTTTGATCATGTTAGAGTTAAACATCACAGACACTTGTGTGAAAATCATAGAAATCAAATAATTTCTCTGTTCAAAGGGTGGGAAAGACCCTCATAAGTGATATTATACACAGAATCGTGTAATATTAGGCAAATGTTACCTGAGAAAGAAGAAGGACTCCACATATAAGTAGCTATTGAAATAGAATTATTCATTATAGGTTATTTTTTCTAAACTGAATTATTTGTTTTATTTAGAAGGTCATGGCTTATTTATATATACAAAATGTATATAAGATTAGTGAATATTTTTTTCAGTATAATATACATGTTTTGAAATTTAAAAAAAAACAAGTATTCTTCATTAGCTTCATAAATGAGGACAAATTTGTTTCATTGTTTCAGATCAAAGGGGCCTAAGCTGTTTAATAAAACCTTTCGTGTTTTTCATTTAAAATCTTCAATGTTTTTACCCATAGCAAGCTAAATACATGCAGTATTTACATCAAATCAATTAAAAACAACAATTTTGATTTTCTAATTATTAAACTGGAATTTCATTTAAAATTGGGTGCGAACGGACCTTAGGTGCGAACGTGTAGGATGCGAAAATGTATTGGGCGCGAACGAACCTGATACCAGGAATAATCTGATAAAATGTCTTGCATGTTCATTGACCATGTTGACATTGAGGTGTTAATTGTTGTAATTACCAGTTATCATATGAATAGATTTTTTTTATTTTTATTAGTCTTTAGTCTTTAGTAAGTGTCCCAAATGACACTGTAAACACTTGTGTACGTTTCCTCTTTTGTAGTTTCTTCACATATGTAATGTTCACTCATGTACTTAATTGAAATTGTGGCTGCTGCTTAAAAAATTTTGACTTAATTTTGATATAGATTTATAGTGTTTTTTGCTGAATAGTGTTTTTGAATCTACCAGACTCCGTTAAATAATTTTCCAGATGGCACAATATCTCATTTCGATTGTCTCTATTAATGTCTTCTTCATCGATTCCTAATAAGGTGTCTAAATCCATGTGTACATTTCCTGTAATAAAGTAAATAGATGTTCTCATCCTCTCTCTAGCCTCCTCATAGTTAGAACAATGTAAAAGGTAGTGTTCTACAGTTTCTGGCTCTCCACAGGAACAGTTTTTGTCTGATGATGGTATAATTTTGGATTTATAATCATTTAGATCACAATAACCTGTTCTCAAACTAGTAGTAATTGAAAAAGACCATTTGGATGGTAAATCTTTTGGTATTTTCTGACAGACATTTTGATGATAGTTGTAATAATTTCTGCCATGTTGACTTGATTCCCATTGGTTCTGCCATTTTCTTAAAACACTTTCTCTTGCTGCACGTTTTATATCCTGCCTGGTTACTTCTGATGGTTCTTCTATTTTTTCAGCTTCTTTAGCTCCTTTTTTGGCCAGTGAATCAGCAATGTCATTTCCTTGGATATCAGCATGACCAGGTGTCCATTCAAAGTTTAATGGAATTCCATTCATCTTTAATACTTTCATGTTTTTCTTAATTTTTCTTATGACTTTGATGTAATTCTCTGATTTCCAGTTTAAAGTTAAAATTCCAATTGAGGTCTGACTATCTGAAAAAAGTGTAATTGAGTCTGTGTTTTGTCTGTTTTCTGATATTAAAAAGTGGTCAACAACAAGTTTAATGGCGATCAGTTCTCCGAGTAGTATATATTGATCCTTTCTTGGATACAGCTTTACTAATTTCAATTTGTGGTTGATTATTTGATGGAAAGATGACAGCACCTGCTCCTACAGGGCCAGGACTACCAAGACAGGACCCATCAGTAAATGCTATACATGAATTTGCTGGAAGATGACTTAGTTTTTCCATTATAATGAGTTTTCCAACATTTTTTTGTCCAAATTTCTGGGCAAAAAAAAAACAACCACAGAACCCTTCCTGGATATGCCTCTGGTTAAGAGACTGCTACATGTTTTTTGGAAAATGACGCAGTCATTGTTCCATAACTGGCGACCTGAACTTCATTACATTTCTCTGCCTACCGCGCTTGGTTTCGTATTTACTATTTTCTATACAAACTGGAATCTGCTTGTTTTATCATTAATTATGCATGAGAGGTCATTGTGTAGTAATCAGCCAGGAACCAGTTTACAAACTAACTGGTTTCTGCTTGTATTCCACTACACTCGGACTAAGTGTTGTAGTTTGTCGGGAACCAGTTTAGAATTTGTAAACCACAAAACGTAATCGGTTATTGTTCATTCCGTTTTGGTGTTTCATACCGACTTTTATGGTTTGAATAAGCTTAAGACCCTTCAAACATTAATGTGATAGGTATATTAAAGACTGTTTTACAAAAGGATGGAACTGTTGTGAGTCTGTTTTGCTTTCAAAGTCGTACTATAGTGATATCTGTTATGTACGGATTTCCACTCTCACCGGTTAATTTCTTTTTTTACACGTGCTTTTGAAACTTCCTGTTTAAACATCGCAAGTTTTAAAATTGTTTTTTGAGTGAATTTAACTTATTTTAACAATTATGAAGCGTTCCAGAATCATTTTCAAGCAGTTTCTTCTTCTCTTTGATGATGGAAAATAGTTTTTTCTCAAGAAAATACCGCAAACGATCGCAGAGGAATTGAAACGTACAAGTCAAGTCGGCACCTGGTTAAATTGGCATCTAGTCAAATCGGCACCTATTTGACGTCAATTCGGCATCCAATAAAATTTGTTATAATATTTTCTATTCAATTAATTAATAACTGTTACCAAGTACATAGTGAATATGTTGTTGTGTATTTAGGTAAACAACGAAACCAAATTGAAATTATGTTGTTGTGTATAAAGGTAAACAACGAAGCCCTTACCCAAGCTGTTGTTTTAACAATTAGACAATTATTAAAAAAAAATGGAAAACTATGAGTCCCTTTCAATAAATCAAACTTTCATGCCAAATAATAAGCAAATTTAAGGTGTTTTTTTTTCAGTAAAGTTTAAAAAGCATTAAACAAACAATCCTGTAAAATGCTCAACTGGTTTAAATAATGCATAAAAATATCCAATATCTCATGTATTAGTCCAAATAATTATGACGTCTGGCAAGGCTATTTTTTTTTTCTGTGACGTCTTCCTACGAAGTTCTTAGGAAGGCGTCCCAGAAAAAAATTAACATAGCCTTGCGGTCATAGAAAGGTGTCCCAGAATAAAATTTAAAAAGCCTTGCCAGACGTAATAATTATTTTGACTACTCATATATATATCATTAAAAATACACCAAAAATGTCATTTAGTTGAGAAAAATAAATATATACAAAATGTACAATGAACACCCAAAAATGTGAAAGTTAGTATTTAACTCTTTTTGCTTAAATACTGAAAAAAATTCTGGCAACCCCTTACTTATTTTTACTCTTTTTGCTTAAAATACTGTTAAAATATATATTTAACATGGGTGACGAATTGACTATATCAGGTGTCGATTTAACCAGGTGCTGATTTGTCCAGGTGCCAATTTAACCAGGTGCTGGTTTGACTAGAATTCTTTGACAAATGTTTGAAATTACCTGAGTTTCATTAGACCTTTGATAACAGTAACAAAAAGATTATTTACTTAATATTTTGTGGTATCAGGTCTGTTCGCGCCCAATACACTTTCGCACCTTGCACGTTCGCACCCAAGGTCCGTTCGCACTCTACTCATTCGTGCTCAATTTTAATTCAAATTCAAGTTGAATAATTGGAAAATCATGATTGTTGTTTTAAATTGCTTTGGTGTAAATACTGAATGTATTTATAGCTTGGTATGAGTAAAACATTGAAGATTTTAAAGGAAAAACACAAAAGATAATTGTGTTTAACAGCTTGGTCCCTTTGATCTAAAACAACGAAACAATAAAATATAGGAACCAAAATATAGCAATCCACTATTACAACCAAAACATGATAAAATCTATTCAACACACAGAAAAAAACATAGTCAGAATCTCACTTCATTTTGAAAGAAGTCAATGAAACAAAGTTATAGCAATACACTAACCAAAACATGATTAAGAGTTATTCAACACAAAATAAAACGTTGACAAAATACCACTTTAATAAGAAAGGATTATTATTATTTTTAACAATACGCTATCCAAAACATGATTAAGATTTATTCAACACAAATAAAAATGCTGTCTCACTTTATTTTGAGACAATGACAACAATTATACTTATAAGAAAACACTTGCTTACAGAGTTATTAAACACAAAACCAATTAAGATTGGGTGCGAACATTTAGGGTGTGAAAGTGAAAGGGGGCGAACATGAGTGGGCGCGAACGGACCCGGATTCAGACTATGTACCAGTGAGAAATATACAAGCCTTTCTACGGTATTTATTTGTACAATTCAGGTAGTCTTGACCTATTCATTTGTCTTAAAAAAAACAGCCAGTTGTCACCTTCACTTCACACACACACATATATACGAATATCAATTATATGCTTACGAGACATGTTGCATGGTTAAACTAATTACGGTATGTGAAAATCAAGACTTGCATAAAAACTATCCCAATATTAGAGACAGTGGCGTCATTTTTCTTCAGAGCTTTCAGCTCTTTGATTATCATTGGTTGTTATAGAAATCCTAAAAAAAAATCAAAAATGTTTCCCACAACAAATTCAATGATAACACAAATCATTAATTGAACAAATTTACTGATATTTAATGAAATTTTTAATGTGACCAAGACTTCAGTACTTTAATTTGTTAAAGAAATACAATAAAGAATCATTGAATGTAACATGAAAAGGCATTGCTGTAATTCCTCAGGGCTCACGCTACCAGGCGACTTGGGCGAAGAAGTCGCCTTCCCGACCGTCACTTCGCTTTCCTCGACCCCCAAAAGCGAAAACAAGTCGCCCTGTTCTTGACGACAGTCGCTTTCAGTCGCTTCCGTCATCGGACATTTTCAATTTTTACCAAGTTGATGAAACATCAAATTTTTATTGATAATTAAAAAATTTCAGACATAATTACACCTTATATAAGAATGCCAGCTTTTGATTGGCTGATAGCCAGTGTATTTTTCGCATATTCTAACATTTTTCCTCATTTCAAACGAATCTGGCTGTTTTTCACCACTGCCGGTGAATATGCCTCAAATACCATGGTATTTGCCATTTTGGATATTCCTTTTTTACCCTCGCGAGTATCTTCCCGCCATTTTTTTTCCGATATGACGTTACATAAAGACAGCGCGAACGCGTATAAGTACTTGTATAGTTCCCGCGGTATATTTTATGATAGAACTTGTCCTCAAATAAATATTTCCTTTTCCTAGTACAGAGAGTTTAAATTAAAATGTATTCGGTGTAATTAAACAGATATATCATGTTATGGAGGGGTATTTGCAAAAAATACAAGTCTTGGGACAAAATTTCCCTTGCCTAGCGGCTCGGGAAATTTAAGTCCCTCGACTTGTATTTTTCGCAAATACCCCTCCATAACATGATATATCTGTTCATAAACGATTCATTATCTTTTGAAAAGAGGTTGAAGCATTGTCTTCGCAGTGTGTAGCAGGTTATTTGATAAAAATACAACTTTTTATCACTTCGTGCATTTCTGCAAGTACCGGTGCTTGTTACTCGAAAACGTACATCAACCTCAATTTCTGCAGCAAAATAAGTTTGTTACTTCATTTAAACGTGATAAAAGTTGTCTCCAGTAAATTTTAATCCATTTATTGCATTAAAAACGTCATGTTTCTTTCCAAATAACTTGTCAAACATCGTTTATTTTTGTAAATTTTCTTGCATTCGGCCGCCATTGACCGATTTCTAATGTACGGATAGGGATAAATGCACTTCCATTTTAATTTCCTCTGTAATATATTCTAAAACATGTACAGTAACACAATTTAGTAATATTCCATAATCCATTCTGTGTTAAACTGTTTGAGGGTTTTTCTGACCGAAAAAGAAATTTAATCCTTTTTACTATTTTCATGTCATTTGAACTAGTATTTAAAATTTTTCTAGTACAGAGAGTTTAAATTAAAATGTATTCGGTGTAATTAAACAGATATATCATGTTATGGAGGGGTATTTGCAAAAAATACAAGTCTTGGGACAAAATTTCCCTTGCCTAGCGGCTCGGGAAATTTAAGTCCCTCGACTTGTATTTTTCGCAAATACCCCTCCATAACATGATATATCTGTTCATAAACGATTCATTATCTTTTGAAAAGAGGTTGAAGCATTGTCTTCGCAGTGTGTAGCAGGTTATTTGATAAAAATACAACTTTTTATCACTTCGTGCATTTCTGCAAGTACCGGTGCTTGTTACTCGAAAACGTACATCAACCTCAATTTCCGCAGCAAAATAAGTTTGTTACTTCATTTAAACGTGATAAAAGTTGTCTCCAGTAAATTTTAATCCATTTATTGCATTAAAAACGTCATGTTTCTTTCCAAATAACTTGTCAAACATCGTTTATTTTTGTAAATTTTCTTGCATTCGGCCGCCATTGACCGATTTCTAATGTACGGATAGGGATAAATGCACTTCCATTTTAATTTCCTCTGTAATATATTCTAAAACATGTACAGTAACACAATTTAGTAATATTCCATAATCCATTCTGTGTTAAACTGTTTGAGGGTTTTTCTGACCGAAAAAGAAATTTAATCCTTTTTACTATTTTCATGTCATTTGAACTAGTATTTAAAATTTCTGTCTGACTAATTTGGTGTTTGCCTGACATTTTGTCAGTCAGACAAAGTTTCCCATTGGGATACACTGATATAAATCACCATTTGTTGAAGATGTATATTCTATCTATCCACTATCTAGGTAATTCCACAGAAGATGGCAGTTTGATTTATATTTTATATTTATACAGCTATTGGCAGAATAGGAATCAGACACTGTTATACCAACTCACGACCTAACCTGCTGGTCAACAAAAATACAAAAGTCATATGCCAAGGATTTACAGGCAAACAGGTAAAACTATCGCCAATTTATATTTTATCAAAAAACTAAGTTTGATGAATTACAATTAGATTTTTTTTCTCATTTCTGAGATCCACAAAGATATGTAGAAGAAAAAAGGGATATATATATTTATACAAGTTTAAATGCAATTGAATTTCCTTCTTGAACACAGGTTCTCATATTATTTTGAGGAATATCAATGAAACTTCACACAGTATCTATAGGTACACAGTAACAGATGAAGAGAGAATACATATGATTATTATACAGCATGTAGTTATATACAATGTATATAGTAAAAAAGATGCTCTGTGCTTCAGATTTTATAAATTTGAAAGCCAAACTATTCAATTATATCTTCTTTTCACTAACTAGTACAATGTAAAAGATATGCATCCTATGACCTTTCATAGTAAGATGAAAGACAAGAAATATAAGATATTGTAAATTCAGAAATTGTTGCAATGTTTTTATCATTTGCGAAAAATGCAAAAGGGTTATTAAACTCCCATTTTGAAATTTTTTATATAAATTAAACAGGATTTTTCTCAATATTGCAAAAATTAAAATTGCATTTTAGTCCAAAATGACAAAATCACAATTATAAACAGTGTTCTCCCCAGGCCGTTTTAGCGCTGCGATTTTCAGCGCTATTCAAATTTCCCGCTGTCCTATTGCACTGACCACAGCGCTATCCAACACAAGCGCGTCGCTATATTTTTTTGGTATTTTTTTTAATTTTTCAAATTTCCCGCTTATTTTTCACTTCAGATCACATTATCGACTGGTTTACGATTTTTGAATGAATTATTTCCGTTGTATTAAAGTAACTTCGTGGGACCAGTCTAATAAATTTTACAAAATGTTGTCTTTGAAAGATCAAAATAAACAAAGATTTCAACATTGGCATCTATTTTTTTCAATTTAAAGATAATATAGAGGTGTATATGAATGAAATGAGATGAAATGAATTGACCGCATTTCCTGACGACACTCACAAACTTGTTTTACAAACTTTGAACAAACAATGATTTTAAAAAGATCGAACACAGGGATTTGTTACAAATTATTAGCCGGGTTTAATATCCATAGGAACCCCGAAAATTAGCAAGTCCTTGAAGAATTAATTATCACCATTCGAACTAATATTTGTTTAGTCAGAGTATTTGATTAGAAAAACAAACCCCAAGCTGATACAACTGGAGAAATAAATGTCAATGACTGAACAGTACATTGCTACAGTGAGTTACAAAACAGGCGGATACAGGGGGGCCCGGGCCCCCTCCTTTCGTGGGAAAAATTTATTATATAGGGAATCATTGAAGCATGACTGGAGCTTAGGAAAGGTTCTGGATCCGCCAATGCAAAACCAAACACAGAAGCTGACAATGACTTTATTGTACATGTTCTGCAACCCAGGGGTTACTGACTATCCTTTTGGGTATAACTGTGCTGACAGCACTTGCCAAATCATACCCTGTCTGGAACATCACCTATTAGTGCTTAGAAATCTTCATATAGGCAGTCTGGTATAGACCCATCATAATAAAAAGACTTCTCCTTGGGTTTTATACACAGATAATATGAGGTTTATGGGAATTTACAATGGAGAAAAAAAGACTCTTCTTCTATATCCAGACAATAACATTAAGTGCCAGTCTGCCTAAGAATCAGGCAGTGGTGAAAACATGACCAAAAAACCCCACCCAATTTGATATTGATTTCAGTTCATAAAATGTAGTTATGCACAAAAATAACATTCATTTCTGTTTTCTGTTCTGGTAATAGAAGATACAATTTGGTTGAAATGCACTAGAAATTAACGAATAAGGGGAGATAACTCTGTAATTTGCTATCATTCTAACCAATTTTCTAACCAAGTTATTTGATATTACCAGACACACACAAACGAAAGACCAATTATTTTTAACTCAGGATGATGATTAGTATTAAATAGCATGATTAGCTCGGTGGTTTTTTTCTGATCATGTTTTGATTTTTACCTAAATTGCCTGATTCTTACAAAGACTGGCACTTAACAAACAAAGGGGTAACTTCCATGAGCATGATGAGTACATCATTACAAGAGAAAACATCAATAGCATAATATAAGAAAAACACATAACAAATCAATTACAAACAAACCGCGCGCTGCGACAAAGTTACTAAGAATTATCGGAAATTACGCGCTTACCACAGCGCTATCCAAAAATCCTGGCGAGAACACTGATAAATTCAAGCAATAATTTTAGAATTTACAGTATCAAAAAAGTATAGAAAAGATGATGAAATGACCAGTCATGTACATTTTTTTCAACTTTTAGTGTGTGGTTAACAAAAGGGCTTTAATTAAGAATTGAATGCTGCTTTTTGTAAATTTATTGGGGTGTAAAAGCGCTGACCGAAGGACATTTAGTATGAAGCGCGGATACCAAAAGAAGCATTCAATATTTATAATTACATTTTTTTAACTAGAATCATGAAAACACGATATTTTCAAGTTTTCATTTAATTCACCTGTGCACTTAATTGTGGGACCTCGTGTCATCATGAATGATAAATTTTATTGTCTAATACAATTGTTTCAGGAATAGCATGTGAAGTGCAGTTAGCCAATCAGAATAACTTGTTATAATGAAACATATAGCTAATGTAATTACTACGGCTTAAAATGTAATTAAAAATTGCTGAAAATGTTGTTTTATATTAAAGGGAACATTTCACAGTCAGCAAGCTATTGAATATGGCACTAAAATGGTTGGAGGTGTGTCCCCAGGAAAAGGAGGACAGAAACATCTTGGACTTCCTGTGTTCAACTCTGTTCAAGAGGTAAGTGTCAGGGCATGAAGAATTTTTTTTCAGGTCACTTACCCAAGGAAAAGCGATAAAAAAAATCAATTTCCCGATTGCAATTCCACTGTTACTTTGAAACGATTCTATATAAGAACTAAAAGATGTGGTTTGATTAACAATGAGACAACTTTCCAACCGAGACTTAAGGATGTAGATCTATGTAAACATCAATAGGTCACCAATCTCACCATATAAACATCAACAATAGGTCACCAATCTCACCATATAAACATCAACAATAGGTCACCAATCTCACCATATACACATCAACAATAGGTCACCAATCTCACCATATAAACATCAACAATAGGTCACCAATCTCACCATATAAACATCAACAATAGGTCACCAATCTCACCATATACACATCAACAATAGGTCACCAATCTCACCATATAAACATCAACAATAGGTCACCAATCTCACACCATATAAACATCAACAATAGGTCACCAATCTCACCATATAAACATCAACAATAGGTCACCAACCTCACCATATACACATCAACAATAGGTCACCAATCTCACCATATAAACATCAACAATAGGTCACAATCTCACCATATAAACATCAACAATAGTTCACCAATCTCACCATATAAATCAACAATAGGTCACCAATCTCACCAATAAACATCAACAATAGGTCACCAATCTCACCATATAAATCAACAATAGGTCACCAATCTCACCAATAAACATCAACAATAATCAGACCCATACAATATATAGTAAGCAATATAGGCTAGGGCCACACATGAAATAATGTAAAATATGTGAATATCATGAATATTGATTATTTTCTTTGAAAACTTTGTGATTCAGGTATTTGTTTTAGTATTTAAGTCAAATTTCAGAGTTTGAATCTATTCACTGGACATGAATAGACTTCTGAATAATAATGCTATATAAATCATATACATGATTAAAAATTATAATAACTATTGAGAAATTTGGGGCATCCATACCTGGATTTTCTTTATTAGAAATGCTCTAGACAAATGATTAAGTATGATCCCCTTGTTTGATTTAAGATAGAAAAACAACATTAAAAGGAAGTTTTAGGATCTCCTTGGTTCCTGCAAGATTTTTCGAATAAATATTTATTTAATACTTCTTTCTATATCTTCTGCATTGAATTTGTATAATAAGAGAAAAACAACAGTGACTTTTATTGATCTACTCTTGTCCTCATTAACAGACTGTTTTTGTTTTTCTTGATTTCTAGAAGCTATACAAATAACAAAGAACACTGACCCTTAAACTGTAATGATTCAATAAATATTATACATTAATCATCCTTGGTTGATAGAATAATAAAATAATGAAGATAGCAAAATACCAGTAATAACTAGTTATAACTTGTTTTAAAAAAACAATTAATTATTATGCTTCTTAACCCTGATAACTTTGACAAGATATTAAATGTCTTTGGAAAGAAGTGTTAAGTTACTATTGTTTGTTTTTAATCTTAATGAAAACATTGTTTTACAGTGGAAAATATGCATTGTCTCCTGTAGCCATTAAAAAAACCCATTAATTTCAAATAAATTATTAGACTACCTACACAGAAAAAAGTATACTGTTTTTCATGTAAGATAAAGTAAATGTAAATAAAGATAACCATTGGTAGTGAATACACATCTTAAAATCTCAATAATAAATGTGTAATTAAGAAATAATTCATGGGGGCTTGAATATATAGTGATTTTACCATGGGTGGGCCCTTTATGACAAATATTTTACCCTGAGCGATAGCGAGGGGTGAAATATCGGCATAAAGGGACAACCTGTGGTAAAATCACGATATATTCAAGCCCCCATGAATTATTTCGATTCTAATGCGACAAATACAGCAATTATTTTGGATCGAAGTGCTCTAGGTAGAGGCAAATATTTGCAGTTCCCATAAATAAATACACTATCAAATTGGCGTAAAAGAACGGAGCAAACTGAATTAGTGACATGCTTAAACTATTTACCATAACATATTTAGATAGTTATGGATGAATTTAAATGATAATTTACTATTTGTCTTATATGTATTAAAAAAAATGGCTTATATCACATTTATACCACATTTTAGCATCGTTTGTTGACATTTCCTTGTTGTGATGATTTTCCGTTTCACAAGCGTGTATTTTCCCGTAAAATGCTTATATTCTTCCATCATCGTTCTATGACGTCGGCCATATCATTCATAAAAAATCATATGACGTGGGAGTACGATCAGAACAGCCCTGACAAAATATTCATATTTTACCACGGGTGTGTACTCAAAGCATTTGAAGGACGTCATGTTAGAATTTGAAATATGTTAGGTTTAAAGTGCTTAGATAGTTTACTTCCAGCTTTTTTATGCCCCACC
The DNA here is from genome assembly GCA_019925275.1 of Mytilus edulis. Classification (NCBI taxonomy): domain Eukaryota; kingdom Metazoa; phylum Mollusca; class Bivalvia; order Mytilida; family Mytilidae; genus Mytilus; species Mytilus edulis. The sequence continues at coordinate 4,000,585 of CM034355.1, forward strand.
TACGATAGTAGAGGGGCATTATGTTTTTGGTCTGTGCGTCCGTTCGTTCGTCCCGCTTCAGGTTAAAGTTTTTGGTCAAGGTAGTTCTTGATGAAGTTGAAGTCCAATCAACTTGAAACTCAGTACACGTGTGCCCTATGATATAATCTTTCTTATTATAATGCCAAATTAGTGTTTTGACCCCAATTTCACAGTTCACTGAACATAGAAAATGATATGGCAAATTTCAGGTTTAAGTTTTTGGTCAAGGTAGTTTTTGATGAAGTTGAAGTCCCAATCAACTTGAAACTTATTATACATGTTCCCTGTGATATGATCTTTCTAATTTAAATGCCAAATTTGAGTTTTTATCCCAATTTCACAGTCCACTAAACACAGAAAAAGATAGTGTGAGTGGGGCATCCGAGTACTGTGGACACATTCTTGTTTTAAATTAGAGCAATATTCAGTCTGTGCCAAAAACATCAAGTTACTTATAATTTAGCAAGTGACCAGAAATATTAAGGGTCTAAGAAAAAGAACCAATTTTCACAATAACAAAATATTTCTAGAAGCAGTATGATTGAACTTGATATTAAATTAAATATTTATATTCAGTAATAATTATTCCTGTATTAAAAAAGATGATCTACTGGTATTTTTTTTGTCATCCTCATTTTCACCTCATCAATTTTTAGAAACTGAGTAAGATTGAATTGATATATAAGTTTTAATATTTATATTCATTGATATTTTTTTCAATTTAAAAAGTTGACCATTAGGTGTATCTAAATGTCATCTTCACTTTCACCGAGCTATATTAATTGATTTTATTATTTATTGTCTGGGGATGTAACATTAATCATCACCTGGGGCTGAAAGATTGCTGTCGCAAAATAACAGTATGATTTATTTTAGTTCTGTAAAAGTGTACTTATAATATATTCCAATGTACTTTATAAGAATTGGGTACACTTCGGTACAATTCAAGTGCAGTGTACTTTGAAAATATTTTCTATGATACATGTATATGTTATTTGACACGTGTATAGGTCAGTGTTTGTTGTTTTCTAGATACACAGCTGTTTATATCCCTACATCAGTGATTTTTTCAGTGCACATTTTGTTTATATACATGTGTATTTCAGGCAAGAGATCAGACCAATGCTGATGCAACTGCCATCTACGTCCCTCCACCATTTGCTGCCGCAGCAATCATTGAAGCAATTGAAGCAGAAGTGCCACTAATTGTTTGTATAACTGAGGGTATCCCACAGCAGGACATGGTTAAAGTCAAACATAAACTCATTCGTCAATCAAAATCCAGATTAGTAGGTCCCAACTGTCCTGGTATTATCAAGGTATGTTGATCGGTACTAAATCCCAAAAATGATTTGTTCCAAATTTTCCCAGTTTATATATTTACAATACAAGTTTGCAAGTTGGAAGGTTTGAGCTGTTTGGAAAATTACAAAATCAACCTTGCTTCAAGAGTTAGTTTTAAGTATGATAACTATCATTTCAAAGGCAGACTATAGATCTGACTATTTTAAAATAGACTAAAACTTTATTTATACTGCAACTAGTTGTTTTTATTTCCAAAATATAGTAACACGGCTATATTTTGTGCAGTGTCAATTTCATCATGGAACACTTTTTCCAGAGTCGGGGGTTCATTATGGATGAAAATAAGTTAGAAACTTGTGTTTCAATTTAAATAGCTTTCAATTTATTAAATTAAATTGCAGTATAAAAACAATATTAGGTCAATGTCATAAGAATATAAACTTTTTTGTATTTGGCACAAAACTGGGAAAGGGCTTGTTAAAAC